>CM061921.1:72595101-72766918 GCA_031002005.1 Vandiemenella viatica | reverse complement strand
GTATTTCCATCCCTGCCTCGGAGCAAGCTGCATCTCTGAACAATTGAACCCCATCGTTGCTTACTCGGTTTCATATCTTGAGAATACAGTGGACGTTTATAACACCATTCGTTTTATCACTGTACATGTTCCTGATAGGAGGTGATCTGCCTGGTTGAACTGTTTCTGTACATTTTTTTTCTATTACCTAAATACTGTTATATGTCTGTAGAGGATGATTCACCTATAAGACCATCCCGTTGTGCATTTATTTGATTCCGATGAAGTATATCTGATGAAATACGGGGTTGTTACGGATGACATAGTGCACAAGTTTAGGTTTTTGTTTTATCCCTATCCCCATTTTATGTCTTGTAACATTATTAATAGGTTCGGATCTTTATGACAAAAAAATAGAGACATATGCATGACAATATGACCTTAAAAACTGGTAAATATGACCTTAAAGTAACAAAATATGATCAAACATTTAAAATTACTTTACAACAAAACATGCACAGTTATACATTATTTATTTAATCTAGTATTGTCGCTTTCATGTAGACAGCATAATTTCCTTCCATGCACTCACTACACCATTGGGAAGTTAAATTTTATATCGTTTTGTTGAAGTCACTTTAATTTCAATTTACAGAAAAGAACTCTTTCGTCTGTACTAAATACTCTTCTCCAAATTCCTTTACGTAAATCCATAACGTCGAACTTTCAGAAAATTTTGTTTTCGGCATGCCGGTACTCACTTCCACTGCAGGTTTAACACTGACAGAGGATCATTTTCGAAAATATTTGCGACAATGAGACACTGAATGATGCGGATCAACACAGGCATCCTTATATTAAAAGAAGGGCGGAACATTAACGTTTAAAGAGTGACTATAATATATAACTTTAATTCTTGACTGGTGAATTCTGACAAATTCAGTGACAACAGGTGTACAACTGTGTGAATAATTATCTTAATTTCTTTTTATATATAATTTCTAGTGAATTCCCGGTACTATTAAAAAAATACCTGATTTTTTCTTCAAAACATGACCATATTACCACAAATATTATGGTAATACTACCAAAACTAGAAAATGGCCTTGAATATGCATTTATATCCTATATAAAATATATTTAAATGCAATAAGACTCGTTTAACCGGTGTTCAATTCAGCATCTGATCTAAAAAATAAGGCAGGAAAAAAATTATGACCTGTCATAAAGATGCGAGCCCTAACTATCTCTAACACCAAATCATTGTTTGTTGTTAATTTAGAATTATTGTTATTAATATTGATTTTTTGCAATTATAAGTATCCTGAATGACTGTATTAATGTTTGTAACTTGATTTGTAATAGTATTGGGTTTCCGCAGTCTGTAGTTTGTTTAGTAACCGGAGTAGTATAGTGTTGTTACCTAAGTTGCCTAGCAATCTTTGGCGCTTGCCACCACAGCTGTGCAGCCAGCTATTGTTGATTGGGCGCCTGCATTGTAGCATGGCAGTGTGTGTGTGTCGCACCGCTTGGAGAAGGTTGTATGCCGTGAGTTCATGCTCTCGTACACAAGCTATAATAGCTTGTGAAATGTACTGGAAACCTGTGCCAATGTAACATACGTTTATTAGAAGTTGTGTCAACGAGTGTTATTAATTAAATTCAATAATATTTCTACAAGAACGGTGAGATTTTCATTTCCAGACTATGTCAAAATACCCCTAAATTTGTTTTTCCGTGTTAATCGCTTGCATGTGTTGAAGAGAATTTGGGCTGATCTCGTCTAAATAACACGCCGTAATCCAGCAATGTCAGGATAGCTTATATTTAGGCGAACCTGATATGCTAACATCAGACGCTCTTCATAATTCTCAATACTTTCCACATCCTTGTTCCATGAGTGTATACGCTCGTGTAAAACCCTACATATCTCCCACTATTTCCACAACATTTGTTTCACAACTATTTGCATTGGACTGCTGTACCACATTCATCATCCCACCAACTTCATGATATTAGATCTAAAACCAGAATTAGTTAAAATTTTCTACGACTCATCGACGTCGGTGTCAACAGAACCTGGAAAGGGTTGCGGGCAAGGAATGGGAAGGAATTCTGCCATGGACTTTAGAAGGCAGCATCCCGGTATTCTTCCAGAATGATTTGGCCGAACTCAGGGGCGGATCCAGGGGGGGGGGCTAGGGGGCTCAAGCCCCCCCCCAAGTATCTTGGTCCACCCCGACATTGTAGTTTTGATACCTTTTTTTTTTTTTTAGCTCTACGGATTTGAGGCCCGAGGAGGCTATAAATACTACCTTTTCCCGACTCAAGCCCCCCCCCCCCAAAGCCTGAAGGCAAGCCCTCTGAACCAAAATTCACTCAAGCCAACCCCCCCCAAACCAAAGTCCGCTCAAGCCCCCCCCCCCAAAAACAAATTCATGGATCCGCCCCTGGCCGAACTGTAGAAAAACTAAATATGTATGGCCGGAACGCAATACCACTCACCCACCAGACAGCCTACAGCAAGAAAGATGATCTGCAGCTTTCTGAACCTTGTTATGCAAAGCTGTTGTCGCACGATGATTCACATCCACTGATCATCGCAGTTGTCCAAGTTTTACCTGACATGTGTGCATTATCGTGGATTTAGTATTTAAATCGTCTTTATGAAAGTGACATAGATAATAGTAGATTGCGATTGTTTGCTGATGATGCAGTTAGCTATAGGGGGACGATTGCTTAGAAATTTAGCGCAATATGGGTTGTTTCGGAATGGTCCTGTAAATGGAAACTTTCACTAAACTGTAAAAAGTAAAGCAATGTGCATAACTAACAGAAAGAACCCTTTTGCTCATGAGTACAAAGCGAATAGCTCTGTTGTTGACAGGGTTGATTCTGTGAAGTATTTAGTGTAAGTACAAAACAACATGAAAAGGACCTGCACATACTTCCGTTGTGGGTAAAGATAATTCTAAGTTAAGATTCGTAGGTGTTTGAAGAATTGCAACGATCAACAAAGGAAATAGCTTATAAAACTCTCGTGCGTCACATTTGATAACTGTTGTGGAGTTTGGAATCCTTTCCGCAAGGGAGGAGAACCGCTCGATTTGTGACTGCTTGCTACAGCCCTTACGAAAGCGTCAGAATTGATACACAGATCGGGTGGGATTATCTGGCAGATAGACGACGTCGTTTTCGTCTGAATTTGCTGGCCAAGATGCGAAATTCTTCTTTCATTTACGAGTGCAATGAAATACTTCGTCCACCAACCTATTTAGGTCGTAATGATAGAAGAGATAATATTAGAGATAAGATGCTTTACTGGATACAAAGAAAAAGCCACATAGTACCAGTATGCTCTTTGCAATAAATTAGTTCTACAAATTAAAAAAAATTATAAATACGTATTAGATTACGCGAAAAACAACATTGTTTAAGCAAATTCAGAATGCATAGACCAAAAATACGTTTATAGTAATCAACTGGTGTTCAAATGAAGCTTTGACTGTAGTTTATTTTCACATACGAGACTGCTGTCCGTTGGAATTAAAAATATCTAGCGCAAAGTCGTGACGTCATTAGTTGTTGCTGCTTGTTTACCGGCAACGTGTTCACAAGTATTACTGGAGCCACATGAAGATACAGTACCATGCTACACTAGTCTGTTATGGCCAAGGGAAGTAGAATGCGAATCGTCAGGTACGTATTAATTAAGGATGATGTAATCTAACTGAAGGTAGTGATTATTGACATCTGCGAACCACGCAGGCTTGGTGCTAATGTGTCTAGGAACGAAGACCGTTCCTCTGAATACCAGACCCGAACCTAGCCACCAGCTCTTTCGATACAGATACATAACATACAAACAACACATATTGTGGAGTCGATTACGCATCGGGCTGAATGTTATCAACATGTTCCCTAGTGTGCGATTAAATGGCAACAATAACAATAATTCGGACAGCGATGATTTTGGAATACTATTAGCAGTCTGGTGGTTTAGGGCAGCGAAGGAGCAGCCACTTGACGTCTGGTTACAAACCAAACGAGGGGTGAGAGGTAACGCTCTGGCCTCTCATTCGGAAGGACGAGGGCTCGAATCCCCGTATGGCCTCCAGATTTCGGTTTTCCATGGTTTCCCCAAATCACTCCGGGCAATGGTGGGATGGTTCCTTCAAAAGGCCATTGCCGAATATCTTCCCGTTCCTTATCCTCAGTCCTTTCCCGCGTCTAATGGCTTCCACGTCGACAAGGCGTAAATCCATAAAAAATCGTTACAACTGACTCCACTTCGTAACCGCCCTAACATATGGGTTGTTTTAATTATGTATTGTGTGTGAGCACAATTGAAAAATAAAAGGCAAGTTGATGACAGCTGAAATCCTGTCATGTTTTGCCTTTGTTTATATGAGTTTTTTCTGTTTTTTTAATTTTATGAATTAGAAAACAACACCACAGACACAAGGAAATGACTGTGTGATGCACAGTAGGAGAAAAGCATTACAGTTGTGTAGGAGTCTAAGGGTTCCCAGTTCGAATCCCTGACTCAGTCAGAAATTTTGCTGGTCTTTAACGGCGCTTTGACAATGGCTAAGCTTCCTCTGAGTACGTGAAGTACCTTTGAGAACTTCCATGGTTTGAATTGCAGGTCTCCTTTAAAGGGATGTTTACCAATTACCCCAGGGAGGTGATTATGCGTCCAATTGAAATTATCACCTAATCGTCCAAATTACTTTTCGGCTTCTTCCGGTCAACAATGCTGAATGATTTTACATTCAGATTGCGGTTCTATCACGGCAAAACACGAAGAAAAGAATACAAGTTCGACTGTTATTTGCTGATTGTTAAACAATATCTCTGTATGGAGGACACGTATCTAAGCCATTCCAACCCTGCGGAACGCGAGGCGGGAGAAAGATGCTACAACAACTGCAAGCGAATCATATATAACCAGAGCTTAAGCGCTGGTCCTTTGACAGGGATGACAGGTGACCGAAACTGTTTTTTTATTGTGTAAGATGCAACGGTCGAAAGTCGGTAAGACACGGGAGGTGCCTTTCTCCTTACGTAACAACTTCCACTTTCATCTGAGCGTTACACTGGGCAGAAGAAAGTAACGGCCTTCAGATCAAGTTTATCCTGGGGTCACGCGTTGTGGAAAGTGTCACCGCTTACGTTACTCTTGGTTCGTCACTATAATTAAAGTTGGGACGGCAGCTTCTGCCCTTCAATGTCGTAGAAAGTCGGCTTTGTCCTTCCGATCGAGAAAGTTGCTCCTCTATCCGTACTCACCTTTTACTCTGGTTTATAAATACAGCAATGACGCTACCGAGCATCACAGCCAGTCGAATCGTAAAACTCGTTTAAACACAAATGAGTACAGACATTTAAAATACGAATCTATAGATCTTTTAGTTCTGTATGTAGAGGAAACAATAAAGGAAGTGAAAGAAAAATCTGAATTTGGCATAAGTGTTCAAGAAGAATAAAACAGTATGCTTCGATTTGCTGATGGCATTGTCCTGTTAGCAGAAGAGTCTAAGGATATAAGTACTGAATGGAATGAACAAAAACCTGAAGGAAAATTTTGGACCAAATATAAACCACAACAAAACAAAAGTGATTAAATGTAGCAGAATGATAGCAATAGTAGTAGATTAAATATAAAAATAGAATCGGAAGCGATGGAAGTAAAATTACAACTAATGGCGAAGCAGGAATAATGTTAAATGTAGAATAACACTAGCAAAAAGAGCTTTCATAAAAAAGAGAAATCTTTTAGTTTCAAATATTGATCTAGGACTCAGAAAGAACTTTTTAAAACTCTATGTGTGGAGCAAAGCAGATAGAAGATGGAAGCAACAGAAAGAAGGAAAACTGAATTTCAAATCTGGTGTTATAGAAGGAAGCTGAATATTAAGTGGACAGATAAAGTACGAAACGAACGAGTTTTGGAAATGATGGGCGAGGAAAGAAGTTTGTGGAAGAGTCTTTTAGAAAGAAGAGACAGGTCATATTTTGAGGCATGCGGGATTTGACACAATTTGTTAGTGGAGGGAACAGTCGTACGTAAGAACTGCAGAGGAAGACAGAGATTATATGAACCAGTAATTGATGACGTGGGTTATAATGATTTTTTTTTATGGCTTCACTCCTCGTCGGCGTGGAGGTCATTAGAGGCGAGAAACGACTGGGGGAAAGGAACGGGAAGGAATTTGGCCATTGCCTTTTGAAGGAAGCATCCCGGCATTCGCCTGGAGTGATTTGGGGAAACCATGGAAAACAAATCTGGATGCCCGGACGGGGATTCGAACCCGTCCTTCCGAATACGAGGCCAGTTGTAAGGGATATGTTGAGATGAATACGGATTGAGGATTACATCTAACCAGCATATATATATATATATATATATATTTCGTGGTTCGATTCCACGTAAACTGTAGGTCCAGAGGAAAGGAACTGGCCGTCCTACCTCTGACACAATGGCTTAGTATGCCTCCGTCAGATCCAATAATTCGGGTTGTACTATATATTAAGTTATATATATATAAAATGAATGAGTCAATTTCTGCTTTATTGCAAAAGCAGCCAGTTTTAATTAAAACACTATAACAGAGCAACTCCTATCCATTTTTTATTTATAATATCGGTAAAAAAAAAAACTGGTGATGTACAGAACGCAGGCATCTACAACAGATGCAGAAATGAAATTAGTATTTGAGTGTACCGCATGTTGCATGCGGGATTGTGGGAGTATCTTCATTCTTTAATCTGATGCCTATTGTCTGCACGTTGCAGATATATAGCTAGGAACTTATTCACTATTGAAATCCTTTCTCTGCTAACTGTAATATCGAAGAATCTTTGGTGAAAACAAAATTATTATCTTGTTTCAACCTTTCCCATTCAAGCAAATTTTGATGAACTGTAAATGCTTCATAATTAAAATTAATTTTTTGAAAAACTAGGAATCCAAACCTTTAGATTACTCTAAATTTAGATGATAAACTATTTCTCTAGTTTGTATGACAGATTATTTGAAAAACATCTCTTTGCGTAGTAGTAACCATACGATGATAAAACTAGAGAATTGGTAAACAGATTCTATTTCCTATATATTAACTAATTAGCAATATGAATATGAATCGATGAACGCGTGGTAATAGGAAATTATTTGTGTAGATTTTCTAAACGGCTAGTTGTGTCAAAATGGGATATGACAGTAAATTTTAAATGTCAGATTTAAAATAATCGATAGATATTGCAGGTAAGGTACCTCCTGCTTCGTGCGTGGTGTTCCCGTTTGTGGTACAGTACTGGGCTCAACTGTTATGGACAGTGGACCGTACGCCAGGCCGGCAATTACTACGCCATAACCGGACCCTGCAACCGTTTCATATTACGTGTTGTGTTTGGGTTATAAGGTAACGTTCTGAGACATGCCGGACAGCTTAATTTAGTAATTGAGGACTGTCGAAAGGAAGAAGAGTTGAGGGAGACAAAGATTGAGTTCGAGCATGGTGGGTGAGCGGTTAACGCTCTGGCCACGCATTCGGTAGGACGCTGGTTCGAATCCCCGTCCGGGCATCCAGATTTGGGTTTTCCGTGGTTTCCCCAAATCACTCCACGCGAATGCAGGGATGCTTCCTTCAAAAGGTCATGGCCGAATGCCTTCCCGTTCCTTGTCCCAGTCCCATCCCGCCTCTAATGACCTCGACGTCGACGAGGCGTAAAGCAAAAATAAATACATTTTGATATACGAGACAGACAGTTGAGGACTAAAAATGGCTGTGTGAAAATCAGGTCAATTTGTATCAAGGCTTTAAAGCGCCTTCATTCTAAACGTGGGAACGGTAATGGACCTAGGTTCAAAATTCTTCCGTCATCATTATGTTTTTGGCTATCTGAATGATATTGATAATTTCTAGTTTTCACCTCAAAAACTACACATGCCACTAAAGAATTAACACACAGAACACAGATTACATGGCTGACAGACTGACGACGACATTCATGCCATACTTTAGTATAGATCACCAATCTGTGAAGCGGTGGTTAGGCCTCATATCCTTCCAGTCAAAAAGAGTACTATTTCGGCTTAAAACCTGAAGAGCTCATGTAAGTAAATGAGTGAATTGAATAGTAAAGACATAATACCATAAAGGAGTATGTTTGTTTGGTGCTTTACTCATCATAGATGTCGAGCTAATTTTGGAAATGGGAGAGGATTGGAGACAAAGAATTCTAAAGAATTCGGTCATAGTCTTTTGAAGGAACGATCCTCGCACCTCACCTAGAATGATTTCGGAAAATCATGGAAAACCGCACCGAGCGTGGTGGTGTAACGGCTAGCGTTCTGGCCTCGCATTCTGGAGGACGGCGGTTCGAATCCCCGTCCGGGCATCCAGATTTGGGTTTTCCATGGTTTCCCAAATCGATCCAGGCAAATGCCGGGATGCTTCCTTCAAAAGGCCATGGCCGAACTCCTTCCCATTCCTTGCCCCCATCCTTTCCCGTCTCTAAAGACCTCGCTGTTAGAGAAACATTAAGGAGACAAAATAATAATAATAATAAAAAATGGTAAAACCGTGATCAGTATGACCTTTCAGTTAAAGAGAATATTGTACAAACCATTCAAAGATTGACAGCAAAATTAGAAGAGAATATGAAAACAACGTCCTGTGACGGCAAATATTAGTTTAAATCTGTGCGAAAAGAGATTGATGGTAAGAGGTTGAAGTTGACTGTAGGAACAAATATACCGAGCAGTAAATTTTGTAACTAAGGGAATAAATTCTGTCCTAACGAAAAGGAGAAAATTTTTCATTTCAAGATTAAAGGTATAAATTAACAGATTATGAACATAATGGTTCTATAATGTGCGCAACTAGCAGTCGCGTTGCAGAAGAATTTGCTACTAACGTGAAATTGTATTATGCGGCAGGAATTTCCAAAATGAACTGGCTTTAACTTAATTTTGGAACGGAATAAAATTACGTAAAATTTCTACAAGTACAGTACTATAAACGCTTGATAGCTTAATATATCTTCATTGCACTGATTCTGGAGGTAATGGTGGGTAGTATTAACCCACGATAACAAAAACATAAAAACACGTATTTACAAAAATACTTATAGGAATATAATTTACAAGTTTTCTGGTTTTAAAGCTTTGTGGAGCTTCGTGACTGAAATTATCGAAATTATTTCTAAAGGAGCAGAGACAGTGACAATAAAACATAAACGAAAGACACATAAATGTCGCTTATGATAGAAGAGTTTCTGATTTCCAAATAATATTTGTTTTAGAATGGCACTTAGGAATGAGATTAAATATCGCAGAAGGTCAAAGAACAGAGCAGTTTTGTGCTAGAGTTTACCTTGTTGTGATGCTCCTAAAATGTGTATTTTTTAATATCTATCTTGGGACATATTAAAATTCCTTTAATTTATTACGGAAAAGTAGCTGAAAACTTCAGTGAAATTTCTCTAAGGATTATCATACCGCGTCAAGGTATTAATCCAACATTCAGAAGTACTATTGCTTCTCCCCAAGAGACTGTTGAATTTCATCAAGAGTCTCTCACGCTGGGGCCCAAATGATTGGATTATTAATCAAATTAGGCTGCATAATAACTCGTAATGAAATTTTATGACGGCCACTAAATGCTCGAAATTATTTACTGAAACTAGAAATCTTTATGAAGATAGCCGATAGCGACATCAGGATTTCAACTCGATACTGCTCTGACGTCATGGGCTCGAGAGCCGGAGCAGTGACTAACCAATGAAATGCGCTCCCTTTCTTATGACAAGCAGAATAACATACATAATATAACAACAGTAACAGAAGGTATAAATCCCCATGGTTTCTTACTGGTGAGTGAAAGAGATCTCTCATAGTCGGTTTTTCGCAATCATGTAGTGGTCTGTCTCCACTTTCCGCCTCAGAACATGTTACGCAAATAGGAAAACAAAAAACACATTAACACGAAGATTACGCTTCTCACGAAATATTGCAACACATCCTCCATTAGAATATATCGTCTTTAATGACCACGGGATGTCGACATGTCGTATAGCCGTTGCCACAATAACAACAATAACATTAATACATACACATATCTGGATCATACTGAGACCTGAGTTAAGATATAATAACGAGCGAAAGTATTTGATGGAGTAGCATGACGGGTGGGGGGTCGGAAAGCGTCTCTGTTGCTAATGAAACGAGCCATTGTACACCTCACATAAAACGAATCTTTTCTTTAATTTTAACAATTATCTCGACGATTACCACAAATGTCTGTTTTTAAAAATGTACTAGCATTTGGTAAAAGAATTGCTAACATCCGGCAACATGCGAGGATACTTTGATAAGTTCTAGGCCTTTAACGTAGACTGCTATCCATTATTCTTTCTTTTTGCCAATTAAAGTCGGAAGAAACATTTATTTGCAAAGGTCCTCTTTTGGTGGCTTTTCGTGTCCCGCACTTTGCTAACAGCATCGTTATCAGTGGCTGAGGAGATATTTAGGTACTTTGATTTTGTGTCGGTGTTTAGTGCTACGTTTAGTTATGATGCAAATTCAAAGATTAGTCAACCATGCCATATGCGAGACTGAAGCCGGTGACATATCTGACATGAGAATAGCACAGTAACATTCAGGATGATTTCGCTATGATAAGCTATCTCGACAAAAAACTATTTGCCTCTATGGGTACGGTTGGAAGTGCTTTGGCGAGGGAATCAGATAGCAAAAGAAATTACCCACATTTACTGTACCTGAATTTCTTCTCTCAGCTTGTCTTGTAACACTGATCTAGCCCGCTACTAAGAAGTCAATAAATTACATATTAATGAATTATACATACTGCAGAACGTTCCTCGACGAAAAATCGATTAAAAAATGTCCAGTTTTGTATTTAAAAAAAAAAAAAAATCGCAATTCGAGTCCGCGTAGTAGTTTTTCCGTGAAAGCGTCTGTGATGAAATCAAAACCAATATTTGTTATTAACATGTGATTTAATGATCATTTTATTTAGTTTAATGGCTATAAAGTTTATAGATACATTACAATATTTCTATTGCACGCAGCAAGGGCCTCTGGTAGCTGAAAGTAGCACTCGTGTACCTCACACGTATCAAACTGAAGGGACTAGCGAAAGTCGTATCTATGTTGGTGTGTCGTAGGGGTACTTATCGCTGCGGGCGTTACTCCGAACTACGCGAGCATGAAGTCGTGCAGTACTGCCTTTTCGCTGTCTGTACTAGCATTAAAGTCTCTTGTGCTGATCACAGGCACATCGTTCTAGGCTTCCAATGTCGGTATGATGTTACACTTGCCGTGCGAGTATCGAGCCAGTGTTGAGAAGATCATCATCCTTATACCCTGTATCTGCGCGCCGGAATGAACGTAGCTCGATACAAGTACGAAATTCAGTTCTCAGCACAGGTTCACGTTAGCCATGCACACATTTCCAACGCGTGAATCGATCTGTATAATGGTGGCTTCCCACGGCCCGTGGTTTTGTAGGCCGCACCTTGCAGCCCAATTGTACGGATCAGTACGCGCCACAGGCTAGCCTCGCCACCTCGCTGCCACCTCCTCACAACGTTGCCTAGTGTCGTTTTAGCTACCCGGGTGTTTGATGTTTACTGACTGGGCGACGGATAGAGACGCGTAATCCCTGCCAGCAGAGGAGGGTCCCTTCCAACGGCATGCTGTTCATAGCTAGACTGGTGTGGCTGGCAAATGCACAGGCCGTGGGAAGCCATCTTAACCCCCAATGAGAGCGCAAACTTGTCGCATCCGAACACAACTTTTGGCTGTCCGTCACAGATTCGCAATTTCTGACAGCAACGCCACCGGAAGATCAATCGCGGCCATCGCACTGATTAATAGGTGTGCTGTCGCCAAACAGAGCCACAGTCGTTATCCATCCAGATCTCCGCGAGATACTCCTAGTGTCGGAGTGTTTAGTCCGTAACTATGTCTGGCGAATCCGCGATTAAACTCTGGCAGCTGTGAGCGGCCACTATTATACGTCCATGTGCGTCTCCCACTTTTCAATCATTGATCGTCTTCGTACCGATGATTCTGCGCAGCTGCGACGTCAGTGTTGGTAGACGGTGTGGAAACAATCGGGAATACAGGGTGATTCAGGAGGAATGGTAAATATTGAAGGAAGTGTTTGTATGAACAATATTCAGTAAATAGGTTCATATAAACGGGCGTTTGATGTTTACCGACTGGGTGACGGAGGCGAGTCCATTCCCACGGGCCCGCTGTTCATAGCTAGACCGGCGCGGCCGGCAAACTCAAAGGTCGTGGGAAGCCACCGTAACCCTCAATGCGAGCGCAAAGCTATCGCATCAGTACACAGATACAGATGCTGGAATGTTATTCATAAAATAAACCTCAGAAAATGATAAAGAGCTCGCAGATAACTTATTGAAGTACTTTACTAATGTAAAAACACACGCATATTTTACAACAGTTTAAATTAAAAGTCCGAAAAGCACATAAAAGTACACCAAGACGTATTCAGAAGAGCTTCACGTACTATTGCGAAGAGAGCTGTGAAGTGTATTGAATTGATGGTGGGATTTTCGAAAATTTAATTGTAACTTTTGTAAAATATGCGTATGTTTTGCATAAATAAAGTACTTCAATAAGTTATTTATGTGCTCTAGATCATTTTCTGAGGTTTATTTCATGCATAACATTACTGCATCTTCAAAACGAATGGAAATCGGAGCCATATTTATATGAATTTTTTTACTCTCTATTGTTCATATTACCACCTCCTTCAATATTTACCATTCCTTGTCGAATCTCGCGAGATATTTGATTGCCGTCCTCCCTCAAGCTATGATCTCCAAACGTGTCCAGCAAGTACAGCCCGTCCATTTAAATGACCTAACAATCGCCGGCTGCTGTATATGCATCGTCGTTTTCGCATTTTCTTTCCGACGCTACCGTAGCTCTCTCAATCACTCGGCACCGGACATTTTTTTATTCCTTTTGATGCCTGCTTTCTTGTGATGGACGTCTTCTATAATTCCGGTCATATGAGACAAATTAGCGAATTATTTTGAGATTTGGCACTTAATACAAATTATCACGTTTATTACGGCGATTATTTTTACTTCTTCACTTTAGGTCTTAGCAGTGTCTTAGTAGTGCTCCATGAACTCTTCCAAAAGACACGTGAATGAAGTTCTTTGCTTGACGCGTTCCCGAGCTACAGTAGTTTCAATTTTTGCACCCAGTGAAATATTGACTGTCACTCGTGTTCGTGATGATACCAACGGCGAACCGCTTTCAACACGACAAAAACTTAAAGATGTAAACTATCTGTGATTGTCTCCAGGGGCGGATCCAGTGGGGAGGGCTAGGAGGCTCAAGCCCCCCCCCCAAACCAAAATCCGCTCAAGCCACCCCCCCCCCCCAAAACCAAAATCCTTGCTCCGCCCCTGACTGTCTCAATAGTTGCTTCCGTATTGTTAGTCTAGGAGTTGTAAGCAATTGAAATCTGATGGTGTTTTGTAACACAAGAAAATTCTACCGACCACCACGGTGAGCAGTTTCATTGAAATTTATTAGTAGCTAGCCAGTTTTACTATGTGAGCTATACAACAATTTATATTTTTTCCTTTACAAGTATAACGAAGAAGTTTTATTTGATAGCTAACTTTCACTGTCGTTAAAGAGCCTTCTGGGGAAAGTAAATGTATGAGAAGTGTCCACAGAAGAAACATCGTTTACATCATCATCTTCTTTTTCCCTTCTTCTTCGCGCAGTAGTGTACACGCAACTTTGAAAATTTTCGTGATGTTTACCTTGAAACCGTAGACGATAATTGGAATAATAAGATATTGTGATTCATGGATGTGATTTTCAAAACTATTTCAGATTACGCCGTTTGTTGGGTTTCATCTGGTTAGAAGCGGATAAATCCGGGTTGTTGGCTGGGAGACAGGTGAAGGTAAAAGTTGTAATAAGAAACTTTCGCAATTAACTTTATGAAGATTTTACTACTAACAGTAGCAATATACTGATTTTCATCAAGAATTTTATGGTGTTCAGAACACCGTTAAATTTTAGTGATCCGAAGACGTCAATCATTTAGCTTGGGGAAATTTTAAGATTGGCATAAAAAATTTGAGTTACTAGACTGATATTAAAGTAACGTTTCATCTTAGGTGGTTTTTTACATGTATATTCAATAACTGTTTTTGAGCTATAACACCTTGAATTTTTACATACA
This sequence comes from Vandiemenella viatica, assembly GCA_031002005.1. Lineage (NCBI taxonomy): Eukaryota > Metazoa > Arthropoda > Insecta > Orthoptera > Morabidae > Vandiemenella > Vandiemenella viatica. Next base: position 72,752,666 of record CM061921.1, on the reverse strand, counting down.
ATTTTTGTTTCCTCAAGCTGATATGAATATAAGGAATAATTCGTTATTATTGACGATAAGTCTACTAATTTGACGAACCGTCTCACATACGTGAAAGTTCTCGCTGCTACGACGAGCTTATCAGAAATTATTGTCTCATCATTTGGGCGTAAATCCGTGTGGCACTAGAAATCCAGGCTTAACTCAAATTTTCTAGATCACACTGTGCCATCACGAAATTCAATGCCCGAGTATTCAACAGTGATAAATCTTAAGAACGAAGTTTCTGTTGGCGTTGATGATTTATAAAATGCTCTATAGTAATTAGCTGAGTTAACGAAATGTTATCACACGATGCTTCGGCGGTCACAATAACTGTCGACATCTTCTGGTTTTATAATAAATCTGCTGCCAGTAGAATGATAAAACACTGAATACTATGTAATCTGAACTGAATCTAACTGGTATGACTTCTAAAATGGTGTGAGTTTTTTGAGCACAGAAATTAAGCTCTCAATCAGTATACCAACAGTACTATATGTATGGTTGTCTGTGCTGATTGTTTCGTAACTATTTTAGATTCTATTTAATAGATCACATGACACAAACCGGTGTGGAAAGTCAACGTGGAGCTTATGAGAGGGGTATATCAAGTCAGAAAGTTACAGTTACTTGACAGAGTCATGTCGGCTTCTTGATTTTAAATAAGTTTGATATGCATTTAATATTTAGATTCTGCTACTAAAGGAATGCTCCATAGCGCAACTGAAGTATTTTGCTCAGTAGCGTCGATCCGTTCGAATCTTTTTTTTTTTTTGCTTGGGCTTTACGCCTCGTCGACAGCGCGGTCAGTAGAGGCGGGATTGAGGCAAAGAACGGGAAGGAATTCGGCCCTGGCAATTTGAAAGAACAATCCAGGCATTCGCCTGGAGTGATTTGGGAAAACCACGGAAAACCAAAACACCATCCCCATTAGTAATGTGCTGGCAGCTGTATTATCACAATGCAGCATACAGTTTTTTCCCAGCTGTTCCTTCCAATGCTTCACGAATTCATTTCATTACATTTTAGTTATATTCCATATGGCCTTTCTCCCTCATTATATTTATTCATAGTGAATGATAGCCTCATAGTCGAAAAAATTTGCGCGTACTTCACAGTTGACCGAACTTATCACTTATTTAATCCACGTCTAAAGTATCCCTGAAGATGATTTTCGGAATACTGCTTATTTCTTTTAAGGTTTTAAGGAAATTGATCGAGTTTTTCTATTACGTGCACAAATAAACGACGGTAACCACGACAAAGGCAGATTCATGACAACTGCTTGTAGCAGCTAGTTCATAGGTCTTCCCACAAGAGTGCAGTGCACTCAACACTCAGATTGATTCATCGAAAGCCGCGTAATTTATAATGGTGTTACAGCTTTCAGACATACTGCATACTACATTGAATCTGGACGAACTTTGAGCTCGGATATCACTTACGAAAGTGTGAGAATAATCGAAATTATTGTCGAGAAATCGAACCAAAGTAATTCCAATGCGAAGCGAAAGAGCATTGTTCCACTATCTCGATTACAAGTATATATTTTTTAGTGTTTTTGGTTAATATTACGATCATTAAATCTATCAGAATACCTGATACCGCATAAATGGTAGAAATCATAATACATACAGGATCGTGGCTTAGTGTGACTTCTGTGGTATAGGTTATATCAAGTTTCCGCAAACTAGCAATGCCACAATACAGGTAAATGTATTGTAAGAACTATTTAACGTTCCTCCTGCGAAAGTATCTGATACTCATGGATGCACTGATCAGCATCTATAGTAATAACGTATCAGGAAGACGTTCATTTCAGTGAACCGATTAAGGATACATTTGCTTCTCTATGTCTAATTCCTTCCAGATCTATTTTCTGCATTAGATATGAATAAACGAGTGCATCATGTTGTTCGTGTGTAAGCTATCATCGTGTTGTGTCTGGAAAAGGGGGGGGGGGAAATTATCATAGGTCTAATAGTTTGGAATACTTGTTAGGTGAAGCTACCTTTCACAGGTAAAGATTCATATAGTGAGTCTGGCATTTCCTTACTCCTCGTTGGAAAGTGATCTCATTTAAGCAAATATAAATAAAACGAAATAGTAACTGTTAAATAAACCAAGTGCTGAATTTCATTTATGAAGATAACCTAAGGAAAAATTGAAAGACAATACTTACAATTTAATTGTTCGTCACCAAACGGGAAATACAAAACTGATTTCTCGATAAAATAATTAAAATAAGAAAAATAATTTTTTCATTGTCAAGAAATTCTTGTAAATCGGTTACGCTGAAACATTGTACGGATCATGCAGTTAAATTTTGTTGAGATATTGAAATTATCGTGGAACAAGGATTTACATTATGCGATCATAGATGGAACCGAACGTTGTTGTACTATCGGTGGCATTACGCTGTGACTGCGTTGTCCGTATCAGTGAAATAGTTTCCGAAGAGGCAGGATGATCAAAAAAAAAAAAAAAAAAAAAAAAATCATAGTACTTAAGAATCAGAATGAAAATTAATATTCAGGAAAGAGACACATCACGGTCTCTTTCCTATTAAGTAATCTTCACACCTACACATCGTAACCCCTGCAGCCAGAAATTAAACTTCGTCTTTACAAGAATGCGTTTATATTGGCAATCCTGGGGTATCGTAACCTTACATGTCGTTTATATCTGCAAAATCAGCCAGTCAAATATTAATAAAAACTGTCATGAAACCAGTATTTCGTGTCACTTGCTTCCTGAAGATGAGGCTTTCGAACCAGCAGTGATTGTGTTTGGTACTAGTATGTCTGGAGCATAGCACTATATGCAAGTGAAACATGGACCATACGGATGGCATTAAGAAACGACTGGAGGCATTTGAGATCTGGTGTTATAGACGAATGCTGAAGATAAGCTGGATGGATTATGTCATTATGAAATATTCAGAAGAGTTTATGAGGAACGTAGATTCTGGAATGACTTACAGAAATGAATAGACACAACAATAGGCCATGTTTTGCGTCACAATAGTTTGCTTAAGGTCATTATTGAAGGAAATATAGAGGAAGATAAAACTATATGAATCAAATTATGAAGGACATGAAATGCAGCAGCTATGTAGAATTAAGAAGGAAGACAGGGAAGCGGTATATATGGAGAATTGTTAAAAATCAATCTTCGGATTGATAACTAAAAGCAGAAGACCAGTATGGCTTGGAAGCGGTTTATTTTTACTATTTTAAGAAAAGAAATAACTTACTGAAGTCATTTCAACCAACGATTTGTTACGAGTAGAGTCCGTAAACATTTGCGCAGAGCTTTATGACTGCCGAGGCAGCTACAACCCAATTATCTACATCGTGATTATGGCAGATGATAGGTAATAATCTTAATAACTTGCAAATAAATCGTTCATCATAAGTAATATATCAGTACTTGCATCGTAAAATAGACTTAACAGGAAAGGAATACAGTTGCGAAGAATGCTGTAAAAATTGATGATAAAATTTCTGCCTGAAGTCTAACTGGTTATATCGTAAAGTCAGAAACTGGACGCAGTCTTGGGTGATGGCAAATGTTATATATTGTTGCGACAGATACGTTCCGCTATCATCAATAATATTCGTATTGTTCCGGTAACGAATTTGATCCAACTATGTAGAATTACTGAGGTAAGCCGTAAGTCGACTAATTGTTTGGATATTATAATTAAAAAGTTATAAAAATAACTTATACACTTAAAAAATGCACATTACGAGTAGGGAAGATGGTATAAATCGAACTTTACTGAAACACTACTATCGTCCTACTCAAAAGAAAACTGCTCTCTCCAGATTAAATCAGCGGATTCTACACAAAAAAAAGTCCACTCGAACGTTCATATTGACGCCATAAAGTCAATTACATGGTCGCTATTTCATGAGCTATAACTTTGCTCTTGGAGAGAGTAAAATCGTTCTTTAGTATTTGAACCACCTAAGAATAAGGTCAACGCCTGTGGAATGTTTAGTGCCAAAACCATCATGTGTTATGGACACTACAGTTTCGGTTAAGCGTAACAAAGTTGTAACTTGCCAAGAGAAAGAGTCAAAAACTGATTTATCATTGAAACTCTCAGCAAACTAACCGGCTAGACAAGTGCTATTACTTTTTAGCAGTCAAACCCGTTCTAACTAACTGAAATACAAATTTCACATTCACTTCTAGATAAGAAAACATTCCACAGAATATTGGTTCAAGAAACACAATTAACGCATTCCTGGCTCGATTTCTAAAACATTGTTTGTTGCTCACACATAGATTTTGTGAACAGTTGACACATTAGCATCTCACACGAAATTCGAATTGCAAGCAGCGTCTCTTTCAGTAGCATCATTCTCATGAAAAAGAACCGTTGTTTCCAATACTCCTCGTTGTGTATTAAGTATCAACATTTTGTCATGTTGTAAAACGTCACACATTACAGTTACACACAGGATGCGTGTCATGTTACGGCAGCTGTCATGCACAGATACTCACCACCCAATGGACCAACTGCGTGCGACTAACCTGAAACGTCTATTCGCAGTGGAGGTCAGCTGAAGACTGACTCCAGCGTGCCGCCGGCGCCAGCGCCTCTACCGGAGGCTCCCCTCCACCAAGGCAGGGGGAGGGGCATCAGGAACAGCATCCGCGTGGTTTCTGTACAAACCAATATGTATATACTTTTCTTGGTGTGAGTAAGTGTTCAAGGTCGGTTCCAGATATACTGCATATTCGAAAACACCAGCCTCACGCCAAAAGCAGCAATTTCTTTCGTAAAAATGTTCACTATGTCATCGTCCGATCCGGAGTGTTTTACGGTGACTGGACAGAACCAAGGTAAAAGTGTTTTTCAGTACTGGTCAGATGACGACAGCAACTAAATGTGTCCCGCACTATTAGGCGTTAGCTTAAGGTCGAAAACGAGATGACAGTCTACTTCTTGTGACTGAAGCATAAACGCGTAGTCCTGATTCGTTAATCAGGGAACGTAGCTCCATTTTGGCTTTCTGTGGATCCCCCTCCCCTCACGTAGCCCGACGTGGCTTTTGCCTCTGCCGCCCTCCTCCCCCGTGCGTGGAACGTAGCTTTTTTCATTATTGATTCAAAAAGATATTTTGTATTGTTTTCTTTTGGGGCGTCCATTAATTACGTGGGGTGTTTTTTTTTTTAATTCCAGAACTCCTCCCCCCCCCCTCTCTGGTGAGATTTGGTGAGATCTGGTGTGATCCCTCTAGACCTATCCCCTCCCCCCCAAGTGGAAATCTAAGTCGTTTGAATTTTTTTTTAAAGGCTCTGCAGTCCTTTAAGAATTTAAAAACCTCATTTAAGATTTCCGTCAATCCCCCCCTCTTCCCCTTGGTGAGATTTCGCTGGATCCCTCGCCCCTATTTCACCTCACGTAATTAATGGACACCCCTTGTAAGACTATCGTAAATTACATATGGAAATAATTAAATGACGGAAATAAATATTCAGATGCTGTTAAGTGTTCTGAACCTTATTTTGACTGTGACAAATAATATGAATGAAAAGCTATGTGACTTGACTCGGAAATCCCCCCCCCCCCCCCCCACGTAGCCCAGCGTAGCTTTCCAGCCAACCCCCTATACCTAGCCACGTAGTTCATGGACGCTCCCTCATTATTCTCTCAAATGCTACTAAGGCCGTCCGATAAGTTGCTGGCCTCATGTCAGTTAAAGGAACGTTTTGGTCTATTACCGAACGTGGTGGGTGAGCGGTAATGCTCTGGCCTCCCATTCGGGTGGACGCCGATTCGAATCCTCGTCCGGGCATCCAGATTTCGGTTTTCCGTGGTTTACCCAAATCGCCCCAGGCGAATGGCGGGATGCATCCTTTAGAAAGGCCATGGCCGAACTTCTTCCCGTTCCTTGTCCCCAGTCTTTTCCAGCCTCTAATGACCTCGATGTCAACGAGGCGTAAAGCCATAATAAAAAGGGGTCTAATATTATAGTCTCTTCTGAGTTCCAACGGCATTACAATGCTTTTACTTCATCCGCATACAAATATATGTCAATGGTGTCAAAAAATGAAATTCGACGTCATCATTTAACATGAAAGGGGTGCCAGGAAGATTGTTTTTAAGGTCTGGAGATATAATTCTGAAGGGGTAAGATTTTTGAATAGTGGGGCTAAGGTATTAAATGCTCATGAGATTCGCTTTATCAAACATCTCACCTCGTCTCTCTTTCCTGATTGCTACTCGCTGTTGTTTCACAAGGTTAGTATAATATGTCCTCGATAGGTTCACCCTTTTTCTGGAAATCTAGAAACAGTAAGAACTCAGACTTCCAAAAAATATACGCCATCTCTTTCTCCGTCTACGGTACAGCCTTTAACTTCTTCAGAACAGGACAAAGGATGTTCTTCGATCTCATTGACTATTGCTTTGATTCTGGGATAAAATGATAGGCGTAGGTCTCGTCAATCAATAATCTCCTCATTATAGGGCATACGCATCTTTTAACCTCCTCACCAACTCATGTAACGCTTCCACAGTTTCATGAGTCATTTTTACCACGGGCCATTCTAGGTGGGAAGCATCTTCAGTATATCTTCATTGAAATGTGGTTACTTAAATTCTTTTCTTTGGCCATTAAACGAATTATCGTTAACTTCTTCTTTTAATGACTGGAATGTAAATATCACTGTGATCCGTGTTTTGTGTGTTATGTGTTAATTTGTTTATTTTAAATGTGTAGTTTTTGGGACACGAATTGGAGGCTGTTCCAGCAACGTTTAAATAATATAGAAAAATCTCTAAAAACCGTAATTTGGAATAACGGTACGCCATGCCGTGCATTCCACCAAACTGAGGCGTCAAACAAATGTGTTATATACACTGTAGAGCCAAAGAAACTGGTATAGGCATGCGTATGCAAACTCAGAGTACGCCTATATTAGACAACAGGTGTATGGCGCAGGCGTTAGATCGGTTACTGCTGCTACAATGGCAGGTTATCACGATTTAAGTGAGTTTGAACGTGGTGATATAGTCGGCGCACCAGAGATAGGACACAGCATCTCCGAGGTAGCGATAAGGTGGGGATTTTCCCGTACGACCATTTCACGAGTGCACCGTGAATATCGGGAATCCGGTAAAACATCAAATCTCCGACATCGCTGCGACCGGAAAGAGATCCTGCAAGAACGGGACCAACGACGACTGAAGATAATCGTTCAAAGTGACAGAAGTGCAACCCTTCCGCTAATTGCTGCGAATTTCAATGCTGGGCCATCAACAAGTGTTAGCGTGTGAACCATTCAACGAAATATCATCGATATGGGCTTTCAGCGCCGAAGGCCCACTCGTGTACCCTTGCTAAATGCACAACATAAAGCTTTACGCCTCGCCTGGGCCCATCAACACCGACATTGGGCTGCTGATGATTGGAAACATGTTACCTGCCCTGACAAGACTCGTTTCCAATCGTATCGAGCGGATGGACGTGTACGGGTATGGAGACAACCTCATGAATTCGTGGACCCTGCATGTCAGCAGGGGACTGTTCAAGCTGGTGGAGGCTCTGTAATGGTGTGGGGCGTGTGCAGTTGGAGTGACATGGAACCCCTGATACGTCTAGATACGACTCTGACAGGAGACACGTACGTACGCATCCTGGCTGATCACCTGCATCCATTGATGTCCATTGTGCATTCCGACGGACTTGGGCAATTCGAGCAGGACAATGCGACACCCCACACGTCCAGAATTGCTACAGAGTGGCTTCAGGAACACTCTCCTGAGTTTAAACACCTCTGCTGGGCACCAAAGTCCCTAGACGTGAGCATATCTGGGATGCCTTGCAACGTGCCGTTCAGAAGAGATCTCCAGCCCATTGTACATTTACGGATTTATGGACAGCAGTGCAGGATGCATGGTGTCAATTCCCTCCAGCACTACTTCAGACATTAGTCGAGTCCATGCCACGTCGTGCTGCGGCACTTCTGCGTGCTCGCGGGGACCCTACACGATATTAGGCAGGTGTATTAATTTCTTTTGCTCTGTAGTGTAGAAACATATGTTCAAACACCAATTGTTAAGACGTTCGGATTGCAATTCTGAATATGACAACCAAAGCCACAATAATGAAATTTTGTTAACACTTCACTACTAATATCTGACTTACTGAATAAAAGAAATAATGAAATATAAAAGATACTTTTGAATTGGTTCGAGTTCCTTGACTCTCGTTAATGAGGCAACAGAGTCAACTTTTTAGTCCCAGAACAAGGGCTTTCAACGCTCCATATTACTGCGAACATTTTGGGAAGTTGGGAGAGGCTATAGATCTAAAAGGCGAAAAATTTCGATCTTCTGCTAGCAAAGTGAATTTTCAAGAACTACAGTGGAGAATTGTGGATCATCCGACCTACAGACCAAATTTATCAACAAGCCGCAATCATTTCTTTGCTCAAAAAAGAAATAGGTGAAAAGTAACGACGAATAGTTATAAAATTTCGTCACGTACACGTCCAAATAAGTTTTATAAAAAAGGAATTAGAAAACTGGCTGAGTCATAGAAAAAAAAATGTATGTACAATATCGGAGGCTATGAAGAAAAATAGTTTTGTTATATTAAGATTTTTTAAAAGTTTCGCTCATATTATGCCAAATATTTCGTATGTGTGTATAATTACAACATTATATATTTAGATGTGATTTTTCAAAGGGACTTTCAGAGTAACACTTCTGGGAATATTGGATGAGCAAATTCGTGTGAGAAAAGCTGCTTTAAGGTAAAAGCACATTAAGTCACAAACATAAATTGTTCCCTGCATACTGATTTATACAAAGTATAAATACTATCACTTGAAATTTCTAATTAAAAATGTTAACGAGTCTTATGTGTATTTCAATTTTTTTTAAATTCACTTCATATCGTGAAACGCCATAGTCCGTTCTGGATTACATCTCAGAATTCTGAGTAACAATTTGTAAATAGTAAAGAGCTAATCTTTCAATGTGACCAAAATGTTTCCTTTCCAAAACGAAGAGAAGCCAGCAGTTGAGCCAGAGATAACATTTCCTGTGTATGACGAATTCCTGGCGTCTCACGCATGACTAACACATTCGCTGATACGGACGTAGAAACGTCCTGTTATATGTTAGTAAATGTGACTAACAAGTAGATAAGACTGTCATAGCGTTTTTTCAACTTATGTTTTGTTAACAGTTCCATTTTTCCAAAGTACACGTCCACATTCTCAATTTAGATTTTGAATTCCCGGTTTCTTTAGAAACCATTTACGCAGGAAATGTCATAGAGTATTGCATATTGATAAGTAAATTTCATCTCACCCTGTCGGCCGGTATATTATCTGTGTTCGGTTGCTGCGTGACGGTGTTTCGATATCCCGAGCATTCCACCTCCTTCGCGGAAGCACCTTGAGTTTTACGTGTCATTCGAATCGTGATGTATACCTGGCATGAAACAGGCAATGACCGTAAAAATTTCTGGTACCTCCGGGATTAGAATACTACACCAAGAGTTTTGAGAATATGCGCCTTAGTCATTGAACCAGCAACTGTACATCTCCTGCTCTTCATCACAAATTATTGTCTACGCGAGTGGTATGAGAAGAGTAAACCAGCAAATATGCCACAATATTTGCCATGTCCTAGTGTTGTAAAAAAACGTTTTTTTCTGACTTGAAAAAGAAAAAAAAACCATGAAAAAAACTAATCTGCTATATTTTTCTGGTTCAGTAGAAAAGAAAATTACGAAAATATTGGCAACATTGACTGAAGTTTTCTTTCAGGAATGGGGACTTCCTGAAGAGGCTAGGTTGCGCGAGAAGGAATCCCGTTCCCCGTTGTTTGTATTGATACTCGCTATTTGAACTAGTGCTGCCAGCCCTATGAATTTATCTGTAGACCTATGGATCTTTTTTTTTTAAAATTGGAATTTTAAATTTATCTATGGTTTTTTGCCTCTTTTTATTACTTTTTGTGCTTTTCTTATATTCGTGTACTTGTTAAACTCTCAGCGTATAGTGATAATGAGTCATTAAATGGTCAGTATTTATGAATCGTTTCCTTGTAACCGTTGGCTTAAACCAACGATTGAAAAGAAATAAAGCTCCTATTTTGTATGATAATTAGATTTATATTCAAAATTAAAAGACCGTAATACAGAATTATTGGCGCAATCTTTACGCACAGTGTGTACTTTGCTCATAATTTAAAACTGCAGTCTCAAAATCCTTTGCGTACAATACAAGAACAACCAGTAAAAGAAAATGTAACTATTTCTGAAGTTATGAATCTAGAGGAGACAGAAGAAGAAACAGAAAATTCCGACACCGACAGTACTAGTAGTGTTAATAGTGCTTATACTAGTGAATGTGGTACTGACATAGAGGATGAATAAAATTATTTTACCTATATAGATACATTTATGAATCATTATGTCAGACATTATAGGATTCAGTAAGATTTAAAACACACATGTAGAATGTATGTTCCGTAAATAAAACTATAATTTATCAAATATATTGATTTCTGAAAAAAAATTAGGAAAAAAAACAAGGGTGCTTTTAATGTTTTTTTACAAAGCTGAAAAAAAAATATTTTTTTTTTCAATTTGAAACACTAGTCCTGCCATTAATTTTATCAGTCCGGCTGCTTGACACTAGGAATCGCAACGAGACTGACAATTTTCTGCTGAATGTCGAGCTTGCCGATTGTTGTAATCCGGTAACACAATACAAGGAGATTTCACTTCGAGGTTTTCTTCCCTTAACCTTCAGTAAACCAACCCCATAAGGCAGCAGCATCTTCACCGGAGCTCCATTTTCTGTTATTTTCAGGGTTGCTGTGAGTTCTTCACAGCTGCCTTAACAGTGGCAGAGCCCATGCAGTGCCCACAGAGATTCCCCTACTTCAAGCGCTGGTCAACTCCCTTGACTACGAACATATTGTGTTATTACTAGGGCATATCAAATAACAACGAGACTTTTAAACTGTTTGTTGGGTAAACATATAGTAAAACAAATTCAGAACTACTTTTCTATACCTGCTCCACTATCGTCCACACAATTTTTCGATCAAACTGTTAGTCACTGTAATTCCCTGTACATAAATATTTTCAGGTAAGGTACGTAGCCAAGTGTTGTATTTCATTGGCGTTGGAAAATTTCTTTCCACTTAGTATTTTTGAGGGTTCAGATAGAAGATAGACATATGAAGGGGAGGATCCAGGATTTTGGTTTGGGAGGGGCTTGAGCGGACTTTGGTTTGGGGGGGGGGAGGCTTGGCTTGGGTGTATTTTTTTGGGGGGGGGCCTTGGGTCGGATAAGGGGTAGTCTTTATAATCTTCTCGGTCCTCGGATTAGTAGAGCTAAAAAAAAAAAATGGTCTCCAAAATTACAATGTCGGGGGTGGACCTAGATACTTCTGGGGGGGGGGGGGCTTGAGCACCCTAGCCCCCCCTGGATCCGCCCCTAGACATATGGTGACATGTCTGGTCCACAGGGAGGATGATGAAGAGCTATCCAAAAGCGTTCCAATGCTTCTAAGGATATTCAGCCCTTACAGCCAACTGATTTGCATTCAGCATCTTTGATTTTATATAAATGTAACTCACATTTTATGACTCTCTGCACAGTTCCAAAAATTTTAAATAACCGGCAGTAACTGCACTAATTTAACAGTTATTCGTGTGTATCTGTGAACAACCAGCCAGTGTGGCAAAGTGCGTTGAGGCGCCGCACACTCCATTGGGAAGGTACAACGGGACCGGGCACGAGCCCACGCCGTTCTGACTGCAGTTTTTAGCCGGTTTTCCACAGCCATCAAGGCGAATGCCGGGATGGTCTCCAATATCCGTCTGATAAACTACACATTACACAAGCAAAAAATACACTTATCACACTCTGAACATAGTTACAGATTTCCCAGACAGATGATAACACTTCACTTCCTCCAGTAGTACTTAGTACCACATGGTGGTAGGTATAAAATTCTTGACGTCAGCAAGGACATGCGGCCGTAAAACCATTGCTCCAAATTTAACAATGCTAAATAGAGTCTTGCATACGCTGTCTACCCTCGCTCGGTTTGTTACTGCCAGCGTGACCTCTGCCGGCCAAATGCCGGAAATACAGTACAGAGGACCGAGCCTGGACCTAAGCTCGAGCATGGCAGTAGGCTCGGTCTGTTATTCACGTGTTGCGTGGTGACGAAGCGACGCTGTCACTCGCTCCGTATAATCGGAACAGCCATGAACTGCATCGCAGTCTTAAAATCGCTAAATCAAAGAATTAAGTAACTGAAAAATTAAAGAGTTAAATCTTCTTCTTATTATTTTCTGCGTACTGCTGTAATACGTTTACTTTCAGAAAATCGGATACTTAGAAACCATGCCCAACTCTATGTTATTGAAAAAGTAAAAATCGGCAGATTGCGCCACATTTAAACATTTCTGTGGCGATGTTCCAACATTTCATAGAAGTGGAACAATCTTTCTCCTGAACGTATGAATGGTCTTTTGGTTATTTACAATGACGTATCAAAGTGATAACTGTTATGTCAATAAAGAGAGTTCAGAGTTATGCATTAATAGGTACAAGTCCTTACAAGACGTCACATATATCTGAAGCTTCCGTATAAATCATAATTTAATTTAATTTAATTGCAATGAAGCACAGGCTCCGGTGGCAATTTCCCTACACACCCATCTTCCCCCTATCCTGCACCTACCTACATTTGCCCTCTACAAATTTTATCTTTAAATTCTTTCAAAGTTTTCGGTAAATTATTCATCATTTCTCTTGGTAACTCATTCCAATCCCTGACACCCTTACCTAAAAAAGAGAATCTTCCTACACCCTTGTGCCTGAAATCGAGTGCCAGCTTGTGGTCATGGTCATCTTTTCCCTTCCATGCACTACTTTTCATACCTATTGCAATATCTTTCCATGCCTCATCGCCAGTATATGCCCTGTACACTCCCATGACCCTCCTCATCCTCCTCCTGTCTTGCAATGAATCCCATTCCAGCCCCTTTATCATATCCGTCACTGATTGCATTCTGCGATAATTTCCAGAAACAAATCTAGCAGCCCTTTTTTGCACCCTCTCAAACTCCTGTATTTGATACGTAAAATGAGGGTCCCATACTACACTACCATATTCGATCAATGGTCTGACCAAAGTTTTGTAACCCAGTTCCTTGACTTCTCTCGTACATCCCCTCATCACTCTCTCCAACAAGTGCAGAACTTTGAAACTTTTTCCTACCACCTGTCCTATGTGTCCTGCCCAGTTAAGTTTGTTATCAAAAGTAATTCCAAGGTATTTACATTTCAAGTCTTCAGCAAGCAATGCGCTAAATGTTGATTCAGAATATACTTTATGTATGTCAGTAACTATAAATAATTTGTTTATGTTATGGTTTTCGTTGCACCGTGTTCTGATCTCATAATCTGTAATGCCTCCATTATATAGTTTATCAAAGACATACTCGTTACACTTCATGTCTTCTAAGATTCAACTGATAGAAATTACATAAAATGTTGGTAGTAGTCTCTGAGATACTGTAGATTCGAGAATGTCCCCGCTGTACAATCTTGTCCAGTTTCCTACGATGTACCACCCGTGTTACACGATTCGAGCAAGGAAACCACTATGTGGATATTCCTGCGTTTTCGAGCCTTCGTATGTCCGTCGAGCCTTCGTTTGACCTCCGAGCCTAGCTGTCACAGCTCGCCCAGGCAGAGATTACCGGTCACAGGAATAAACGAGCGACTTTGGATAGATAGATAGATAGATATGTTCACTTTGATCCCATGTGAGAATAATCTCGGGGATGTGGAACAGTACATACACTTATTAGTAATGTCAATATTACTATACAGGGTGTCCACAAATGAATATCTGGGTTTTAATGCTTTATAAGATTTATTGCATTATCCTTACAGTTATAAATGATATGTCAAATGAAAGAGCAACTCAAACAGTTTTGTTCGTTGGCACTAGTGCGCATGTGCGTGAAATGTTTCCGCTGCGATCCGCTAGAATGCGGTAGTAGCAAAGATGGCGACTAGTGAAGAGAAAGCGTTTTGTGTTTTACAGTTTGCAAAGACTGAATCTGTAGTTACTGTGCAGCGTGCGTTCCGCATTAACTTCGGGCGTGATCCTCCAAGTGACAATAACATCCGTAGATGGTATCATCAGTTTGAAGATACAGGCTGCCCTTGTAAAGGGAAGAGCGCGGGACGACCAAGAGTTAGCGAAGAGACTGTTGAGCGAGTGAGAGAGTCGTTCACTCGTAGCCCAAAGAAATCTGTTCGGAAGGCTAGTGGCGAATTAGAAATTTCTAAGTCGACTGTTTGGAAAGTTTTAAGGAAACGCTTGCAACTACGTCCTTACCGTTTACAGTTGTTACAGGCTCTAAAGCTTGCAGACCATGGTTTACGTGCCAAATTCGCTAACGAAATGTTGTTACATGACGATGAAGATTTTCTACATCATGTTGTCTTCAGTGATGAATCGACCTTTCACCTCAGTGGACATGTTAACACTCATAATGTGCGGATCTGGGGCTCAGAAAATCCTCAAGAGATCGTACAAGTGCAACGAGACTCCCCTAAAATCAATGTTTTTTGTGCCGTATCCCGGCGGAAAGTTTACGGACCTTTCTTTTTTGATGAACCGACTGTAACTGGTACTTCTTACCTTGATACACTAGAGCAATGGCTCTTCCCTCAGTTGGAACAATATGAACCAGAGAACTTCATTTTCCAGCAAGATGGTGCGCCACCTCACTGGCAAAACGAAGTACGCGGTTGGTTGAACGTAACTGTACCCGACCGCTGGATTGGCCGCAAGGGGCCCTATGACAGAGCTTGCTATGCGTGGCCTCCACGTTCACCTGACTTAACGCCATGCGATTTCTACCTTTGGGGTTTCATCAAGGATCGTGTGTATGTGCCTCCGTTACCAGCCGACCTCCTTGAATTACGACAGAGGATTGAAGCAACTGTTGCAACAGTTACTGAAGACACACTGCTCAATGTTTGGGAAGAACTCGGCTACAGACTTGATGTGTGCCGTGTGACAAATGGTGCCCACATAGAACACTTGTAAGCTTGTATATATAACTGTTTGAGTTGCTCTTTCATTTGACATATCATTTATAACTGTAAGGATAATGTAATAAATCTTATAAAGCATTAAAACCCCAATATTCATTTGTGGACACCCTGTATAATTGATAATATTATATATTGACAAGAAGTTAGTTACGACCCATTAGTATAACCAATATTTCCTGTAATCTACAAATACAATCCCGAATTAGTTAATACTTATTATGTGTAATAGTGTATAAACTTGTTACCAGCATCTAACAACCAGTTATTTTCTTTCCAACCAGTTACCACAACTCATAAGCAGTCAATTACTTAAAAACCTGTTAGTATCATAATTTTTTACAGCAGTTTTTGAGTGCATGCTATCCCATGTTAGTTACTATATATGAGTGAAATTTTGTAAACAGTGTAATTACTTCATTTGTCAAAAGTTTCAACAGAAAGAAAAACCATATATCATTTTAGTAATTGTGGACAACTTTGTCACCTTCCCCTTCCATACACCATATATACTATTTTATCAGTTATTCTTAGTTACCAAATTCCAAGAAGAAAATTCTTTCACAGAGTAAAATGGATTCTGAAGCAGAAACTCTTTCAGTTTGGACTTAAAGTAGTTGGGTTTTTGTAGATAACATTTAATTTCTGTTGGTAAGACATTGAATAAGGAAGCTCCAGTAAATGTTAACCCTTTCTGTACAATTGAAAGTTATTAGTAATCCTTGTGAATATTATATTTATTCCTAGTATTATGGCTATGTATGTCAGCATTAAGATTGAAGTGTTCAGGATTTTCCACTACAAATGATAGTACGGAGTATACATACTGTGCTGGCATTATTAGTACACCCAGGTTTTTAAATAGATTTCTGCACGACGTCTGTGGGCTTGCTCCACAAATAGTTCTTATAGCACGTTTTTGCAATTTAAATACCCGTTGTGCTTGTGACGAGTTTCCCCAGAATGAGATGCCATAAGTGAGCAGGGAATGAAAATATGCAAAATATACTAACTTTCTGGTTTCTATATTAGCTATTCTAGATATTACCCTAAGTGAAAATGTTGCAGAATTCAGTTTTTTAAGAAGTTCTTGAATATGCTGTTTCCAGTTCAATTTGTTATCTATACATACACCCAGGAATTTTGTGAAATTACTTTCATTGATTGCTTTTCCTTCTGATATCACATTATAGCTGTCCTTTGTTTTATTTTTTGTAACAAACTGAAGTAACTGTGTCTTTTCTACATTAAGTATTAGTTTGTTGGCATTAAACCACCTGTTAATTTTCTTTATAGCATCATTTGCTGTGTTTTCGAGGTTTTGTGGTGATGGGTCTTTCAACGATATGCTGGTATCATCTGCAAAGAGTACCATGTGTTCATTATCACCTAGTATATGTGGGAGATCATTTATATAGATTAAGAACAGCAGAGGGCCAAGAATTGAGCCCTGAGGCACACCACATTTAACTATACCCCATTCTGAGTTTATAACATTTCCTGTATTAGCATCTTTCAGTGATACACATTGCTTTCTATTTTCCAGATAAGATTTAAACCAAAGTCCTGGCTTACCACTAAATCCATAGTGGTCTAATTTACCTAGTAGAATCTCATGATCAACACAGCCAAAAGCCTTAGCAAGATCACAGAATATACCTAGGGAATTTAATTTTTTATGCATTGATTCCAGTATGTTGTTTACAAAAGCAAAAATTGCTGAATCTGTTGAAACTGAGCGTGAGTAGACGGCAATTTGTACGACACTAATGCTAACGATGAGTAAAACTCATCTCAAAATGTTGGGAAAAGTTGGAGAAGAAGGAGTATGTGTTTGTGAATAAGTTTTAGAATTTACAGTATATTCTAAGGCGTGATGCCAGTTTTTAGACGACTTGTCGAAGGGAGGTTATAAACTGGGTTCGACTTTCAGGAGAGAACATTAATTAGCCACTTGTACATTTGAGATTTTAAAACTGTATCACTGCCAAGCTGTTCACGTAGTCTGTGTCAAATTTTTGTTGGCTTTACATTTTCATCTAATAGAAACATAATGATTACGCGTTGCGCAACGGACACATTAATAATGTTCACTAATCGCGATAATAAATAAATAATCAATTGTATAAACAAGCTTCTAGCATTTAACATTGCAGCGTACTTGTACCAGCCACACGCTGTTGCCACATTAAGAATCCCGCTTCAGTTGGAAAAGTCACGTTTTTATATTTGATTTCCCCTCGAATTTTCCTTTAATCAGAATTCTTAACTGACTCGGAAAGACTTGGGTAACAATTGTGATTTAGAATATCGTTAAATTTTACATGATTTATGGAAATCAATTAAGCAAAATTGGCAACGGTTTGCTAATAAATCCTATAGTTATTTGTGTTCTAAAATGATTCAGTTCCAAATCCCTTATGACAAAAATGTCATCAATCCAAAAGGCACGATCAACAGTACCATCTGACCAGTTGAAAGAGATTGCTATAGTCTGGAAACTATTTATGTCCAATGTGACGAAATAAATTGCTCAGTCATGTCTTCCTCTTTTTCACCGCTATTTGGGTCGGTACTTTTTCTTGGGAAATTTAAATTGGGATGTTTTCTTTTTGCCTCCACACAACGATTGAAGTATTTATGTATTTATTGTTTTCGTGTGTGTTACCGTGATGTGTGTACGTTCAGCTTAGTGTGTATTGCGTTGTGAATGAATGAAAGATGGAAGAGGATAAAACCCGGTGCAAGTCCATTCAGGCCTATTGTTCCGAAGGACACCAGGGCGTAATGTCTCATTACAACTGTCGAATAGCCATCAACAGTGTGGTATTCCCTCACTACATACGCACTGTGGAGAGGCTTGGGGTTTATACCCTGACTTTAGTTAACGAAATCTTGTGATTGGGAATTGTGTCCATCAGGACTGGAACCATGTAAGCCCCCTTTAAGTGGCGGACAGCATTACGGTACGCAACCACTTGAGCCAATGGAGTGCTATGCAATGTAAGACTACTGTCCTACTGCCATACGTCAAAAATTATATTAGCTTCACAGGAGGAACATATACAGGGTTTACAGGAATGAAAGGATAATCCTGCAACCGCGGATAGGTCACATCATGTCCTATTATATGACAAAATTTTATTTTAGAAAAAATCTCACCATTTTCGAGATATTGATATTTTTTTTTTTTTTTTTTTAATGTGTGACTATGTTCAGTTTATTCCATGCCATTTCTACAAATTATGACTTTTTGAACCCTGTTTTTTTTTTAATTTACTCAAATATTTGAGTCATCTAAAACAATGTTCTTTTTTTCTTAAAACGTTAAAAAAGCCTTATTAGTAAAATCTTAAATGATATAATTATTTTATACTTCTTTTAAAACGAATGTTTTATGGTAGTTCAATCTGCTAAAGAGACCATTGTGCATTTTGAACATGTAGTAAAAAAATGATGATACATAAGATGTTTAAAGTTTTTTTTTTTTTTTTTTTTTTTTTTTTTTTTTTTAAAAAAGAACATTGTTTTAAATGACTCAAACATCCTTGAGTAAATTAAAATAAAAACAGGGTTGAAATATGTTTTTAGAAATGGCATGGAATAAGCTGAACAAAGTCACATGTTTCGAAAAAAATATATGTCTCGAAAATGGTGAGACTTTTACTAAAATAAATTTTGTCATATAGTAGGAGATGATGTCCTTTCATTCCTGGACACCCTGTATATACGAGGGCTGTCCAGAATGTAACAGACGTTTTGACCTGGCGCAACAATGGGTTCTCCTAGCGCCGCCATCTTGGCGTCAGACTGTTCATACATTCAGTACGCAACCAGCCGTGGTAGTTTGCACATCGTTCCTATCGTACTTTGAATACAGTAGAGTGTTAAAATGAGCGCTGCAATTAAAAATCCCGCCAGTTGTGAAGTGCGAGCTGTAATACGGTTTTTGTTGGCGAAAAATCACAAACCAATTGAAATTTATCGCCAGATTTGTGATGTGTACGGCCAAGGAATAATCAGTGAAAGCCGAGTGAGGCAATGGTGCATTGATTTTAAAAATGGTCGAACCAATGTTCACGATGAGGACCGCATGGGTAGGCCTAGTGTTGTGAGTGATGAACTGGTGGTGAAAATCAACGAAAAAATCCGTGAAAATCGTCGTTTCACGATTACGGAGCTTTCAGAACATTTCCCCCAAATTTCACGGAGTTTAGTTCATGAGATTGTGGTTGGTAAACTTGGTTACCACAAATTTTGTGCCAGGTGGATTCCGAAAATCTTAACAGAAGACCACAAAAAACAGAGACTTGCTGCAGCACTGACGTTTCTGGAAGACAACGCCAAAACTGGAAACCAAGTTATCGATCGTATCGTAACTGGCGACGAGACTTGGGTAAAGCACGTCACCTGTGAAACAAAACGGCAGTCTATGGAATGGGGACACACGCATTCGCCCAAGAAACCGAGGAAGTGTCTGCAAACGCTGTCAGCAGGAAATATTATGGCTACTGTGTTTTGGGATGCTAAGGGTGTGATTCTCGTTGAATTTCTTTAACGTGGCCAAACAATCACTTCAGAAAGGTATTGCGAAACACTCAGAACATTAAGGGCCTTATTACACTAGGCGACTTGGCGGCGCAACCAGCCGGGCCACTGGTGGCTCTGCTCGTCGCTGGGCACAGAGTCTTATGGAGCTTATTACACTAGGGCAGCCAGTGGCGCCGCCAGAAACTGGCGGCCGGCTGGCTGCCCTGCCCGGCCACCAGGCCGGCAACCACTGGTGGCCGAGAGTCGTGGCGGGGCATTGTATCTTACGTAGCTTATTACACTAGGCCACCAGGTGGCGCCGCCAAACTCGCCACCATGCGTTCAGTCTACTGTTCATATGCCCCCTTCCTACTTAACAATTTTAAAATTGCAGAGATACTGAGTGTCAGGTTTGGTGAGACAACTAGGGACAGTCATCCTGTGATGGGAGGGAATGAATCAGAGGAGATTATAAATGACGAACCTACAAATTTGAAATAAATTCTCAGGAAATTGCGAAGTAACTCAGAAAGCTAAAACTGGTGTAGGTAATATTACTACAGATTTATTAAAGATTGTGGGATAGGATATTGTACCTTACCTTAAAATTTTGTTTAAAATGAATTTGGAGACTTGCTGCTTACCAAAGGATTGGAAAAGACCGGTAGTAGTACCAGTTCATAAAGGAAGGGTTAAAAATATGGTGAAAATTCCTGGCCAATTAGTTTGTCATCAGTGATGGGCAGAATGATTGAGAGATTGATATGCAACTATATCAGAAATCTCTGTGAAGAACGAAACTAGTTTTCAGATCGACAACATAGCTTTAGGCAAGGGTATTCATTTGAATCTCAGATAGTGGGCTATATGCAAGATATTTCAAATGAATTTGAAATGGGAGGCCAAGTTGATAGTGTGGCACTAGATCTTTCTAAGGCATTTTACAGAGTGAGCCATAAAATGGTTTTAAATAAACTGAAATGTATTGAATTGGATGAAAAAGTTACTTGCTGGGCACAGGAATTCTTAAAATTCAGAAAGCAAAGGGTTAGAGTAGGAAATACATTATCAAGAGAAGTGGAAGTAAATATGGGAGTTGCTGTTCATTATTCTAATGAACGACTGTGTTACGGTCAGAATCTAGGTATTTTGCAAATGATACAATGGTATACAATAGGATAAAAACAGGTGAAGACTGAACAGTTGCAGGATGATCTGGATAGAATATCTAAATGGGTAGGTCAGCATGGAATGAAGATAAATGCCAAGAAGAGTCGGCTTATAAGATACAAAGATAAATAGATCTAAAGGTTAATTATGATTACAGAGTGGGGTCAGATTTGCTTGATGAAGTGTAAATTCTTTGCATAACGTTTGATAAACTCAATTGGGCAGGTGGTAGAAAAAGGTTACAAAATCCTTCATTTGCTGAAGAGGGTGATGAGAGGATGTAACAGAGAAGTTAGGGAGTTGGGTTACAAAACTTTGGTCAGATCATTTGTTGAATATGGTGGTGTAGTTTGGGACCACATTTTGGAGATCAAATACAGGAGTTGGAAGGTGTGCAAAGAAGAGCAGCTAGATTTGTTTGTGGAAATTATCGCAGGACCTAGTCAGTAACTGATATGATACAGGAGCTGGATTGGGACTCATTGGAGGAAAGGAGGAGGGTGAAGAGAGTGCTGTAAATGTGCAAATTGCTACCGGAGTGTTAGCTCCATCGCAATTAAACTGTATTCAGACGACAACAAGTTTTTTAATTACTTAAGAATGTCTAAATCGTCTTTCTTTTAATCATTGTACTTAGTAAAGGTTGATATTACCGGGAAAGATACGAAAATGAGAAATTCTTCTTGTTTTATCCCTTTGTCTTCTCTACACTTTCACTTCCACTCATTTCCAAAGTGACATTCTGTAGTTCACTGGACATATTCAACCACACAATTCGCATACAATGCGAGGATAACAGCAAAGTGACTGCTCGGTTGTGCGAGTGACTGGCTGGCGGCGCCACCAGGATCCTGGTTGCGTCGCCAACAGAGACACCAGTGCCGCGGCTGGTTGCGCCGCCAAGTCGCCTAGTGTAATAAGGCCCTAAGACGCACGATACAAAACAAGCGTCGGGGAAAACTCAGTGAGAAAGTTTTGTTTCTCCACGACAACGCTCGTCCACACACGGCCAATCGTACCCAAGAGCTCTTGGATGGTTTTGGATGGGAAGTTTTCAATCACCCGCCGTACAGCCCGGATTTGGCACCGAGCGACTACCACCTGTTCCCGGCGATGAAGACGTGGCTCGCAACACACAACGGTTTGAAACTGACGCTCAACTGCATGCCGGTGTAAACCAGTGGTTGAAGTCTCAGGCGGCAAATTTCTACAGAGAGGGTATCACGTTATGATAAGTGCCTTAATTTAAATGGCGATTATGTTGAAAAATAGCCTAAGAGTTTACCTCTAAAATGTATATAATAAAAATCGTTTTTTTCACTTTGTTTATTTTTTATTACAAAACGTCTGTTACTTCTGGACAGCCCTCGTAAGAGACTAATGTCATCTTACTTTCCATCCGTCTATCTGCTAGCTGGAATCGAATGTATGCTAGACGTATACTGATGTCATTCAGAAAGTAAACAACAATTGTTGCAATCAACTATTCTTTCACTGTGTTCAAGACGGTGTATATGTAGTTACTTGGATCAGGTGGTGCCGTTTGTGTGAGTTTAACAATCTGTAATAATAATCGCACTGACTGCAAATGCTGCCTACCGTATTTTCGATTTATACATACGGGAAAACAACATTTATCACGATTTGTTGCAAGCTATGGGGAAGATATTCCAGCAGTATCAGGTAATAGTTTCTGAAGCTTAAGAATGGGCGGTGAGATCAGAAGATATCCTGTCATCACGGATGGATTAAAGAAAAAGTTTAACGCATCATCCTAGATAAAAGGTGGATGAAGTAACACCTTGGTGAGTGACGAGTTGAGACCGGATTTTATTCAACACAAAAAGCCAGAAATATGAATGCAAATATGCATGATAAACGCTTAAAATATGCGTGAACAGTGTCAAAAGGTGCAACATTATATAATATAAAAATAGTAATATTTAGATTTTTTATTTCAAAATCAGCATGCAATTAGTAAGTAGTTGAATAACATGTTTATAAATTCGATAATTAACAATTATTTAACTTTTTTTAAAGTGTTAACAATTGGGTACTGTTCCAAATATTCATTAGTAAGATTGTTTTTTTTTTCGATCTCTCAAAATATTTTTATAAGTGGATATGGTCCGCACCACATTCGCTCACGTAATTGGGTAGTATTTGAAATTGGGTGCTGTTAGCAATCATTGTTTCTGGAAAAAAGTTCACAGGTTCCATTACTAAAACTATCAATTTGTCACAAAGGTTCAAAACCTGGGTTATGGTTCAAAATGTTTTCAAACTTCATTAGGTTTACTCAGGAATACCTCTGGCAATGCGTATTTTATTCATTAACTGAATAGATTCAGTCAATGTCAAACGTTGAGTTTCAAGCTTTTTAATACTCCAATGTATGTGGGAAAAACGAATGCTAATCACAGCTACGGTATGGTTTTAATACTAGAGTTGTTAAATACTTCCTTGTACTGACAAAGTCATAGCCTCTCCACTATCAAGGTCGTTTACTACACCTTTAAGGCCTCAAAATGTACACTGAAAAACAGTTCAGCTTCAACCCACGTCGCCCATCGAGTTACCACTGGTTCGGAGGTAAAGGAAAATTTAGCAATTTTTATAAGCATTATTACGAGAACGTGCCTTAAGAAACACTTTGTTGAAGAAATTAGTTTATTTACATTAGCAAACGTGGATCGTAGTTCTTCAGCGAGTCTTAGTAGACTAAGAGCTGTGCTGTTAGTAAGTTTTGCCGGCTACAACGAATGATTTTATTTTTTAACTACGTACACTACCGAAAAATATTTTAAATATAGCAAAAACATGCATCATCACTAGGTTTTAGGTAAAATATGCAATAACCGGTGAAAATGGGCTTAATTTGCAAATGCATATGCAAACATGCAAATTTATATGATTCGGTCTCTAATGATGAAGAACAACGAAATGTCTGGATGTTGTGGATCATTTTCCTCAATTGCTAATAATACTAATAAATAAATAACGCCAAAGCAATTGACTTTTTTGGATTTATTGGTCTCCCGTACGCGTTTCACTTCTTTAGCAGAAGCATCATCAACGGGTTTTTTCTGTTAATTATGTACAAAATTGTAAACAGGTTATGTTTTGTTTGGTACAGTGGAATGAATTATTATCTAACTTATATTCTACTTACATTTGTAAAGCAATGCATTAAACCACAAATGTAAGTAGAATATAAGTTAGATAATAATTCATTCCACTGTACCAAACAAAACATAACCTGTTTACAATTTTGTACATAATTAACAGAAAAAACCCGCTGATGATACTTCTGCTAAAGAAGTGAAACGCGTACGGGAGACCAATAAATCCAAAAAAGTCAATTGCTTTGGCGTTATTTATTTATTAAAATTAAAATTAAATTAAAACAACGAAATGCTTTCAAGGAGGAGGACGCATTGTACGAGGAACAAATACTGTATATATATCCATGGTGGCTGTATGGAGAAACAAGCAAAACTATATGACAAGATTTGAATGTTATATTTCTGTAGAATCAGCAGTAATTACGATTGTTTAGTGCTGAATCCGCTAGCTCAAGTCGTTGCGGTATAATGTAGGTGTTTGGCGCCTACTGCAGTTAACTGGTTCGAACCGAGGTGATGGACAAATAGTTTACACTCGGTCAGCAGGGTGGAAATGATGGTGGTGCACTATTCCTAGACACTAGATTGTGTTAAGTCCCAGAGCCATCCGCGTTACGACACTGTCGATAGCATTCGTCCGTCGGATGAAAACATTTGGCCTCTAGGTGTTTTTCAAAACAATAGGAATGGATAGGCCGACATTCCCTATCTTTATCTGCACAACACAGAACTCTTAACAGGAATTATCTGCACATACAATACTGCGAGGAACTTGCCTTCCTACGTCTGTAACAGGGCCTAGTAAGCCTTGCTTGAGGAGGTACAATTCACTCACGGATCGACGACCATACAAGTGCTTTTATATAGAGAAACATTGTTTTCGAATGTCCCTTGTAGAATAATTATATTTATTCACTACAAATAGCGTATAGTGATAACTTGATAGAGAATTATTCCGTTACGAGTATTGTTTAATATAGGAATAATATATATATATATATATTATTGCTTTACTCCTCGTTGACGGCTAAGGTCATTAGAGGCGGGATGGGACTTGGGACAAGGAACGGGAAGGAATTCGGCCATGACTTTTTGAGGGAAGCATCTCGGCATTCGCCTGAAGTAATTTGTGGAAACCATGGAAAACCCAAATCTGGATGCCCGGACGGGGATTCGAACCCACATCCCCCAGAATGCGAGGCCAGAACGTTAACCGTTCACCCACCACGATCGGTAGGATTAATATACTCTTCCTATAGCGGGTACCAACAGCTTCCGAGCCATTAGATAACAAAATTCGCGTTTTCCTTATTTATTCACCTTCTGCACTCTAAAGCAATCTCACCAACATATTGAGACAGCGGCGTCTCGTCTCATATACTACAGCGATTAGAACTGAGGAAGACACAAAGTCAACAGTAGGATGTCTCAATAAATCGCACGCCAGTCCTTGTGACATCTTCCTTCAAAAACACATGAACAGAAAAAATTCTCAACCTACATACGATCAAAGGCTTTCGATAGTGAATTATTGGTTTGAGGTTACACGGGATGGAAATCATGCCATCACTTATTACACAAGAAAACCCGGCGACGTAGAAACAAAAAAAAAAGACACACAAGATAAAGTCTTCGGACAAGAAGGATCTCACAGTTATTTGAAAGCTTTATTCCCTTGCTTAATATTCTTAAGGACGTTTACCATCCTATTAGAACGGTATAGTAGTTCAGTGGATAGGTTATCGTACAATGGAACGAGATCCGCAGATTTCTTCAAAAGATCATTAAAGAATTGATTCAGGTGAATGGTAAAATAATTATAATAGTATTTTATGTGAGTTCGCTAGTTTGTGGGGTAGCTTGAGGTAAGAGCTGACGGTAAGAACGTTTTAGGTAATGTTCACGGAAATGTTTGTTTTTGAACCTAGTGGAGAAGACCTCTGGAGGGAGTAACCCGTTCATCTTTCTTGCCGCCATTGGAGGGACAGTTCAAGTTACGGGAGAAAGAGTCGCGACATCCTAACAGATGCAAATAACTGTTTGCGGTGGAATTCTACTCCGGGAATCCGTAGCAGGTCAATGAACAAGTGTTGGCAAGCCCACGTGTAACAAGAGACGCGTTTCCAGCATTCTAATTTACAGTTAGGTGATGTCAGTAATAGGGGTCTGTGTTGCGTCTCTCACGGAGCTTAGCAGACGGTCAGTTAGGACTCAACTTCCATTAAACTCAGTAGAAGTTTAAGTGGAGCTCATTTTTCAAGACAGAAGAATATCAGTTTCAACTTATGTGAGGATTAAGTTTTTCCGGTGTATGGCTGACAAAAAGTTTTCTCGGGTATTCTGCCGGATAAGTTCTTTTGTCCATAACGTTTCGGCGGAAACCTCCGCTGCCTTCATCAGGTGAGATATCATAGCGAACAGTCGGTGCTGTGTCGTCGCGGTGGTACCTTCGCTATGACATCTCACCTGATGAAGGCAGCGGAGGTTGCTGCCGAAAAGTTCTAGTTTCAACTTAGTTTTCATCGCGTGTAGTGGATGCTGAGTTACGAACTTAGTTTGTGGTCTACATTATAAATGGCGTTCCAACAGCAAGATCTACTTGAATTATCTCGAACTCGTAACCAAATTTTGGCTCAAAACGTGAAAGTTAGTAGGATCAAACCAAAAATCAGTTCAGTTAGTCAATACTGCCAGATGATTCAGAACAGCGATAATAGTTGATTAGATCTCTTCAATCAAATTGCCATTTGTGAATGATATTCTGTACCTGAATCATATTTTGCAGTTCAGTAATTTGTTAGAACTGTTGTTTCATTCTGTTCTGTAGATTCATAAATCTGTGAGTAAATCGGTAGTCGTACGAATACTTTTTTTATGTGTAACTTGCAGGGTACTTTTTCTCTTTAAGGTCCTCACTTCAGTCCAGGACTCTTGTGCTGTTTGCTGCGTCCTAGTCTAGTGACAGATCCGGCGTCATTGGAAGCGCGATATAGACAGCTTTCGGCATTAGTCAAGGATGCCAACTTGTGCATTCAGATAGTATGTGTACAGGATCTTCGATGAAATGAAATATTTGAGTATCACCGGAGGTGTTTTATTATTTGAGTAAACACCACGGTAAACACAATATAGTGCAACAACAGCAAACTGACAAAGCTAAGCCCAATAAGGAAGCGTCCATTAATTACATGAGGTGTTTTTCCGGCATTCCAGACCCCCCCTCTTGTGAGATATGTTCAGACCCCCCCCCCCCCCCCGAGGATGACGTGAGATTTTGATTTGATGGGGACCCTCCCCCCTCTCTGCTGACCTCGAGACCCTTTTTTTTTACCCCCTCCCCTATTTCACTTCACGTAAGTAATAAACGTTCCCTAACGAAGATAGTGTCAGTACCGAACAAGGGAGAGTTTTCACTAAGCAAGCAAGAAACTGAGTCAACCTTATCTCATCACACAAATCTTAACAGAGATTTTGCCTGTCGAAAGCTGACTGTCATGTCTCTCCAAAAATTAGTGCCAGGTCCGATGGTTACCCTCTCCTTAACTAACCTACAAAAAACGCTTCCCCTCTGCTTCCAAGGATGTCGACCCAACCCAAATCTGAAGAGGCCGCCCAGGAATTCAATTTATAACTGCCACATGTCTCGTTGCTTTGGAAAATGTTGAGAGATAAGACTGAATAATATCTATTTTATGAATAATAAATATAAAGTGGTGATATAAAATAGTAATCAGATGTTTTTTGAAGAATCTCTGACAGGAAGGAGGAAATGTGAGGGCTGGTCATGGAGATTACAATATAAGAATGGAACAATGAAGAATTATGGAAGGAATGGAATGGATTGAGGAATACTTTAAGAAATGAAATTGGAAATGGCACCGGAAGGAAGATATCGGAATTTAAACGGATACTGAATTATTAGAAACGTGTGCGACTGTGGGCAAAGAGAACTTTAATGATACTGAAGTTCTGTTATGTTAATTATTCATAGTGTGAAAAATTATGTATAGAGCTGTTGCAGAAAGATTTTATAGTCTTGTTGGTTTCATTTAAAGGAAGAAATTATAAAAGAATTTGAGGTATAGTATGAAGGTTTATTTCAGATGGTATGAAGAAAGATAATGAATTATAACCGCAATGGCGAACGTTGAAATCCGTTTTAGCAAAAAGAGACGGCACAAAACGTATTTCTTTCCTGTTGGAAAGTCTTAAGGAGCACGAAAAGGTAAAAGACAATATTGTAAAATTATTAATAATCATCGTCAAATGTTCAGAGATAGGATTTGAATATTTATTAATTGAAATAAGAAAGGTAAAAAGTATTAGTATTGAGATTTCCATATACCAAGAATACACTGAAAGGGTAGGTTACAAATTGCCATATTAATTACCCCCGAAGAAAGCATCGATCCATACTGGGCACTTTAAAAGCCGTATGGTTGCTTCTTGGGTGTCTAGTTCATATATCCAAAGAAAGTACTAATCTCTGGACGTTTTGATAGGTTTTACGGTTCGTCGACATCGGAGTTATTAGAGCAGGTAGAGGATTGGAGCAAGGAAAGAGAAGGAGTCGTCCATGAGATTCCTAAGGAATCATTTCGACATTCGCTTGCAGTGATCGTGGAAAACTACGGAAAACCGAAATCTATATGGCGACAACCAAGGATCAAACAAATGTCTTCCCGAATGCGAAGGCCGAGGTTTAACCGCTCACCCATCACGCTCTGATCTCCTGCGACCTGATTCTGGAAGAAACATTATAGCCTGTAAGAGTAGAGATCAGAAGATCCCTAGTTGGAATTCCGAATTCAGTAGTGATTTTCAGAGGCCAATAAGCTAATGAGTAATGACGAACTCTTGCAATGTTTATGTTGTGTATGTGAAGGACGCTAGACATTGAGAAAAGGGGTGGGGGAGAGCGTGGGACGTACGTGGTAAATTGAAAATCTGTCACTTAGGCAGCTAAACCTAAATGTCTCTCCTGATCAATAATGCCAAAGCATTTAATTTTTTACTATTATTTTGCATGTGAGCAGTGGCGGATCCAGGATTTTGGTTGGGGGAGGGGGGCTTCACTCGGGTGAGGGTAAACTGTAAATTCTTCTCGGATAATGTGAGCTGAAATATGAGGGTGGGGGGTCGGCGAGAGAAATCTCATGTCAACAGTTTAATTTTGATTGCTGCCCTTAAAAGAACAGTAAAGCAAACAAAAAAAGTTTCCAAAGTTACTATTTCAGTGGTGGATTTAGATGCTTATTGGGGGGGGGGGAGGGATTGAGCCCCCCCCCTGGATCCGCCACTGCATGTGAGTGTAAAAAGATATTACTGGTAAATTACCTTCCATAATTGCCTTCAAAGCGATATTATTTCTATGTTGTAGCGACTGCAAGATACTAATATATGGTCTGCTTTACAGTTACACAAAATTGTTTCACGGTCATTCCTTCCATTAGAGGAGAAAAGCTTGTTGAAAGAGGAGTCGAATCATTGTAGAGATGAGTCTTGGATTCACTACTCCAGTTACCGTTACAGCTGAGCATGATGAATTGGTCGTGGGGTACAATGGCCAACCTTCGTCGCGCCGGGTAAGGTGACGCAACATTGATTCGAAAACAGAGCGCGTAGAGATGCACCAACTGTAGCGGTTGTAGTTCCTGACGTAAGAGGTACGAGGCTCATTTGTTAAGTTCGTGGCCTGAAACGGACGCACGTGAGTTAAAAGATATTCTGTTTGTTTTTGTGCTTTGAACTCCGTACACTTCGTCCAACGATGGCCAATGTTTTTATAGCATCTGCATAAAAAGATTACTCAAACATTAGGGAATATGTAATATTCTGACTTGAAATAGGTGTAAGAAATTTTTTTATCGTTTGTCATTAGGAAATCTGCATAATATGCTCCTATGATTGTTTCATCCTTTTTTTTTAGGAAATCTTGACCCAACATCCTCCAGCTCCCCCCCCCCCCCTCCTTTCCCCAGCCCCAAAATTTAAACAGACGTCATCGCTTTCCTACAGAAGGAATGGCCATGACCTTGTTCTGAGAAGAGAGAGGAGAACAGGTAAGCTTCCAAAGTATTTTTTGTTGCTTTGACTAGGGGGAAGAGTGATCGGTCAACGTATCATCCAGACTCACAAATCGTTGCACTTTTTAAACTGTTAATTGATTACAGTTCGAAGGAATTATATCGTTATCCTGTCGGCAGCTGCACTCAATAGAGAAAGTCAGGTCCTGAAACTCAAATACAAAGGAACAGAAAAGGATTTCAAACTGCTTGTACTAAGAAGATTTGTGTAACAGTCTGAGTTATTAAATTTAACAGTAATCCTTCCTTTCAACAGGCTCCTCGACTTATATTTACAAAATATAATCAGAAGATCCACCGCACACAATGCTAATTAGACCACTTGCAATTTTTCTGTTATCTATTGATTCAACTGTTTGGTTAAAAATATTATATGCTGGTTACGTAAAGTTTCCTACAAACGTTCATGTTAAGTGTTCACGTTTCCTTTAATGATTGCATACATGTTACTCAATCTTTCCACTTGTGTTCAACAATTTAATCTCGCTTCCTGTAGCAATACCACACACAAAGTTACTATCAATTTAAATATTTTATATTTACTGTTACGAAGTCTGACTAAATTCAATTTGTTTCCCACACGAACCCATTTTTCTGGAGTGATAAAGAATATTTTAAATCTGTATGAATCGCGTCTAACCACTGACGAAGTTAAATGGGCCTCTGTACCACACTACAACTCATCGACCATTTCAAATGCAGATGTTAACACTGGATTTTGAACAATATTCCCAGCCCGCAAGAATTCTGAAAGACTTTTCAACGAAAAAAATTAATACTTGGCCACACTTCATCTATCTCTGGCTCACTACCTTCTAGTGACCAATACTTATTCCCTAAAACGACACACGAATTAAACTCCCATGCAAGTCGATATTCACTTCCAGTAAAGACTTCACTCACGTTCTCTGACTGTGTTATATGACACAAGAATGCCATTCTACTCAATGATTCCTATACAGACATTTTTTTTTTACATTTCAAGATCTGGTGCAACTTGGCTTACGCATATCTATAGCATGCGGTTCTTGCACTGTAGTCCTATGGTGAAACATTTTCCCGTAACCATATATTCAAACCTTGCGTCACGCGCTAATACTCTCAAAATTCCTCAGCTATGACCCTACAATAAGCCAAAGTAGCCTCACATCCTCCTACCTTTCGCGTACCGAAGGTCGACGGTTCGAGTCAGGCCGCGGGCATGGGTGTTTAAGTGTTGTGTCTGTTAATGCCATGTACATACTGTGGTGTGCCTAATAAGATGGAAAAATTCATTAGTCTGTCTCTATGGCCTAAGACGCCGAAAGCCAAAAAAATACCTCCTACCTGCTATTTTACCTGCTGTCTAAGTTGCAGCACACAAATTTCCTCGAGTGCTCTGCCAGAATGCGATTTGCTGTTGTTCTTAGAATTACCGGTAAGTGTTAAATCTGTCCAACTGTTAACCCTCATCACCAAATCATGTGCCATGTTCGCGTATCACTGGCGGAGATCATCCTCTGTTGTGGTTCACCCCGATTAAATTCAGATGCCCACATTTTAGCTGTGCTTTAGACAGAAGCATCCTCCCCTAAAGTTATCTCCATGAGCAGATGAATGTCCTTCGGTTTGACCAAATTATTTAATCAAAGCACGATTTCTTTCTTCTCCATTTTATGGTAAACATACACATTTTCAGCTCACGGCACTGTAAAACAAAAAATAATTAAAATATTCATCACAGGTTGTTGCAATTTGTAGAATATTCTACCAAGTATTAAAGAATTATACATATTTCTGTTAACTGTGCGATTTCGTTTTTCCTGGTCAAGCCAATCAATTATGGGCCGCATCTAGTAATGTTACCCTCCACGTAATTTTTGGTAAAAGACGAAAGTTTTTATGTTATTTGAAGGGAAATAAGTGTTGTTTCAGAAGCTGTGTTATGTCTAAGTAATAGATGCGTGACTGTCTCGAAAGTTAACTTTTTCACAGTTTTGTAGATCGCCGCGACGTCTTAATGCGAAATTGTACCTATGAATATGCAGGTGGATGTAAAGATTTGTACAAAACAGTTGACACTGTGTTCTAAAATAATAAACTATTGTTTCATTATGTTTGCTGGTAGAGGTATCGCCAGCGATCGAATGTTTATTGGAAAACGTTTGTATTTGATACAATTTGTAGGGATCGGATTTCTTAAATTACATTTGTATTCTAAAGCTATCACATAATTAGCTTACTCATGGCATAGTAACGTAAAAATAATGACAAATAACCATGTCTTGAAGTTGGTTAAACTAGGAATGTATCGAAGTTCCGCGTCCGCATGTGCGGAACTTCCGCATAAATTTTACCTCCGCTTTCGCATCCGCTACTTTTAATGCGGAAGTATAGCAGATGTTTTGTTCATATTGCAATATATATATATATATATATATATATATATATATATATGTTATTCTTTACTCTTCGTACGAGAATCGCCCTATCGTCGCTTAGCTAATAAAAACGTGGCTGTTTCCTTTCTTACGATTCTGTAATAAAGGTAACGATGAACGGAACGGTGTTATTACCTAAGCACGAACTAACAAGTTTGAACATGTATATCAAGTAAAGTGGCATATTCATGGTCCAACTTGTAGGACCTCCGTGTAAAACTACCGTAGGATGCGCTCACCCATTCACGCTACTAGAAGGGGCCAAGGAATTCTTTCCATTCGTTCGCTCTAGCGGCGTACCAATGTCCTCATCGCACAATCGTATGGTGTTTCCTGCAATCAATGTCCAATACCATAACTTGTTGGACGGCACGGGCCGGTGTTGGTTGTTTGGGATTCCAACCACATCAAACACGTTCTGCATGTAGCCCTGCAACACCTTTCATGGCCCACAAGAATCCTACATCGGAAAATAGGATCATCGTAGGTCCTACAAATTGGACTGTGAATGGACCACTAGACCTGTGGAAAGGCGGATGCCGGGCACGCTTCAGTTAATCGAGCCGCGAACTCTGCAAAGTTCATATCACAAAGATTATTTTGTTGACGCGTGCGTAGTAATGTAAATATTTTAATTCACTTGTTAAATCATACAACGTTTTTGGCTGTTGAAAGATGAGGCAGAAAAAAATATGATAGTATTACAATAGACTTTGCTTAAGTAAAATATAAAATTTGTGGTAAAAATTTTGGTTTTAAATTTATTTCTGATAAAATATGAAAATCTAAATAATTATAAATTTATTTTTCCGCATCCGCTTCCGCTAAGATGACCTCCGCTACAACCCTAGTTTAAACTACAGCAGCAATTCCAGTAATAAGGTGGAAGATGAGTCTGTTATTTAATGAATTATTAGACGTGGTATTAACTTTGAGTCGGATTCGACAGTAAGGGAGCGTGCATAAACCACGTAGCTACATTTTGGCCTCCTGTGAACCCCCCCTCCCCCCACGTAGCCCTACGTGGCTTTTGCCTCTACCCCCCCCCCCCCCCCCACGTAGCACGTAGCTTTTTTCCCTTTTGATTCCAGAAGACATTTTGTACTGTTTTTCTCTTTTCAGACTATTGTAAATTACATACAGAGATAATTAACTGAGGGAAATAGATATTCACATGCTGTTGTGATGTTGTGAGTTCTGTTCCTCATTTTCACTGTGAAAAATGTTATGAAAGGAAAACTACGTGGCCTGGCTCGAAACACCCTCTCCCCCACGTAGCCCAACATAGCCTTCATGCCAACCCCCCTCCCCCCCCCCACCGAGAAACGTAGTTTGTACACGCTCCCTAATTGCTGTTAGCGCTACATACAGCATTTTTCGTCAATCAGAAGCTAAGTTTGATGTGTTGGTGGAACTATAGCTTCCGTGTTGTTGCCTATCTGGTATCATTGATTACTGAATCTATCTACCATTCTTTATTTGTCTTTGATATGTCATCCTTCAGGTAAAGCTATCTTGCTAATGGAGAATTTAAGACGCTTCCCACTATAGCAGTAATGGTGAGGAGTCGAAGTTCTCATTTACAATTCGGAAATTTTTTCTCTCCGCATTTCAACGCTCGACGTTTCACAGCTGTCGGATATCGAAGGGATCGTACTTGATTCCTTTAAATATGATAATTTTGTCTTTATGACTACTGTCACTATGATCATGCAAGGGGTCATTGAAGTTATGGATGTGAGACGTTAGGTTGTCTTAACAAAGAAGTTCGCATACGCATTTTTTTCCATGCTGGATGATTTATCAGATAGTGCTACTTTATTCTACAGGGTTTGCTTAAATTTTAAGTCCGAGATACTGGATCGCACAGTCGCAGGGGATCATACGGTGCAACCGACAGTAGGCAATCCCAACACCGGCAGATTCATCAGACAAAGTAGCAAGTATGGTAACAAACGGGTGATCCACAACAAGCTGCCTATATTGAGTTCAAACTCAGATAAATATGAGAATTAACTTATCCGAGAAGAATTTTTAGCAACTGAGATAGAATCTCATGCCAGATGAACTTTCTAGCCCCATCGTACATAAACGAGCAAACCTATTTATGTATATTAATTTTAACTACCAACGTTTTGATTAATATTCGAGTATTTCTCGTAATGATTTTTTTTTTCCTCCGATTTGGCCACCAAGGACCACGTGAACACTTTTTTTTTTTTTTTTTTTTTTTTTTTTTTTAATGGCATTTGGCAATGGAGGCCATACAGCCAGCTCAAGGTAATTATAATTGCTTTCAGTGTATGGACGTGACAGGACGGACAGGACATTCACACAGACACACAACACTTAACATCCATGCCCGCGGCCGGATTCGAACCGGCGGCCTTCGGCACGCGGAGCTAGCACTCTAGCCCCTACGCTACCGAGGCCGGCAACGTGAACACTGGCTGCCTCAGTTTGCAAGTTTTAATCATGAAAGAGGGGAGGGAGGAACTAAATCAACTGTAGGTGTAGAGTAAATACGCTATACACAGTATTAAATGAATGCTAAGGTGTACTTTAGCATAGCTATTTATTAAGCAAAATGTTGCGAACTGATATCAATACACGCGGTTATGGGACAAAGATAACAATATACAAGTTCCAATACGCCCAAAGATTAGGGTTTTGCCGGACAACACTGCCTTTTACCTTGGGGTGGGCAGTCAACAACAGGCCGCTGACCTGGTGTAAAAACCCGCCACCCAAATACGCTCTCACCCCACGAAGGCGGCCAAATATTTCCGACCTCTGTGATATACACGCGGGGCGAATAAGATATCGGGGATATCACGTGACATTAGGTTGCCAACCTCAAGATCCAGTCCAAATGGGCTCATAACTTAAAATCCTGGGACTTTTCTGTTAAATGTGATCTTCGAGACTGCAAGGGGCGGAGCCAGAGGTTTCTTCGGAGATAGAAAAGCGACGAGCTTCATTCCGTGGTGGACTCCGAAAGTTGGCTTTTCTCGCTAACTGCTGCAGTCCGACTCCTGGTGTCGGAAACCTGACGCTGCCGGCTTGCAATTGCTGGAGCTGCTTCCGCACGTCGACACAGAACGGGTGTGACTGCAGCCGCCTTCTGAGACGGAGCTCCCGTACCGTGGGCCGTCTTCGATCACCCCAAGACGCAGAACTACAATGGTAAAATATTACGACCAAGCCACCTGATTGTGTATCCCGTGAAACTGGACCCTTAAGCGTCTTTAGGAGAATAGATCCATTTTCTAACTTTGTAACTGAAAACCCCCTGAGCTAGCGGCGTAATTTGCGAGAACTAGTGGTTTTCGAATGGTATATTGTTCGTTCGTGGCGCCCTGATTTATCGAAATATAAAGTAACAGTATTATGATAGCTATGTCTGAGGTCATCATAACTTGTATTGTACATTGTTTCCAAGTATCATTCTTTCTTGCATATTAATTCTGAGATGGATTTAAAATTATATTACAATTGTTTGTTTGCTCATGACGGTTAATTGTACCTCTGAACGTTTGCTTTGTGATTTTGCCTACTTGTGTTAATATTAACAATAAATTCGCTCAGACTTGTAATCGCCAATGATACTAAACAAATGTCATATTGTGACAGCTCTCTTGTATTCCAAATAACGTCGAGATTCTTGCAAAATCTATATTTACACTCCTTCATAAAAACAAAATTAAAATTCCATTTATTAAAGTTAATAATTAATTTATAAATATTAACCATACATATTCATGCCCACCAAGGCACATTACTACAACATACATTTAAGGAAGACGGTAGTATAGTTCCTATTAGGCCTAAAAATTAGTCAAACATCCTATCAGAAAGTATGGGCTTAAAATCTGAGTTAAAAACAACCTGTTTAATGCATGTTTGTCTGGAAATAAATACAGATACAATACTATATCAAACTTCCAATATAAATTATACACACATGTTGCTTATAAACATCGCTACCGCTGTAAGTGATTTGTTAAAAGCGATAGATATATACTTTTAAAATCTCAGGATAAAAAATTTCGCGGATGACAAATTGAAGCATGGTCCTCAGTTGAGGAATCGAAACTCGAACAGAAGTCAAAAGTAAGCATCATTGTTACTTATCCTCCAGAAATGTCACTATTGATTTAAATCTGTTAATATATTTTCACAGCTAGCTCCTAGGGTTTCATATTGTTATTCTCGGCTTGAAACCTAATGATATATGCCCATACATTTAATCTTTCTCAATTAAAACACATCTCACTACCGTAAATAACGCAAAAGTAAACT
The DNA here is from genome assembly GCA_031002005.1 of Vandiemenella viatica. NCBI lineage: Eukaryota > Metazoa > Arthropoda > Insecta > Orthoptera > Morabidae > Vandiemenella > Vandiemenella viatica. The sequence goes on along the minus strand of CM061921.1, from coordinate 72,715,877 downwards.
CATTATCAACAACGCTAAGATATCACAGTTGAATCGACTATAATTGCACTGGTAAATGTGTTGGTAAGAAAACGGTCGTCATGCAACAGGACAGTGTGAAAACACCGTAGTAAATCATCATAGAATACAAACTCCAGCAAGCAAGTCAAATACTGAGTTGGAAATGATCTATGTCAGCTTCCTTCTATTTGTTTATATAATCATACTGTAAATCACACAGCAATTCGTCACCGAATGCAGGAACAGTTCTTACAAAAGGCCGTGGCAGAATTCCTTGCCTTTCCTTGCACTAAGTCTCCTCTCACATCTAATGACATCGAAGTCGACGAGGCGTAAAGGTAAAAAACCAAGGAAAAACACAACAACCAAATATTCGCCTGATACGCAAAGCAGTATTACTCTTTCTTGAAGTGATTGCGTCCTGTTTGAGGTATTAAAAGATTTTGTGGGGAGCTGGTGATTAAGCGGCGACGATGCTATGAAACCGGCAATTCTACCGCGGCTGTGGTGTAATGAGGTGTTTTTCTTCGCTGATGGTATCTACGCATTAATGAAACGTTGCAATGAGTACGTTACGGTAGCAGGTGATTACGCTCTCGTAAATTTGCCGGTATTACACATAAAAAATTGCAACTTTGAGTTAAATGACAGCTTACACTGTGAGTATAAGGTCTTTGTCTCCAAAAAATTATGTACATTACAAACTTTGTTCTTCAATTCAGAACCTCTGTCCTATAATGATTTTTTCAAACATTTCCACTGTTACCGCAGAAAAATCAGATGGCAACTAATATATTTTATCGTTAATACTCAACTATTGTCGAGAAGCCGTATGTGGTAATCAGGATGTTGGATAATGTCACCCAGGCCACGATCTGGAAATGTTGCATCAAGCTTTAGCAAAATCTTAACTTTTCTACATTCAGCTGTTTTTCTACATATACATAACATATACTGTGCAATTCAGAAAATTGTGGGTGGCAGAGGGTGCTCAGCACAAAAACTAATCTCTTCTCTGTGCATTCTAATTCCGAATGGTACGAGGGGAAAAAGAACTCATATAAGCGTCAGTCCAGCACCTTATTTCTCTAATCTTATCTTTCCTGTCATTGCGACTCAGACAGGTTGGTGGACGAAATATTTCACCGCACTCGTAAGTGAAAGTGGGTGTATTCATATTTAACAATAAGTTCAAACGAAACGTGCGTCTTCTAACTACCAGACTCCCAGCCCAATCTACTAATCAATTCTGTGACGTTTTCGTACGGACTGTAGCAAGCGGTCATCAATCGAGCGGCTCTTTTCTGTACTTTCTCTATACTGTCAATCAACCCCTTACGAAAAGGATCCCAAATGGCACAAATGTGGACGCACAAGATCTCATTTGTTTGTTCATTACAATTTTTCAAGATTCGACCAATGAATACGAATGAGTTAATGTGCAGGTCCCATATCATGTTCCTTTGTACTGGTACGCCGACATATTGTAAGGTGTCGTTTTACCAGGACTGAGTGTATAGTCATGAAGCACAATGCTCTCTGACATGTCTTCGCGCCACGCTGTTTGTAAACCTATAGTTCTGATAAACGGTTGCGTCGAATAAGTGAACTGGTAGGGCCAAAAGCGATTAGCTATTTTCATGTTATTTCTATGAAGAACACATGGTGCCAATGTTTAAGATGTGGAGGAATCTGTGATTTGTGGAGAAGGAGTAAGATTAAACAAAATTTGACAGTGTATTGTGGTTTTTCACATTATGTAATCCTAAAGTAATTGAAGTGTGTTTATATATACTCTGTACTGTGCATGAACAACTTATTTAAATAAGTCGTTTTCAGGAACCATTCTCAGTAGAATACTGAATATCGACCGAAAAAAACTGAGAAATCTTCAGCAGTGTAATTACGTGACCAGACTAACTAATCAAATATTAATTTATTTCTTTAACCATCAGAATGACAACAGATTAGCCTTAACTATTAGACGAGTTATTAACCGCTGTATAGGATGTAGCACTACATACGTCACGTGGAGTCTGATTTGGTTTTAAACTTAGTATATGAGAAAATAGCAATTTTTTATAATTGTGAGTACTGCCTAATACTCCTTAAAACATTAAACGACGACAAGAAAAAAACTTGTAATACTCGGGAGTGCTAGATGAATTTGCAGCACATACAAAGACAACAGCTCATCAGCAATTGCAGGATTAAAACTTTAAATTTTACATTGCAGAACTGAATGTTATGTTGAAAAATGGTTAACGTTTCAAAATATCAATACCTGTACATTCCGTGCAGTTACTCTCTAATCATTTCGGTACGAAATTTGTTCGATGTCAAGTATTTAAAACTAATGAAGGAAAGAGATATAAGGTGGTCGCTTATTTTGAATCTCAAGCTGTCTGTTTTTTTGTTTGTTTGTTTTTTTCCCTCTTCGCCTGGCAGAAGGGTTCATTGGACAGGTAATTGTAGGTGTCTATTATAATCATTTGATGAAGAGAAACTGGTTTTTTCCCGCTGTATAATTAGAACCGGGTTGGGGTGTTAGCCTCAAGAAAAAACAGAGGTGTATTGGACTCCAGTCTCTGGCAGGAATGAGTAGAGAAAAACTTGCTGATACCCTCTTCTATTCCCTTCTACTTATTATAGTGTATCTCAATTATTTTTATTACCTAAAAAGTTAATCACATTTTTTTTACTACCAGAAAATAATTTTTTATCTGCTTTAATCCAAACTCATTCAACACGGAATTGATGTTCTGCTTATGTTTTTAGTACTGGGTGTTTGCAAACTGGTTATATTTCCAGTATTCCGTTAATATAAGTTACAGTAACGACAGGAATTCTTCAAAGAAGAAATGTAACAAATTAAATCCTGTCGCCACTATAGACAGTTTTACTAATGTGTTAAACCAGGAAAAGACAGAAATTAAAGCATCTCCTTAGGTATTGTATCAAAATTCCACCAAAATAATTCATTTCAGTTACAGTATTACTTTTGATACAAATAATTAAAGTCAACCTCATTTGTGGAAAAATAAAATTTAACGCAAAGATACAAATAACTGTTACGTAAAAATACTTGTTCGGTAGAATAATTGGCTGAGAATAAACGAAAAGCATTCTACTCCTTCTATATCATGTAACAAATTAAGTCAATTTTGGGGACTAATAACAAAGAACTCTTACCTAGTGTATACGTATAACGTGTATTCGTAAACTTGATTAATTTACAATGGTACGGTCTGTTACTGATTTCATAATACTGAGTTTCATTTCTTAAGGCAAGCAGTACAGAATTTATTACTTCAATATGAAAAAGAATGATCCAAAAGTGTATAAAACAATGCATTTCCGATTTCGATGTTAAATTGAGTTTCAAAGCATAAGTTTTGTTCTAAGATTCAAATTGTGAAAACTCAAATGGATCGGCAATTCTAAGCGTTAGCTTTCTCAATCGTTCCGATACCGTGAGTCTTTCAGGGGGAGGACGACGGTTCGAATCCCCGTCCGGGCATCCAGTTTTGGATTTTCCGTGGTTTCCCCAAATCACTCCAGGCGAATTTCGGGATGCTTCCGTCAAAAGGCCATGGCCGAACTTCTTCCCGTTCCTTGTCCCCAGTCCCATCCTGCCTCTAATGACCGCGACGCCGACGAGGCGTAAAGCCATAAGTAAAAAAAAAAGAGTCTTAATTCCGGATTGTTCCGTCTCAGCTGTGTAGTAAAAAAGTCGACAATTTCGTTTCTTTGTCCTACGAAAAATAAATGGAATAATAAATCTGCCCAAAGGCACCTTCATGTCTTTAACTTACTGACTGTTATGCAATATTATATCAATTATATGTTAAACAAAAAGGAGCACTCTTTATGACGAAAGTTTAAATAAATGAATTGTTCACTCATACAACTTTATTTCTGGATATAACAATTAAAAGTGCACTTTAGTCTCGGAATTAACGACTTTGTTTTGCTACTTCCAAAGAAATCTGATCTTTTCAGTTCTTAATCTCATGATAAGAAGATAAATGCACTGATGTTGCTAGCAAAATTACATAGGCCACTAACAGTACAATATCTTCTGAGTAAACCCAGAAGCCATGAGGTCTTTTGAAGGGTTCAATTTTTTTAATAAAAGTTCTAAACATTGAATTAACCTAACCTAACCACCCCAATTTGTAGACAGCATATCTCGAGAACTAAGCGAGATATCGAAAAAAATTATTCTTCACTTTCGATTTGTCTCGTCGTGTCACATTAGAATCTGTCATCAAATTTGACCTTGAGGAAATGTTTCTTCTGAATTTCAACCCGAAACTCCTCCCTTTTGAGACAATATATCTCGAGAACTAAGCACGATGTCAAAAAATTTTATTCTTCATTTTTTATCTGTCTCGTCGAGTTACATAATAATCCATCGTCAAATTGCGGTGCCACGGTTGTCTTATGATTTCCTTGAGGTTTTTGTGCGTATTCCCTGCGTTTCTACGGCCAAGCAATATGGCGGCCTCCCCACCCACTTCTCTCTACCTGGTTACACTCCAGTGAGTGGTGAAGGTTCCTTGCGTCGTCTCCATATATTCCATCCTCCATGGTAATCGGGGTAGCTAAAGTTTATAGTCTTTCAGAATTTTGTATTGTAGTATCTTTGGCCCACTACAGCTATCACGTGTTCATTGGCCTGGCCGAACGAGCGAACGAGCGAGCGAGCGTCGATAATGTCGCGAGACGCGAGTTTGTGTTTCACTGTAAGAAAGTGGTAATAGTTTATAGATTATGTTAGGAAATTTGTCTGGCTGTTATATGAGTGTAAATAAGTGATTTAAGGAGCAGAACAGTGCATTTTTTTTTGTGCCTTCGTAATAATACCTTCCCTTTGTTGGTGGTTACGTAATAAACTATATTAATCAAAAATTGTCTAAGCTAACGGCTTGCACGTGTTGAGTGTTGAAAAAATGGGCCTACCTCATCCAAAAACACGCCGTGATCACCGATTAGTGTGGCAATGCTGATAATCAACGTGTATCTTGAATGGCTGTCTAGGATAATGATGAAGCTTATTTTTGGCTTACCACTGCCATACTAATTAGGTGGAAAGCTCATACTAGACAACCAAGTCTCCCCCTTCATTTGTTTGATAATTCGCCGGTAGGCGGTGCTTTCCGTTCTGCCAACCTCTGAAAATCGAAACTCACACTGCAGTATTAAAAGTTACAGTAATTTATTTTAAGGGGAGGCAAGCCCGTTGCCTCACAATCTTACATGTTCTCGTGTTAGTCGATAAACACAGCGGAAAGTATGTCGCCTGCACGCCAAACAACTTCAGACCAATTGTGACTCTTTCGTAATGGCTGTGGCAAACGTTCAAAAAACGGGCCACACTTTGCTCTACTTTCGCGATTCAATTTACTAGTTCATTGCGCTATGGATCCCATAAAGCAGCGCAACTATACAAACAATAGAATTTTACAAAGTATCTGCTTTTGATACAGGGTGTTAAAAAAAGTGTCAATTTTGGAGGTGATAGTATGCTTCAAAAAAGACAAAAATGTTTAATAAACATTGTGTCGAAAATAGGGATTGCAATCTAGCAATGCGGCATCCAGCATCATTTTGCAATCTAACAGATACAGCACAAAATTAAGAAGATCCGCAGTCCGTAAAATAGGGCGGAAATGTTTCAATCTGCATGACCTTGCCTCCCCTACGTCACTTTCCAGCCGGACTCTTTTTCTCTACAGGTTTTATCGCCTCGTTTGCCTGTATCCTTCAAGTTCACATTTGACTCGCGGCAACAAATGTGTGTTTTTGTCATCTTTCGTGATTTGTAAGTAATTAGATTCTTTTTACGTTTTTATAAGAATTTATAAGAATTCTCGTCCAATATGCAGCAGCCATGACAAATGGCTTTAGCGGAACCATGCTTTGGAGAAAAAGCAGAGATGTGTTGTTGCGAATCTGAAAACCACTAATGTAAATAGTAAGTTGTAAATAAGCAGAAAATGTTTCAATTTAGAATTAGGTTAAACATCATAGAATAAGTTTGTAATACTCAATGTAAAATTTTAAAATAGATTCGCCGCTGATGATGCCTCGATGAGAGGCGAAACGTGTACGGTATTGAAGCTACAAAAACAGTTGCATTGGCGTTATTTTATCGTTTCATTCCCGTCTGTTTTTGTAACATACATTACTATAATTTATGCCGTTCTATTGCAAAATTAGCTCCCAGATCATATACAAAATAAAATAATTGTTTAAAAAACATAAAAACCGCCTTCAAAGAAAAAGCACACTAAAAATTTTAAAATAATTTTATACCTTGCTTAGAAAAAAGTAAATCTAAATGGACAATATTTTACATTACTGTTACTGAAATTTTTAGATTAATTAGTTATTTTTGTAGTCGGTGCCAGCTGTCTCATCGCGAAGATCGAATTACTGAACTTCATTTGGTGTTGGAGGCGAAAGGAGGGTACGAACAAAAATTCCAAATATTTTCCAGCATGTAGTGAGGCAGATATTGTTATTGCGGAATACAGTTTAGGGAAACAAATAACACAGTATTTTAATCTGTGGCTTGTTCTCGTTGGTCGTCCAGACATATCTCTGGCGCTACAGTGTCAGTTGGTAGGCTGCATCATGCAGTAAACGCTTTACAGTTAGTATAATATCGGCGTATCATCTGTATGTTTCACTTTTGTTGAAACATGTTTCTAACATTTATTGTAGGTAAGTGGTAACATGATTTTTGTGTATTATTGTGTTTCATTATTGTTATTATCTTTTTGTTTTTCTTGCTTTGGCTGGCACCGACTCGAAAAATAACTAATTAATGTAAAAATTTCAATAACAGTAATGTCCATTTAGATTTACTTTGTTCTAAGCAAGGTATAAAATTATTTAAAAATTTTTAGTGTACTTTTTTTGAAGGCGGTTTTTATGTTTTTTAAACAATTATTTCATTTTTAAAATTTTTGGTGGTATTATAGTTTGTTTTGTATTTAAATATGGCGAAGCAGTTCTCATTTTGCCAACTTCCTGGTAGCTCAGTGCTTAAAGCTCTTGTTCAAAAAAAATCTGTCTTTATATACTCCCAGCAACTACCAGAACGAGGTGAATTGGATACTGTGCTAAGGAATCGCAGGTTACATTTTGGTCCAGGCTGTCTTTTGACCTAATTTAACATCAGTTTAAGCTGCCGCTCGATAATCGAAACATGTAACATCTGGACATTAATACATACCACATACACAAATCTGTCTCTGGAATATACCTGTTTTTTCCGGCATCACAAAGAAAATATAATTTTTAATTGGTTTTCAAACTTGATAGCTTGGGATCCAAGTTGAAATCTGAGGTACATTAGGACACATTTATTTCATGAATGTTCTGCCATGACTTAAAAAAAGCTAAATTGATTTTGACGGAATTTAAAACTGTGGATTTTTGTAAAGAACATTGGAAATTAAAAGGGGTGGGAGTAAAGGGGAAGAGAGATTGGGCTTTTGTATACCAAATCTAGACGGTCTTTTCTGATTGATTTAAAGAGTACGTGTGTAAATTTCTATCGATATCGGATAAAAACTGTAGTTATGTGTAAAAAAAAAAACAATTAAGGGGGGTAGAGGCGAAGAGTAGTTTGGTTTTTGTTAAACTAGTGTGCATAGTATTTTTCTCTTTGTTTCAAAGTACACATGTGCAAAGTTCAATCGAAACCGGATAAAAACTGTAGCTTTGTGTGAAGAATATTTGCAAAAATTAAATGGGGTAAAGGAGTGAGCGGTTGGGTTTTGTAAACAGAATGTAGATACTAAGTTTATTTTTATTTTTAAGTTCCAGTGATCCATCGAAATCTGATAAAACTGTGGGTATCTATAAAGAAATATGGAAATTAGGAGAGATGGGAGTAAAAGGAAAGAGCGGTTGGGCTTCTGCCACCAAATTTAAACACAATAGTTCTGCATATTTTAAAGTATACGTGTGCAAATTTCCATCAAAATCGGATAGAAACTGTAGCTTTGTATAGATTAAAGGGGATGGAAAGGGGGGAAGAGGGGTTTGACTTGTCTAAAACAAATGTAGACAGTATATTTCTGTTTGTTTTGAAGTATAAAATATAGGTTTGTACAAAAATTAAGGAGTGTTAAAACGGGAGCTAGGGTAGTTTTTGGATTTTTCGGTCAGAAATCTTCACCATAAAAATACATATATGTACCAACTTTCATAAAGATCGGTCAAATGGTGCCAAGTGTAACTTTTTAAAAAGAAAATTGACAAAAATCAATAGGGTGGAAACGGGGAGAGGGGTTCAGTTGTTGCAAACCAAAAGTTGACATTATTTTTCTCATTGTTTTATAGTAAAAGTGTGCTAAGTTCTATCTAAACCGGATAAAAACAGTGGGTTTGTATAAAAATTAAGCTGCTTAATGAGGAGAGGGGATGGTTTTTTGATTTTTTGGCAGAAACCTTCATCGTGAAAAAACACATATAAGCGCCAACTTTCATGGTAATCGGTCAAACGGTGTCGACTGTAGCGTTTTGTAAAGAACATTGACAAAAATTAAGGGGGTGGAAGGAGGGAGAGGGGTTGAGCTTTGGCAGACCAAATGTTGACAGGATTTTTCTCTTTATTTTAAAGTATACAAGTGCAAATTTCAATCAAAATCAGATTAGAAATGTAGGTTTGAATAAAATTAAGGGGTGTAAATGGGGAGATGGGGTGTTTTTTTTATTTCTTTTGGTCAGATACCTTCTCCTTGAAAAATTACAGGTAATTGCCAACTTCAATGGCGATCAGTTAAATGGTGTCAACTGTAGCTTGGTATAAAGAACATTGAAAAAATTTGAGGGGGTGGATAGGGGGAGAGAGTTTCAGTTTTTTTCAAACCAAAAGCTGACAGTATTTCTCTCTTTATTTTGGACTATGCATGTCCAAAGTTTCATCGAAATCGGATAAAAAATGTGGGTTTGTATAAAAATTAAGGGGTTCAAGGGGGTAGAAGGGGTGGTTTCTCAATGAAATCCGTATGGGACCACTTTGGAGGTATACCCTATCCACTAAAAAAAATTCCTTTAAATCGGTTCCAAACTGGCGAAAATCTCGCTGAACTTACATAAAAAAATTCAGACTAATTGAGAACCTCCTCCTTTTTTTGAAGTCGGTTAAAAAGAACAATTGGAATGGTTTCTGAGAAGTAAGTAGAATTGATACAAAAAGAAGGTTAAAACCACTGACAGCTATTTCAAACATGAAAATTCTATTGAATAAATGGTTTCCAGAATTCATTGAATTTTTTTTTTTTTTGGCCATAAATTGTTTTTGTACTTCATCAGATTTGAGATATCTGTTTCTAAAACGTGAATTTATACTTTCTAATTCTGATAATATTATTAGATCTATAGTCACAAATGTTTCATATACCGTCGTAATAGTTGACATGATTGTTCAGTTTGAATATTTCTACTATTACTATTACTCCGCGATTCACTAAAAGTGTTTGGCGGAGGGTGCATTGCACCTATCATGAAAGGTAATGGTTTGGAAGGGATATACGGGATATGGCAGGAGGCGCCCATGGGCTATTGTGAGGAACCATCCCAGCATTCACCTGGAGCGATCTAGGGAAACCATGGAAAACCCAGATCAGGATGGCCGGAGTGCTTTATCGGAAGCTACTCCTGTCCGATTTTGCGTTTACTCACCGGGTAAATCCTTTCTATTCCCCTCCCTAATCGCTCGTGGAAAAAATGAGTAGAGAAATGAATCGGTTCTGGCCCTGATTTCTCTTATCTTATTTTCGCGGTCATTCCGAGATATGAATGTTGCTGGTAGCAATATTTGTTTGCTGTCATTCCGAAATACGTCAGTAGAGAATTTTTCAATTAGCTTCCGTCGAGAGCAACGCCTTCGGTGCTCCAGGTCTTCCCAACCTAACTCCTTCAACATGGCACTTACGCACCTCCAACTACAGGGCGTTCGCCGGAAAACGCAACCCTCCCAGTCTGTTGCCGTCGGCAACTTGCTCGGACAGCGGAGCCAGCTGTTTCCGCCACGCGGCACCGTGAATCACCGCACTGTTTAACACCTCCGCTGCCCCAACAGTGCAGTGCAGTGACCCTTACATTGTTAAGAACGGTTTCTTTGCATTGTAGCTAGTTTGTGACTTCAGTCTCTTATTAATCAGTGTTGTGAATAAACGTTTCTTTGCGGTTTGGCTGGTTTGGGGCTTCATACTCTTACTAATCTGTACCGTGTTTGAGTGTGAGTAAAATTATGGTACGTTACAGTTTGCAACAAAGAATATTTCTCTACGATACATATGTGAAGAAGAAGTCGTTTAAAAAGTGTCGCAGTAAATTTCGTCGCGAATATCCTGGCGCTTTACTGCCAGCTAAATCAACAATTCTGCGTCTGGTTAAAAAAGTAAGAGAAACGGGTTCATTTTTTAACAAAAAGAGACTGTCGGTCAACCGTATTCTCACAGAGGAGAAAATTTACGATATCGCTTTTCGAATAGAACAGTCACCCAAAAAATCATTAAGTCAGTTAGGGCAGCGTGTGTCTCGAAATATGTTCAGAAGATGTGAAATGTGCATTACACAAGAGTGTCAACACTTCCAGCATCTTTTATAAGGTAAGCTAATGAATTACGTCACATTTAAATGCTTAGCACATACAAGTTTATGAAATAGTCCGCGGCCGACGGTCGAACAATGCCGGGAGCTGACCGCTCGCTTGCCGCGAGCAGTTTCTTCCTTGTAGCGCTAACAGTGGGTTGCGTTTCCCGGCGAACGCCCTGTATATATACCTATCACGAATCGGGCGGCTCTTCTTTGGACCATCTCTAATGCCTCCATTAATCCCTTTTGATGGGGACCCCATACAGAGCAACAATATTCTAAGTGAGGCCTCACTAGTGACTTGTACGCAATCGACTTAACTTCCGGAGTGCATTGTTTTAAATTACGACCTAGAAATAGAAGCATACGATTTGCTTTCCCAATTACATTCTCGATATGCTCATTCCACGACAAATTATTACGAATTGTTATCCCTAGGTATTTAGCGGAATCTACCGTTCTAAGGACAGTACCATTAATTGTATATTCAGAGTTAAATGGTGTCACCTTTTTACTTACTCGCATGACTTGGCACTTTTTAGCGTTTAATTCCAACTGCCAATCTTTACACCACGCAATTATTTTCATAATATCGTCTTGTAACAAAGCGCAGTCGTCCTGGGTTGTGATTTCACGATAAATCATCGGCAAATAATCTTTTCATCCCCCTTATTATGTCGCACAAATCATTAATGTATATGAGAAACAACAGAGGCCCTATCACGCTTCCCTGGGGAACCCCGGACCTCACTTCGGCAAGTGATGAACGCTCACCGTCGAGAACTACACACTGTGTTCTGTCCTTCAAAAAGTCTGCAACCTAATCGCATATTTGTCTAGTTATACCGTAAACGCGAAGTTTCCTAAGTAACCTAGTGTGAGGCACAGTGTCGAAAGCTTTTTTGAAGTCTAATAAAACTAAATCAACCTGGGATTGCTCATCTATAATACGGCTCAAGTCGTGAATTAAGAGGGCAAGTTGTGTTTCGCAGCATCGGCCTTTTCTGAATCCATGTTGATTTGGGTTTAAAAGCTAATCTTCATCCAAAAACCGCATGACCGCATTTCAAGTCAATGACAAAGATTATCATTGAGATTTGATGAGTGGAAATCCCAAAAAATCACCAATATCTAAATGTTTATGTTCACCCGAAAGAAACACATTTTAATCTTGGCTTGCTTAGAATAATCGGTTCGTGCGGTTTAGTCAAAGAACGGCTGACAAGCGTTGATCTCGATCTCTTAAACTCATGTTATTGGCTTAAGATTTGACGGATCAAGTGTCATGGTAAAGGTTGATGAACTTCTGCCTTGGTAAATGCAATTGTACTTTCACACAGTACAGAATTGGCTATTGATGTTTTATAATAATAATAAAAAATTATTAAAAAACTACTGAAAAGCCGCCCAAACAGGCAATTTGAGTGCGAGTAAGCTCGCTGAAGATTTGCGCGCAGAAAATTCTCCCGACGAGATTGCACTTGTGGGAGCCCATACACAGGAACATCAGTTTCATACATTTGTCGTTCAGCTGGCTCGCCGCGCTCAAATTGTTGTGTTTATGGTAGTAGTCTACGGATTCATCCGTCATGATTTCCTGTCTCGCGACTTACTGGGAATTCCAAAACATCGCTAGCCAAGTGTAGTGAGGTTATGTTACAAGCGAGGTGACAATATTGAACTGAAACAGATATTTAAGTTCTACACCAAAAAAGTATTTATTTGTGCAGCAGCTTGTATTAGAATAGTAAAAAAGAAAAAGAAAAAAAAAACCCGGACAGAATGGCAAAAAAGTGGTTGCAGGAAGATTATAAACACGATCATATACTGCTACTTGAAATGCATTTTCTTTGATTTCTTCAGTATTACATAAATACACAGACACATCTTCCTATGTATTTCCTCAATATCCTTCATCTTCCCCTTGATAATTTGGGCTTCCTATATTGCTGATACTGTCCATTGGTTCGTGTTGATCTCTCATAAACAGTAGGAAGTCGTAGTAATAGCGTAATTTAGTTTTGTAGATTTCGTCTTCGCCTATTCCACTTATTGTTGAGTTTTCATTTTTTATTTATATATTTCTTGCGAAAAGCACTTCGCAAAGACTGTATTTTCTTTTTTCTTAACGCACTATCAACTTTTATATTTTATTTCCCACAAGCCTCTATCCTAATTTTTTTTAAATTTCTGTTCGCCTACTCTTTTTGGTTTCACCTTCCAAATGTAGTATGTTGCTGATATGTCGCAATGAAATCAGCTACTTCTTCTCTGCTCATCTGGCTTACCTTGTTAGACACTCAGCAAGTCTTATCTGCCGCGAGTATATTCTTAAGTGAGATATCTGTGAGTATGGTTAGCGTCGGGCATGCTCGCCATGTTCAAATATGTAACGATTGTTATTGGTTTGTGATGCGGCTCGTCACTAGACAATTAACACACACATTTTATCGTCTACATGGACCTTGCTGGTGCACAAATGTGTGTGTGTATGCCTAGCTAAAGAGAAGCTAAAAGCACAGAAACAACTATTACCTACTCGGACGTAGATGACGATTACCCGGACAGGACAATCGAAACTCAGAGCGTCACCTAATGAAGGGGTACCCAGATATAATGAATAATCTCAAAAAAAAAGTGCTGAAAGTGGCTATGCTTTTCAAGATTTATGAACATTTCAATCAAACCAACGATCGAGGAGGCAGAAAGGGCTATATACGTAATTCTTTCCAAATAAAGTGATAGTTTCACTGCTTAGCGAGAGATTATTTTTCGGAAAGGTCTGATTTACTGTAAGGTATTTAGTATGATCTGAATACTTACCGTGTTTGATTATTTACTTAATAAATAGAATTAGATTTAAAACAAAGGTGCAAAAGCGCTAAGTATATGTGGTAGGCTAGAAATCTTTAAACTAATGTTATTTTTCTAAATAAAATATTGTTAACTGTTGATTTCTATTATTTAAAATTAATGTTGATTTGTTAATTCAGTAAATAGACGTTTATTATTTAATTTGATAACACTTTAAAAACGGCGGATTGCGAGATTTGAAACACCGCGGGATTGCAATCCTTAATCGCAAGCGCATACTTTTGAAATTAATAGCAGGTGCGCAATGCATTCCTCAGCCTTTCGGCGTTAGGAATCACACATTATTTGAAACTTTCCTGATTGGTAGTGTAAGAGGATCGTGTTTTGAATACATATGAGCACGTACAGGATCAACCAGGACAGTCGGGATTATTGGTTTTGGGGTCTCTTTATTTACACTTTAAGGAAGAAAATGGCTGTGGATATCAATGACACTCTTATATTAAAACCCCTTCAGGTTTCAACTCATTTATTGTTTTCACTATGGATCAGCTGGAATAGCAGTTGGACTATGTGCCCGAGCTGCTGGTCCCGGCGTATCCCTGAAGTTTTCTTTTGGTTTGTAATTATGCTTTGTTGCTTACCTGGCTTTTTACTCCGTCTATTTTCTGTCGGGTGGTTGTAGTTGGTCTGGGATTTGCTTCTGTGGGCGGTAGCTTGCAGCTTTTTCCTCACAGGGCAGCCCATGTAGCATGCAGCGTGGTCAGCGCCACAGTTCGTACACGTCAGTGTGTTTCCACCAGGGCGTGTGCAAATGAGGTAGCTGTGGTTTTCACCGCAGCGTACGCACCGCATTTGACTTCTGCAATACTTAGGACAGGGGTATGCATTGCCGTGGACAGGCGTCACATTGCGGACCTGTTATTAACTCCGAAAGTATGCGTTTGCGGCTTACTGTTTATTAGACGTTTTTGTCTTATTTCGATGTATACTGTCACCTCTTAAAATATTTGACATTTTTTTTAACATCCTGTACACGTTACGATTCCCCAGATTTCGATCTATTAATTACAATAGATTTAGTTTTCGCCATGATCGCTTTTTTCTTTCTGTATGGTTTCTGGTTTCCTCAATTCGCTCCAGCAAAATTTCACTAAGTGTTAAAAAAAAAAAAAAAAAGGCAAAATTTCTGGTAGTTTACTGTCCCCCATCCTCTTCTGGCATTAATACCATAACGCTAAATCACGCATAAAAAAATCCTTCTGATTTGCTAGATTATAGCCTTTTTCCATCCCCCTATCCGTAAAATTATAACACTCGCATCTCCGTTTGATTAAAATTGACAAAACAAAATGTTTTTTTAAATCAGCAATGGATGTTTTCAGCTGTTATTGAGTTAGTTTTCAAACTTATTCTGTAACATTGGGATATGGTTTATTAGGGAAATCTACATATTCTGCTCTCAAAATATTTACATGTTATAAATCTTCCAAACAATTGGCAAGTACTGTATTTCAGGAGAGGATTTTTATCTATTCTTCTAGTACAGAAAAACTAATATGGGACTGGGGACGAGGAACTGGAAGAAATTCGGCCATGGCCTTTTGAAGGAAGCATCCTGGCATTCAACCGGAGTGATTTGGGGAAACCATGGAAAACCCAAATCTGGGTGCCCGGATGGGGATGCGAATCGGCGTTCTCCCGAATTCGAGGCCAGAGTGTTAAATGCTAACCCACCACGTTCGGTAGTAATTATTTTAAAATTAATAAAATATTAACGCAATCATGAGATATATTTACATCTATGCGATGTTGTTGCAGGCCATGTTTCCACAGTTGCTTAATTAATTACTAGTTGAAAGAACACGCCAATGCAACTGTTTAGTTTTTTTTTTTTATTGCTGCGTCGTACGCGTTTCACCTCTCATCGAGGCATCATCAGCGACGAATCTGTGTAACACAGATTCGTCGCTGATGATGCCTCGATGAGAGGTGAAACGCGTACGACGCCGCATTAAAAAAAAAGCTAAACAGTTACATTGGCGTGATCTTTCAACTAGTAATTAAATATTTACATCTATTTCACATTCTAATAAAATGAAATTAAAAACGTAGGCAAAAAATTAAAATAGTACTTACAACTATTTCCTGTCTTGTGTCGCGAACATCAATTGATTTTTTTAATCCTGAAAAGTGGTTGTTTATTGAAGTTAAAATATGGCTATACGTGTGACCGTCTGAGAAAAATCTTTATAACGTTTGTCGTAAATGAACACCGATATACTCATTGGGAAATTTTTTGTGACTGTTACTACAATGTATAGGATTAAGGCCCTCAGAGACCACTAAATTACACGTTTGTTTCTGAAGTCGTTGAAACGTCTTAGAATAAGTGATTAAAGGAAGTTAGGATGGCGGGATCAAGATTCGAACGTTAACTACTGGCTTCATCTCTTCTTATAACAGCTAACCGTCCCACTTTTTAATGTCATTGTTATATTGTAAGTGACATTTCTTGACAATGCCTGTAACGGTGGTATGAAATCTGTTATGCACAGAGCATTGTGAGTTTGTAGTAACGCTGTGGCCTCACATTCTGGAGGACGTGTGTTTGAATCCCAATCAGACCATCCAGATTTCGGTTTTCCATTGTTTCAGGAGAATCCAGGGATGATTCCTTCGGAAATGTCATGGCCAAATTCCTTCTAGTACCTTGCCTTAAATCCTCTCCTGCCTCTAGTAACTTCGACTATGATGGCGTGTAAATCCATAAGCAAGGTTGCGATCGGCTGTAATAGTTTTCCAATGTTGAAATCATATTTTTTTTGCTGGTGGAGTATGTTATAATGGTACACGGCACCTGTAGGTTATGGTCATGGTTCACTCGTCACACTGTTGGCGAATAAATTTCGACGAGTGTTGAAATACTGTAAATGTCAGATTCTGCCATTAGTATATTTTGTTAATGTTCCGCTAGGACCTTTACTTTAGACATTTATTCATACCACACTCAGAACGTTGGTTTGTAAAAAGGTTTGAAATCAGTTGCACTGTCCATTCTACCATTTGCGTGTTTATGTTTAGCTCATAAGGTAGCTTTAATAATTTGAAGATTAAGTTTACATTAACATAATTGTCTTTTCCACTATGGGTGTTAATATTGATGTCTGTACTAAAGAGAAATGTGGGAATATTAGGATATACCATAAATGTTTATGAATGAAACAGAACAAACCTATCTGTCTGTATTGTCTGTTGAATGATTTCTTCGGCTTTAAATTACAATAATTCCGTTAGGTGACGTAGAAAATCACGTTTTGGGATATTTTCGGATGCAGCTGTATGATATATTTTTATAGCTGTACAAAACATATACAATTTCCGTGCCACACAATACCAGACGCTTTAGAAAGTATGTTACAACCTGCCAGGTCAAATAAGTAGCGTAGAATTGTATTGCTGAATCAATATCCAGTGCAATACGTTATGTAACAGTTAGCAATAAGAAATTTCTGCATGGTGTACATAAAGGGTAAGAGGTTTATAGGTTGGAGCATTCGTCGTAGCATTCTCGTGGTTTGCGTGTTCCTAAGGCTATTGAACTTCTGGTTTTATAACACCTGTTCATTTGGGAGGAGAAAGGTGGATATTCGTGTTTCGTTCCATTCCGTCGTGATTTCAACCAGTTAGGATCAAATTTTTTTGGCTTCGTGACCTTATGCCTGCGGTATATGCAATAAGAACTCCTATCGTGCATATTCAGCTGCCTGTTTACAGGCGTAATTAAACTGTTCGTTGTAACTTCCACGTTTTTAACATAATTGAAGACTAACGTAACATTTGGGAAAGGGTCATGTTCCTGAATAACTTAATGCGTGTATTATGTTCCTCTCTCTGCTTATGCTGTCTAAACCTGGACGACAAAGGGACGGGATATTAACAAGGTAGAATTAAGCGAATTTCAATTTATTGGAAGTTGTATGCGAGTGACCAGAATGGACAGGATAAGAAATAGCAAGTTTGAGGATACAGTGAAAGAAAAACCCTTGCAATACATGACATAGAAGATGACATGGACAAGATAAAAGAATAAGGGAACATAGAATACCATAAAAAATACATGAAATGAAGATACAATGTAAACGGGGAAAAAAGATAAATAGAGAGATGGCTGAAAAAAGTATACAATTGTGTACAGAGAAGAGAGAAGGAGTGGAAAAAGATGATGACGGGCAGTTATTGGGAAGAAGGAGCAAAATGGAGATGCCTGAGTTCAGAATAGCACCGGCCATCAATTTGAAACTGCGGACTATGTTGGTACGCCCCTGAATATGAAACACTCGGAAAACAGACAAGTGAAACGGTTGCCTAGCCTCGGGTTTGGAGGGGCTGAAATTACGTCATCAACCTTAAACTGTCGCGGACAAACGAAGAGGATTTCGTTCAAACTACGCCAAACACTGATAGGTCAATACTAACACGTCCAAGAGGTATGCTAGCACAGTGGTGAAGGTATTTGCCTTGAAAATTCAGGGTACCGAATTCAAATACTGGTGCAACCAGATAATTTATACGGCCTTTACTTTGTTCGCATGAGATATACCAGGACGCTCCGTGATTTGGAATCCTCGTTAAATTGTAGGTCAAGCCATGACAGAGGCGGAATAGGAACTCTGTCACTTGACGGCTGAAATAAAATTTGGCGTCACTTGGTATCAAATGACAGACGCATTTAATTTTACTTTATTTACAACTCGGCACATCTCTTTGTATTCTTCTTCTGCTACTATGTATAATTAGTAAATCAAAACTTTAACTGAATGTTAGTTCGTTTACTCTCCAAACACATTTCAATCAATTTTCCAAACCTGCTTCCATATTTAATCTCTCTGATGTTATTACAGTTTTAGTATTTACTTGTTTGCTTTATTTATGTATGAAATTAAAATTAATGGAGTTACTGTATGAAATTATAGTTTTATTTTGCAAAGTTTGTCGTTTTTTAATTACTACTAGCTGGTGCACACGACTTCTTTCGTGTTTGTCAAGAATTTATGAAGTTTTTATGCTTTTGCACGGAACCTTAAATATTTCTAGGATAAAAAGTAGCCCATATTATTCCCTGCAAAATCAGCAACCTGCCAGTGAAGTTCCATCAACATCGGTTCGCACATAAATTATTTATATTTGTTAATAGCTGAAAAAGTGTCGTATTCTTGAGCATTATTCAAGGTTTTTAGAACACATTGGTTGAAATAAGAAAATGTCCTAAGTAGACCATTTTCAACCATCATATCTTCCACACCCCAACAGCTACAGACATGCAACCACCCTAGGGAACGATGGGTGAGACTCGAGGCAACTACCGCAAACACCAGTGATCTGCACTAGGTAGTTGTGGTTACAAAGTTAAATTTAGGGACGCACACGTCTATTTTTTTTATATATATATTAGAATTAATGGCAGAAGACTTAACAATTTGAGATTTGCTGATGACATTGCGCTTGTTGCTAATGACCTTGGTTACCAACCTCACCTCCGCGCGTAAAGCAACTGGCCTAAGAATGAATCTTTCAAAAACAAAAATTATGTCTAACGAATGGGCCACAGCGGAGTGTACAACTAGATAATGAATCTTTGGAAAATGTCAGTGAGTACATTTATCTTGGCCAGCTTGTAAACAAGAGAGGTGATGTAAGATTCGAAATTTTCCGCCGCATCTGGCTGGGATGGTAAACATTTGTGATGTATTCTGAGATCTAAAATCCCACAAATCTAAAGCAAATAGTTTATGACCAGTGCATTCTTCCTGTACTGACATACGGCTGTGAGACCTGGACTCTAAATGAATTTACAAAAAATAAACAAAGAACTGCACAAAGAGCTATGGGAAGGTCAGTGCTTAGCGAGAAAAGAAAAGAGTAACTGACATTAGGTCAGTTACGAAGGTCACAGACATCTTAGAGACATCCTTGAAGTGACAGTGGACCGGCCATATTGCGCGGAGAAAAGATCAAACATGGGCAAAAACAATGTTAGAGTGGAGCCTAAGAGATCACCTCAGACCTAGAGGAAGACCACCAGACCGATGGGACAAGGAATACGCAGGGTTGTCGGAGTTAACTGATCGCCCAAGATCGTGCGACCTGGAGGAAACTGCTCAAGTTATATATATATATAAGATTTTCTTCGTTACGAGTAAATTCTTCACTCATGATCCTCCTTCCCCCCCCTTTTTTTAGATAGGAATATCCAAAAATAAAACCTGAAAAATAAAAATACTTAAGTTAAATAAGAGGATAATTCATAAATAATACTTTTATTTAACTTCATATTCCTACTATTAACTCCAATAAATCATCTTTCAATAGAATTTTACAATTGGCGGCCTCCCCTTGGTAGTCAATTTTACTTTCAGCGACACTAACAACAAGAGTGTCTCCTTTTCCTCGATGCATATAACTTAGTGCTTTCTCGTAAATTTAATAAAACATACATAACAAGGAAATTGTAGTAAAAATCTAAAAAAAAAGTAATGAGAAATTGTACGTTTGTTACCTCGCAGCTTACAAGTTTGTTTGCTTGTGAATGGTTGATGAGATTAATCGTAGCATCAGGTTTCTATGTTACCACCTCTACGATTTGGTGTTTTTTTGTGAGTAAAGTATTCACTGCATCGTAGTGAGCACTTTTACATTATTGAATAGACCTACTGTTATAGCAGGATGCATGTAATAGAAAGAGTCCAAACACAATCATGCAGACAGTTCATCTACGAATTTGGACAAACCGAGCGTGTTGGGTGAGCGGTTAGCGATCTGGCCTCGCATTCGGCAGGACGGCGGTTCGAATCCCCGTCCGGGCATCCAGATTTGGGTTTTCCATGGTTTCCCCAAATCACTCCAGGTGAATCCCGGGATGCTTCCTTCAAAAGGCCATGGCCGAATTCCTTCCCGTTCCTTGTCCCTAGTCCTTTTCCGCCTGTAATGACCTCGACGTCAATGAGGCGTAAAGTCATAAAAAAAAATCTGGACAACATGGAATATGGAATGTTTAAACTTCCAAAAGAGGACTCTATTATGGCAGCAAAACTAATTGCTACATTAGGTGCCACTATATACGCCAAGCTCCTAAAGGATAGTAGTTTTATTATATTATCCGATTCACTTTCACCAACACTGCTATGGAATCACTACCTTAAAAAAGTAACAACCCAATTGTGAGAATTAAGTTTTTTCCGGCTTATGGCTGAGAAGAATTTTTGTCAACAACCCAATTGTTTACGTAATCACAAAAGCTGTCATTGGTACAGAATGCAGTAACAAATTAGTAGTGCTTGCCTGGATGAAAGCCTACTATGGCTGCTGGAGTTACGAACTAGCCTACCATCTGGTTAATAAACTTCTCTTGAAAATATACCCATTTCGGATCTGAATGCGACATAATGGGAGAAATTACATTATAGATGGCGTGAAGAATGGAAACATACATCAACGACGAGAGGTAAATTCTACAGGAAAATACACCCAGAACTTGTTAAATGACTATGGTATAAGAACGCTTGGCGTCCAAGGAAATTCTGTATCACTATCACCCGTCTGAAACTTATGGACCAGACGTCGACCTTATCCTCTTCGCCTGTGCCTCCAGACACAACGTCAACCTCAACTAGAATTTAGTACTGATGGTCACATACGTATCTGTGCGACAGATTAAAATAGAATTGTAATAGAGAGGACGGATTTAACAAGAAATGTGTTTCGATTGTAGTGAACACAATATATTGTAACAACTTGTTAACTTCCTAAAGTTTAAATTGCCGGCGTGGTTGAAGGCCAAATAAACTTAAAAAACTTGGGGTAACTGGTAGTAGGAGATACTACCTCAAGTGTTAGCGTGAATAGTGTTTCATTAGCCGAGCATGGTGGGTGAGCGGTTAACGTTCTGGCCTCGCATTCGGGAGGACACCGGTTCGAATCCCCGTCAGGGCATTCAGATTTGGGTTTTCCATGGCTTCCCCAAATCACTGCAGGCTAATGCCGGGATGCTTCCTTGAAAATTCCATTGCCGAATTCCTTCCCGTTCTCCATCCTGCCTCTAATGACCTCGACGTCGACGAGGCGTAAAGCCATAAGTAATAAAGAAGAAGAATTTAGCCAAATACTCAGTGAAACAGCAAGTACTGTTTCTAACTTTTAGTTTGGGTAAACAAGAGAAAATACTAATAGATACTTAATTGCTAAACATTTTGTTTAGGTACACGAGATAAACTACTAATCAGTACTTAACTGCTACGACAGGGAAGGTTTACAAAAGTATAATAGCCCAGGATGACCGACTGTGGTATTCCTCTGGCAGTCTACATCCGTCGGAGGAAGTTCTGTTGCCTCAACTCCCTCCTCCGTACCGCTGGGTCCAGCCAAGTCGATCGACCCGCGTGGCTCTCTTCCATTCGGCTTTCTTACTCAATCGGCACAGCGGACACCGCTTCGGACCGCTTAGGATATGCTTCAATTCTGTCTGAATTTCGCTGTTTCTGCTTCCTCTTTCTTACTGTGTACTTAGACCTTTTCACTTGCAAAGTATCGGAATATTCGAAATTTGCTTTTTTCGATATGGAAACAGTTTTAAATTGTCCGGCGTAGTGTTTTTCATACGGAACAACGTTATTTTGGCTCAAGTTATACCGCAAACGAGTTGAGGATGCTTACCAAGGTAACATATTATTCCGTTACCTAACCAATTGCGTTACTTTCCCGCATCGTTCGGAGGTGGCAGAAATGTCGCAAGCCAATTCGAAGCAATGCGGTAGATTTTTATAGCTTATTGTATTCGGCCGGGATGAAGCTATGTTTCAAATTTCGATTATGCATAGATATCAGAGAGCATGGCAAACGTATTAAATTTTGTTTCGTCTCTGTTCTTATTTTGGAAGTTATTCATATGCAAATTTCACTGATTTTGTCGCTCACTAACTCACTGATGATCATCAAAGTTCTACTATACTTCCCGTAGTCACAGACAGCTTTAATTTTGTACACAAGTACAGTATTACTCCAAATTCATAAGAAAAGTCGACAATTGGCGAATTTTCGTATATTTACCATTTATCTACCCAAAAGTGAAATAACTTTCTACCTTAATATATAAATTCCTGCATACCAGAAGATGTTGTGGGTCCTGCAGCTCACCACATTCACATTCACAATATTTTTACACGTCTCATATTTTCATAATACATTGATCTCACTAAAGTTAACTAATGTGTTCAATTTTACTTCGTTCCTTTCAATACTTTGGAAGTTATCGAAATTCGAAGCTTTTAACCGATTACGAAACGCTATATTTCCACTGTGCATCCCGTTGTCTTAGTACAGATAATTTGGTTTCAACCCCAAATCATAAAAAACTCCAATATTGAAGATTATCCCTGTATTTATCCAATGACAACCCCAAAACGACAAATGATATGGCGCATATTTGTTGGTTGATTGATTTGCTCTTGACTTTGCGTCATGTCTCATATTTCTGCTATGCATAGAGATCAGCAAGCTTTATTAACACATTAAATTTTACTTAGTTCTTTTGCTTAGTTTGGATGTTACTTGGAATAAATGTGAAATTCCAATAAACCAACGTATGAATGCACAAACATTTTTGTGTAATATATTTATTTTCACAGCAGGAATACAATATCACAATTACGTGAATATTAAAAAAAAAAAAAATTACAGTTGACATTCATTGGGGATAGCCTGCCGACAGAAGTGAAAACTTAAAACTATGAATATCACACGTGCAGAAAATTATACTTATTGCTATAGGTATACTAAATAATAATAATTCCGGTGTTCCGAATGACCTGGTGGCAAGGTTTCTATTGGTTACGCAATCCGCTCCTGTCTTAGCCGCTTTAACCTAACCTGTAAAGCTACCATGGTACAGGGGGCCCACAGTTTAACGTGGAGTTCGTACCACGGAAGCGATCTTGCGCACTTTACATAACACAACAAGCTGTGCCAGAGATGAAGGGTCTATGAAAACCCCCGCCGGGGATTCGAAACGGGGCCTCCCGTTCCCGTCAGACACCTTAACCACTGAGCCACCAGACCACGACAAATATACTGTTAACATTAGCAACCTGGTGAGGTGAACTGATAAGATTTTACCCATCCAAAAATCGCCCAACGCGCCCAAAGAGCTTTTCACTTCGAAAACTAAACATTTAACTTAGTCCACAACCCGAAGGTTGTCGAATCTTCTCGAAGGATATGAACAGTACCAAACTATTATGTCAAAGGCTGTAAAGTCAATTACTTTCCTCAGGGAGCTACAGTTTAACGCGGAATCAGAACCACGGAACTTCCTGGAGTAGCTCATATAATCAAATACAACTCCTAAAAATTCGTGTTCATCACGGGATTTGAACCCACGACTGGAGAGAGAAACTTTCAGAACTAAACGCCTTAACCGCTGAGCTACCAGCCCGCCTTGTTTTGAAATATACGTGTGCTAAGTATTATCAAAATCGGAAAAAAACTGTGGGTTTGTATGAACAACGATGACAAAAACTATTCGACTGGGGAAATGAGGAAAGGGTTTAGGTATTTGTAAATCAAACGGAAACAGTATTTTTCTATTTGTTTTAAAGTATACATATGCAAAGTTCCATTAAAATCGGATAAAAACTGTGTATTTATATGAAGAACATTGTAAAAAAACATTCATGTTTATATATTAGATACGATATAGACTATACTTTCACTGCTGCCCAAGCGCATACTTATAGGTACAGATTTACTGTTAACATTAGCATGTTGGCAATACGAACTCAGAAGATTTTACCAATCCAAAAGAGTTCAACGAGCATATCATAAGCGCAACAAGTCATAGCATGTCGGTGACGGGGAGCTGTGAACTCACAGATTTCCCCCCCTCCAGACATCGCCCAGCGCGCCTGTAGACGTTTTATCATAAAAAAACTAAAAAAATCTGTCACATAGCTCTTAATTTTATGAACATTTACAAGAATTAAAGAAGTACATCTTCCATAAATTACCGGCTTGTTTTCAGAACTCTTTAGCAGGATTTTCTAGCTACAAGACTTCTATCGTCTTTTTACAATTTATCATTCTAAATGTCTCTATAAATAAAGGAAATGTTACTTTTTATGAAAATATTCTGAAACCAAATAGTAGATATGCTGAACTTATGTTCTGACTTTCTATAACTGTTTATTTTAATTTCTGGCTTGAATTGACTGAGTAACTAACTGTAAACCTTATGTGCCATGTTAGAAGTCTAAATAGGGCAGGTAGGTCAGAAAACTTAAAAGGAAGATGGAACAACTTAAGTTAGCTTAATGAGATTCAATGGAAGGACGCACAGGATTTCTGGTCTGGGGAACACAGGATAATTAGCACACAGGCTGGCAATGGAGTCACTGGTTTGGATTTCTAATGAATAAGAGAGTAGGAAAACGGGTCAGTTATTATACAGTTTAGTGACAGGATTATTTTTTTGTGGTTAGAAACTAAGCCCACCCCAACCACATTAGCACAAGTGTATATGCCAACGTCACAGGAAGATGACGAAGAAATAGGGAAAGTATACGCCGAAAGTGAAGAATTAATCGAATATGTGAAGGGGGAGAAAAATCTAATAATCATGGGTGATTGAAATGCGATAGTGGGAGAAGTAAAGGAGGGGAATACTGTAGGATGTTTTGTTGGTCTAGGAGAAATAAATGAGCGAGGAAGCAGGTTGTTAGATTTTGTGAAAGGTATAAGCTAGTTGTGGCAATCACACTGTTTAAGAACCATGCAAGAAGAATATACACCTGGAAACGTCCTGGGGATACAGGCTGATATCAGCTAGATTATATCATGGTCAAACAGAGATCCAGGAATCAAGTTCTAGACTGTAAATTGTACCCAGGAGCAGACATAGACTCTGACCATAATTTGATAGTAATGAAGTGCAGGATGAAATTCAAGAGAATAAGGAGCCAATATAAGCAGAACAGACTGGAAGTAAATAAACTGAAACAATCTAGCACCAGAGAAAAATTTGCAGAAATGGTAGACTTAGGTCTACGAAGTAACTCTGAAAAGAGCTCAACCGAGGACAAATGGAATGCATTAAAAACCAAAATAATGAAAGTTCGTAAAGAAATATTAGGCTTTAGGGTACAAGCTGCCTGGAAACCTTGGATCAGACAAGAAATTGTGGATCTGATGGATCAGAGGATGAAGCAGGAAGAGAGCAATATGGGCAGTGTAAAAATAAAAAAAAAACAGGAAATGCAAAAAAGCAAAATAAAATGGCTAGAAGAAAAGTGTGAAGAAGCAGGTAAAGTAGATGTTGCATATAGGAAGATCAAACAGAATTTTGGAGAAATTAAGATAAGAGGTGTGAACATTAAAGACGCCGATTGGAAAAATATTTTAAGCTCAGACGATAGAGCTAACCGCTGGAAGGAATACATTGAGAAACTGTATGATGGGGACGACTTGAACAATAGTGCAATGGAAAAGGAAGGCGATGACGACATTGATGACTTAGGAGATCCTGTTTTGAGGACAGAATTTAATAGAGCTCTGATGACTTGAAAGCAAATAAGGCAGTTGGAATTGATGAGATCCCTGCATAACTTCTTAAATCACTAGGAGAAGAAGGAATCGAAAGATTATTCAAGCTGATATCAAAAAGTTATTAAAAAGGAGAAATTCAATTGATTTTAATAAAAATATCCTCTTCATACGTCCAAAGAAAGTACAAGGCGACAAATGCGAGAACCATCGCACAATTAGTATAACACCGCATGCTTAAAAATTACTGACCAGAATAATATACAGAAGAATGAAACGGGTAATAGAAGAGAGAGTAGGTGAAGATCAATTTCGGTTTAGGAATAATCGCGGTACAAGGGAAGCAATTCTGCCTTTAAGATTAATACTTGAAGGGCGGATCAAAAAAAAATACAATTATGGCGTGTGTTGATTTAGAAAAAGCTTTTGATGATAATAGGTGGGTCAAGATGTTCAAAATTTTGAAGTCATGTTTAAAGTATCGAAATAGAAAGAATACTTTATAAACTATATAATAATCAAGTGGTTATAATAAAAGTAGAGAATCATGAGACACATACATCAGTTAAAAAGGGTGTAAGACAAGGTTGTAGTTTATTCCCGTTAATATTCAACTTGTTTGTTAAAGAAACAATAAAGAAAGTCAAAGAAAAATTTCCATGTGTCATAAATGTTCAGGGAGAAAAAAATCAGTATGATACGATTTGCTGATGACATTGTCTTGTAAGCAGAAAGGGCTGAGGATATTGAGAAATTACTGAACGGCCTGAACAATATACTGAAGGAAGATTGCGGACTGAATATAAATCAAAGCAAGACAAACGTGATGAAATGTAGCAGAAATGATACCAATAGTAGTGGATTAAATATAAAAATAGGATCAGATGCAATAGGAAAAGCAAGTGAATTCTGTTACTTGGGAAGCACAATTGCAAGCGATGGCAGAAGCAAGAATGGTGTTAAAAGTAGAATAGCACTAGCAAAAAGAGCCTTCATGAAAAAGAGAAATCTTTCAGTTTCAAATATTGATCTAGGAATTAGAAAGAACTTTTTAAAACTCTATGTGTGAAGCACAGTATTTTATGGTAGTGAAACATGGACTGTAGGAATACCGGAAAGAAAGAAAATTGAAGCATTTGAAATATGGTGCTACAGAAGAATGCAGAAAATTAAGTGGACAGACAAAGTAAGAAATGAACGAGTTTTGGAAATGATGGGTGAGGAAAGAAGTTTCTGGAAGAACCATACAGAAAGGAGAGACATGCTGGAATGGATAAAAAACTTTAGAGGAAGACAGAGATTAGAATATATGAAGAAGATAATTGAGGACGTGGGTTGTAAGGAAAACGTAGAGATGAAGAGCAATGAAGTCTTGACGGGTGTATGTCTATTCTGTTGTGAAAACAAGATATTTCGACGGCTAGCTCCGCCATCTTCATCAGGTGTGAAGACATCTGCACTGGTCGGCTGACCCACAGATACTTATATAGCGTCAGCGTTTTCTGGCGTAGCATTGCTACGATAATTTCGACAGTCCCAGGATTAATCCTTCTACTGCTGTCTCTTGGTGGTATTTTGGACATGGCTTTTTGAATAAGTCATCAGGTTGTTAGTGATGTCTGACTTTGGTCTCTTGTTATCGTGACATTAAGGCACTGATGAGCTGCGTGAGCAGCGTCACCACCACCGTGAGCTGGTCGCTAGGTACGGTACGACAGTGGTTGGCTGGTCGACCATTTTTTTGTGTGTCATTGCCTCAACGACATGTGTGTGAAAAGATGTCGCTACCTGGGTAGCTCTACCTAATGTGTCTCTTGTTTGGATGGATTAGTTTGGGGACACTTTTTAATTTCGCTTTGGCGGGGAAAAGGACTGTGGGCGCCTTAGGCGCCCTTATGTTAAAACCCCCATAGGGTTCATGTTACAGCTGGGGATCATCGCTGTTATCAGCTGCGTTAGCAACTGAACGACTCTCCCCAGCTGGTTTTCACGTGTCTCGGTGTGGTCACAGCGCCCTTGCTGCGGGTAGCTGCTTGCTTTCATTGGCGGCTGCGGGGTGGGCCAGCTGTTGGACGTGAGTTGCCGCCTCGTCCGCTTTCCGTGGGTCCTGCTGGTTTGGTGGGCTGTCCTGCCCTCCGCTGGTCGGATGTGGCTGGGTTGAGGTGGTTTCCTTCCTCCTTTGGCTCGGAGTCGTTTCTTCACTGGACAGCCTCCGTAGCAGGCGGCGCGGTCAGCACCACATTTAGCACACGTTGGTGTGGCATCACGCGGTCGTGTGCAAACCGTGGCGTTGTGTTTTATGCCGCAACGTACACAGCGCACCTGGCTCCGGCAATCCTTTGCCAGGTGCCGGTAACGCTGGCAGCGGAAACACTGGACGATTCCAGCTAGCTTCTTGGAGGGTCGGCACTTCTACTTTCTGATGGCTCGAATGGCTGGCTCATGGGTGTCGGTCTTCGGGTTGGCGCACTGCTCGGTGGCTGGGCGTGGTATGGTCTCCGTTTCACCAATTTCCTGAGTCGTGGTGGTTGCCGGCTCCTGGCTGCCAAGGCGTTCCGCGGCTGCCTTGATGTCCTCCTGGCTGGGGCTGTTAGCTAGAGAGCCAGCGAGTGCCTACCATGTGCAGGGCGGGATGGTGGCCAGTTGGCGGAGCACTTCCCTCATGGCGCCGTGGTGTGTGTGTGTGGGATCGCTTGTAGCAGCTGGTCCAGTGACCCTTCGCGGCTGGTTGACTGGTCCTTGGAAGGCTGCTTGGTCCCTTCTTTGCTCGGTTTGGTGGGTGACGGTTCCCCCCTGCTGCTCGGTGAGCCTGGTGCCGGCGACGCGAAGAGCCTATAGTACAGCTCCTCGAAGAACAGGTCGCAGTCGAAGCCGTCGGCGTAGATGCAAGGGAATGGTACTCGTCGTGACCAGTCCTTCCCTTTAACGACAACTGTCTTGGCGAGGCGCGAGTACTTCTCGTTGGAGAGTGTACGATACATTTGTTTGGCTATGGTGGGAATTTCCCAGACATACACTCTGCTCCAAACTCATACCCGGAGCTCGATTGTCCATGGCCCTCCTTTCTCGGCTAGGAAGTTCTCGAGCGCCTTGATGCGGAACCTCTGGCTCTCATTGATACATTGGAGATAGAGTGGGTAGCCGACTTCATACTTGTGGTCGTCATTAACAATGGTTGACCAAGATGCGTCTCCCAGGGTTACGGGTGTTTCCGCCCACGGTGTACCTTGGCCGCTTGAGTAGTTCGAGTCCCCGCTGTAACCTCCTGATGGAGTGAAACTCGATGTGGGGCGCTCATTATCAGTGCCTGACCGTGAGGCATCATTGCTCCCCCTGGGGTGAGGTGGCGGCATTGAGCGGCCTTCCACTCTAAGGACGTTCGGGGCCGTCCGCTCACCGTCGCAGTGCGACAGTGACTAGCCGTCAGAGCTGCGTGCAGCCGAGAGTGCAGATTGCTCCCGTGTGGTGCCCTCGTGGCGTTCCTCCACACTGGGAGTGCCGGCTCGGGCGGACCTTCCGCCACCCCTGCGGGGTGCGGACTGCGACGACTCGTCGGTTGCAGCCAGGAGCTGGCGAGGCTGCTCCTGTGGCGCTTCCTGGTAGAGGCCGAGGCACCAGGTGTCGGCTCCAGGCACCCCCTCCCCGAGCGGAGCGGTCCGGAGTCGACCGGCCTCCAATACTGCGTGATGGAGACTGAGCGCGGCCATCCATCCATCCATTCATCGTCATCCGGTTGGGCAGAGCCCATACTGAGTTTCGTGAGCCAGGATACCCTCTTCACTTGTCTAAATCTAAAATTATGAAATATCTTTATGCTTATATCATATTTAGGGTTTTTGAAATTATTTTTTCCTTATGCTATGGAGGGTTCATTACTAATTAATATTTACAAGGGATCCTAAATTGAATTTGGGTTGATCCTATTTAGACTAAGGGTGGGTGTTTTATTTTTACAGTGGCCTACTTAGAGTCTAGTGGGGGTCTGATTTTATATACAGCATTTATTTTTTGGCCTACATTCTAACTGTTGAGGAACCTATTTACAAACTATTGTGTGGCTTGGGTTGTTGGTGGAAAAGTGGAGGTTATAAGTTTAATTGCCTGTTAAGGGTGAGCTTTGGGCGTTTAACTTCCCTCATCTCATCGGACTCATACCGATTGCTGCGATGAGCGGGTAAATGGAATAAGAACTATTTGTTGTAGAAGATAATTGATTTGGCTTTTATAACTTCGTCTAGTTTACGGAAGCTGAGCGTTCTCCTGATTTTCCTGATTGGCATGGTATCTGGGAGCGTCCAGGATGATGCGCAGCGCTCTGTTTTCCAGCACATGCAGTTTTTTAACCGTGACAGTCGGCCGCCATACTCCATATTTCCGACCCATACTGGAAGGTGGATTGAATGATTGCATGGTAAAGGAGGATTTTAGTCTCTGTGGATAGGCCTTCACCTCTCAGCAGCGGGTAGAGGTAGGCTAGTTTAGCACGAGATTTATTTTTAACTTCTGCAATGTGTCTACCCCACGTCAGCCTTCTATCTAGTCGCAGTCCCAGGTATTTGACGTGGTCCACCCAGTCAATATTACATCTACATCTACATCTATACTCTGCAAATCACAAATACTGTGGGTGGCAGAGGGTGCTAAGCACCAATCCTAATTCTGCGCATTCCAATCCCGAACAGATCGAGGAAAGAAGGAATACATAAATGAATCAGTACGGCATCTTATTTCTCTAATCTTATCCCTCCTGTCATTGCGACCTAAATAGGTTGGCGGAAGAAGTATTTCGTTGCACTCGTAACTTAAAGATTTTCGCATATTCTCCAGCAAATTCAAACGAAAACGACGTCGTCTGTCCGCCAAACAATCCCAGCCCAACCCACGAATTAGCTCTGTGATACTTACGTAAGGACTGTAACTAGCAGTCACGAATCGAGCGGCTCTTCTCTGTACTTTCTCTAATGTGTCAATCAATCCCTTGCGATACGGATCCCAAATTCCACAACAGTATTCCAAATGCGGACGCACTAGTGTTTTGTACGCTATTTCCTTTGTATGAGCATTACAACTTCTCAAAATACGTCCTATGAATCGTAGTTTGGAATTAGCTTTTCCTACAACGGAAGTTATGTGCAAGTCCCATTTCATGTTGCTTTGTACTGTTACGCCTAGATACTTCAGGGAATCCACAGTGTCAATCAACTGAATTGTTAACTTTGTACTTCTGAGCAAGCGGGGTCTTTTTATTACTTATGTGCATTGCCTTGCACTTTTTACAGTTAAGTGTAAGCTGCCATTCACGGCACCATTCCGAAATAGCATCCAGATCGCGCTGAATTTCTAAGCAATCGTCGGAGCACCTCACTTCCCTATAAATAAGTGCATCATCAGCAAAAAATCGCATCTTGCAATTAACGTTGTCACCGAGATCGTTTATAAAAATTAAGAAAAGAAGTGGTCCTATTACACTTCCTTGAGGAACGCCCGAAGTAACATCTAGTTTAGAAGAGGCTTCCCCGTCTACAACGACATACTGTGACCGTCCAGTTAGAAAATCGCGTATCTATTCGCAAATCTGATCAGATATACCGTACGCTCGGATCTTCGCTAAGAGTCGGTTGTGTGGTACAGAGTCAAAAGCTTTCTGAAAATCCAAGAAAATAGCATCAAC
The DNA here is from genome assembly GCA_031002005.1 of Vandiemenella viatica. Classification (NCBI taxonomy): domain Eukaryota; kingdom Metazoa; phylum Arthropoda; class Insecta; order Orthoptera; family Morabidae; genus Vandiemenella; species Vandiemenella viatica. Next base: position 72,684,178 of record CM061921.1, on the reverse strand, counting down.
CTGTGATCCCGCATCAATAACTTTCATTACATCATGCGAAAATAGAGCCAGTTGCGTTTCACATGATCGGTTCTTCCGAAATCCGTGTTGGTATGATGTAAGTAGCTCGTTTTCATCTAGAAACTTCATAACGTTAGAGCATATGACATGCTCCAGAATTCTACTGCAAACAGATGTTAGCGATATCGGACGATAATTCCTAGGATCTCTCCGATCTCCTTTCTTGAAAACGGGAATCACCTGCGCTATTTTCCAGTCAGAAGGTACTTTCCTTTCCTCTATAGATTTACGAAATATATCTGACAGAAATGGTTCTATTTCTTCCGCGTATTCCGAAAATACTCTTACTGGTACACCATCGGGACCCGGCGCTTTCCCCCACTTCAGGAGCTTTAATTGCTTTATGATACCTACACTATCAATTTGTACTGGATCCATCTCAAATTCAACACGCCGTGGAAAAACGGGAATGTTTTCCATGTTTTCGTCAGTGAAGGAATTTTTAAATTCGGCGTTAAATACGGTAGCCTTGTCGCGGCTGTCATCAACTTCCCGACCGTCCTTGTAGTAGAACTGGCATATTGTTGTCACAACCACCTATTTTTTTTACATACGACCAAAATTTCTTTGGATTTTCAATGAGGCTCTTGGAAAGTGAGTTGCATCGAAAGTCATTGAAGGCTTCGCGCATCGCATTCTTCACCTGTCCTCTTGTCTCAGCTAGTTTTTCTAAATCACTCCTATACATCGTCCTTCTTGAGCGTGCATGAATCTTCCTTTGCTTTTCAAGTAACCTTTTAACTTCACGCGTATACCACGGGGGATCGTTCCCGTACCTGATTGTCCTTTTCGGTATATGTAAGTCCATACCTTCCCTGACTATATTTATGAATCGAAGCCACATCTCTTCAACCGAGCCTCTTCCTTCTATAAAGGTAATGTATTTATCCCTCAAAAACGTTCTTAAACTCTCCTTTGGGGCCTTTTCGAACCTGTAAACGACCCTTTCTTTTTTCTTTTTGCGCTCGACTGTTAATTTTACTGTAGCAATTACAGCTTTATGATCACTTATTCCCGTGGTGGTAGAAATGTCCGTAAATAATTCAGGCCTATTTGTAACGAGAATATCTAAAATGTTTTCGTTTTCGTTGTCGCACCGCGTTGGTTCAGTGACGAGCTGTTCAAGATTAAGATCTGAGAAAAGGTCGAGAATAATCTCACAGGATATTTTATCCCTGCCACCAGTAACGTGGGCGTAATTACTCCAATCAATATACGGCAAGTTGAAGTCGCCTCCTAGTATTATTCCATGATCCGGAAATTGACGAGCTATATTACTTACGTTATTTCTTAAGGCCTCAGCAACATCTACATCTGCATCAGGTGGACGATAGAGAGACCCTATTACAAGTTTTGTCCTAGCTACTTTTAGTCTAATCCATAGGATTTCACAGACTGTATCAATATTTATTTCGTTACACGACAGGTGTTTACGAACAGCTATAATTACACCCCCTCCATTTGAATGTAACCTATCCTTACGGAAAACATTCATGCTATGGTTAAAAATTTCTGCTGAACTTATATCCGGTTTTAACCAGCTTTCAGAACCTAATACTATATGAGCTTCTGTGCTACTAATAACGCTTTCAAGTTCAGGCTGCTTATTACAAACACTTCTACAGTTTATAACGAGTACTTTTAACGGTCGAGATTGATTTTCGCTACTCCTAACATATGGTGCCGAATTTAATTGGGCTGCCCGTGACTGTAATCCCAGTTTCGGGTCTTCCTCCCTCAGCCTAAAAAATCCCCCAATGCACTCCACACGGCCCCTGCCACCCGTGTAGCCGATTCACGTGTGTACTGCACACCTGATCTATCCAAGAGAACCCTACACGTTTCGACCCCAGGGCGAAGATCAAGGAATCTGCAGCCATGATTATCGCAGAAACGACGCAGTCTCTGGTTCAGACCCTCGACTCGGCTCTGAACCAGAGGTCCACAGTCAGTTCTATCGACAATGCTGCAGATGGTTAGCTCAGCCGAAATCTTGCGGTCATCAACCACAGAGCTCACCGTATGAGCAAGCTGCCGGAAGGAAGAGAGTATACCCTCCGACCCAAGGCGGCAAGCATCATTGGTGCCGACATTAGCTACAATCCGCTGCTGGCTACACTTCGTCCGCTCAATGGCATCCGGGATGGCCTGTTCCACATCATGGATCAGACCGCCCGGAATGCACAATGAATGGACATTGAACTTCATCCCAGACCTGTTCGCCATGTCCCTAAGGGGCTCAATGAAACGCCTAACGTTGGAGCTACCTATCACCAGAATCCCCTTCTCTGATCGCCCAGACCTAGCGGGCGGGGGGGGGGGGGGCTGGCAACTCGCTGATTGACGATTGTGGATCTGAATCAGATCCAGACAACACATCAAACCTATTGGACAGTGGTACAGGCTTGCCCTCCAGGGATTCAGACCTGTACTCCTGCCCCCGCATGCGGCGTCGACGTCCGGAAACCACGCGCCAGACACCATCAGGTGACTGCCGCACAGGCTCCGAAGTCTCAGCCTGGACTGCAGGTACAATATTAACTCCTGCGATTTGCAGTTTGATGTCTGATAGTTTTATTTTTGTGGTGAAGATGATTGGTTGAGATTTAGTTTCGTTTATTTTAATCCTCCATAGGTTAGTTTATCCAAATGCCTTTGAACCTTCCGTATTATGTAAATTTGGTGTTTGTTGCTGGCAAATGCTTCAATATCGTCTGTATATAATGACATTTGTGTTTCAGTAGTTTGTGGATCATCGTTGAGGTATCCAGTGTACAGTGGATGGCCCAGTCTACTGCCCTGTTTTACACCTGCTCCTATAACTTTATATGTGCTGGTTGCATTTTCATGATATATGAAGAATTTCCTGCCTGTTAGATAGGAATGTAGCAGATGTATAAGGTTGTCTGGCACGTTGTACAGATGCAGTTTATAGAGGAGGCCTTCATGCCAGCCACTGTCAAATGCTTTCTCTATGTCTAAAAATATCGCAGCAATACTACATCCTGCCTGCTTTTCTTGGCAGATATGTTACACAACCCTTGAACATTGTTGCACAGTGCTGTGCTCTTCTCTAAAGCCAAACTGTTGGTCTATTATAACATTGTTCATTTTGTAGTGTCTATTAGGGCGTTTGAGGATAATGCTCTCAAAAACTTTGGATAGAATTGATAATAGTGAGATTGGCCTGTAGTTCTCAGGAAGTTGTCTATTTTTGCCAGCATTCGGAATTGCAATAACTTTTGCTATTTTCCAGGCCTTTGGAAAATTGCTTAAACTAAGGCAGGCATTATAGATATTGGTCAGATATCTTATGGCTTGTGGAGGCAGATTTTTGACTTGGAGGCCGGAGATCTTGTCGTAACCCTCAGCCTTCTTGGGTTTCAGGCCACGCACGATAGACTCCACCTCCTCGTCATTTGTTTTTTGCACATGATTCTTCGGTCCGATGCGGATCAAGCGATTGACTACACTCAGAACATGTTCTTTGTGAGCTTCGCTTACATGGTCAGCTATTTCATTCGATTTGAAATGTTCCTCTAACATGTCCGCAAGGAGTTGAGCCTTCCCAGCTGGGTCATACACAAGCCCCCGCGGTCCACGTAGAGGCCGAATAGGTTGAGATGTTTTGCTGACTTACTTCGCAAGTGCCCATATCTTTGTGTTATTATTTTTTACTGTTGCGAGTTTTCTTTGCCAGTCTAGGTGTTCTTTCAGATTCTCTCTGATCTCATCTACTAGGTGGGTGACAATCCCTCTGTCAGCCGGGTCACGCCAGCGCTGCCACCTCTTGCGGTTTCTGTTTTTCAGTCTGATAAGTTTTGTGATGTGTTCGGGAAGTTTACGCTGTTCATAAACGGTTTCAATTTTGATGGTTGCCTGTTTGGTGCATTCATGGATTAGGGCGTTGAGGTATGTTAAAGCCTCATCAATCTTCTCAGTGGAGTGTAGATTGGGTAGTTCCGCCAGGTGGAGCGTGACATCTTCCTCGAAGTGTTTCCAGTTGGTGTGGTAGCTAATCCAGGATTTGGGTTGCTGGGGTTCCTGAGCATGACTGACAGAAGAATTGGATTGTGATCAGAACTGAGTTCACATTGGGTTGAGATTTCCCTCTGCCACCTCAGTCGTTTCACAACGAATACATCCAAGACATCTGGTTGACACCTTTCCATATTCTGGAAGTGTGTTTGCACGTCAGGCGCAAGCACTTCAACATTTCTGTTGGCGTGTAGCTCCCTAAGCAGCCCCCTTCCATTCCGATTAGTAAGTCTACTAAGCCAGATCTGTCTCTTGGCATTCAGGTCACCACCTAGTATTGCTATTGTATTCCTATCTAACAGTTCTTGCACATTTTCTGCCTTCAGTTCCTTTCCTGGTGGGTTATACACTGCGACTAGATGTAAATGTTCCCAATTTACTACGAGTTTGACCACCGTGTGCTCTAGGTCACCGGTATATGCGTCGGGCAGGTCTCTATGGACCAGCCTGTTTTTGATCAAGACAGCAGTGCCACCTCCCTGCGTCAGTCGGTCAGTATGGGTCACTACATAGTTCCTCATCCTGAATTCGTTTCCCGGGTTATGGTGGGTTTTCCCAATGAGGGCTATGTCAACGTCTTTTTCTTCAAGGTAATTTTGTAGTCCTCGTTTTTTATTTGAAATGCCATTGGCATTCCAGGCAAGTTTGTTAAGTAACGTTTCATTCTGTCTCTCCATCGCTGAAAAATTCACTAATGGCTTTTGCTAGTATTATACCCGCTTTCGGTCTCTCGGAATTTGGTAACCATATTTTTCAATGTGGTTAACATCTTCCACAGGTCGAATTCTCTCAGGAAGGCTATAATTTCAGCAAAGTCTGATTTTGGTCCTTCAGTTTAGGATTTGTCATATCTTTCGGTCTTGTCTTATTGGTCTTTTGATTCAGTCTTGTCTTCTTGTTTTTTTTTTTGTTGTTTCTCTCTGGATTTGAACCATGCTTTTGTCTTGGGCGCTAAGGATGGGAACTGATGATTGTCGGAGACGTTTGGTGTCTTGTTTGCCTTTGACTTATCTTTCTCTTGTTTTTGCAGGTGCTGTTGCAGTTGAAGTCTGGCATTACGAGATTGCACGATTTTCTTATACTGCGGGCATCTACGGTAGCTGGCCGGATGTTGCCCCCAGCAGTTCGAACACTTAGGTGGTTCGTCTTTTTGTTTAGTACATAGTATTGTCAGGTGTTCCCCAGAGCACTTAATGCATCTTGGATTAATTCTGCAATTTCTTTGCCCGTGCTCGATTTTCTGGCACCTATGTCATTGGGAAGGTCCTCAGGTGTCTTATATACTTCGACCTTGATCCTGAGGTGCATGAAGTATTCAAGATTATATATACTTTTGCCTTCCTCTATGTTGTCGAGGGATACCAAGTATAATGGCATAGGTACCCTCTCATTTCTTTCTTTATCAAATTTGGTAAGTTGAGAGACCTCTTTGACTGGGAAGTTTTGCTTGACTAGACAATCTTTCATCTCTTCTGTGTTCATGTCAATTGGCATTTGCCTGAAGACAGCTGTCAACAGTTTCTTCTGGCCGTCAAACTCGTATGTGTGGTATTGAGATTTTTTTGTCAGTGAAGTAGGCAGTGAGGAAAAGAAAGTCAGTTTCGTTGTACACTTGGTACTTGATGCTGGATGCTTTGTAGGCTACATCCATGTTGCCAATTAATGATACTTTGAGATGTTCAACTGTCTTCCAGTAATCAGCTGTTTCGTACACAATAATTGGGGGAACCTTTGGTTATCGTGTTTGCTGTTGCCTATCACTGTCAGTTATAGAATCAGATGCGGCGGTATTTAGGTCCTGTAGGGGATCGATTCGATTCCCCGTGGGAACATTCGCCACGACTACTGATTCCTCGGCCTCCATGGGAAGTGCGCCCACATCTTCAGAGCACTGTCGCTTTGGGGCTAGGGGCTGTTGGGCGGGTATGGCCTCGGTAGCTCTCGCGGGCTCCGTGGCGGGCTGGGTGACTAGAGCAATTGAAACAAAAATATTACATTAACTAACCTACCTTAACCTAACTATCTCGCTAAGGAGGGGTGTGTTATACTGGTCCTTCGTTGTCACCGTTTGGTATCAAGACCAGTAACAACCCTACACTTCACGCTCTGGGGTTCCACTCAGGGAGTGGTCCGTGGAGCGGTAATACCCAATGGCCTCAGAAAAGTCCCTATCATTGTAGCTATTTTACAGTATCTAACCTAACCGAAACTCAGACGGGTCTGCATTGACAGTCTGACGACATTTGCTTCGGTTTGATGCTGTTGAGGCAATGCAACGTGGTGGTAGGTGCTGCGTCGAAGTTGTCACTGTGGTCCCCTCTCCCAGGGATCACTCGGCACGATGTACACGCTGTCAGCGGCTGACAGCGACTGAGCGATTCTTCTGCGCGGCGTCCAGCTTCCGCAGCGTGGCGGTGGAACTCTCTGGCGGTGGCGGCTGAAACTCTGGCTGCGCGTTTCGACAATGCTGACTGTCCGACGCCAGGCTAGCAAATGTAGTAAGTGAGAGAGACTGAGCGCGGCTGGCCTGTGCGGAGAGTATATCTCGTGGCGCTAGTGGTGCCGCCTGGTGGCGCATGGGGGTATCATCCGGCCAAACTGCGCGGTGTTTCTTTCTCATGTTTCCCGCGACGCGTTCCCGCTGACGACAAACTTTGCACTCTGGAGCCAGGGGCTGTCGTGAGCTGGACTTGGCGGCGCGCAGCTGGCGTCGTATGGCACTAGCGCGCAGTCTTGTCCGCCGGTCTGCGTTGTTGTGGAGGCTGGCTGGAGCTAGGTTCATGACGGCGCTTTGTGGCCGCTGCAGTTTTCGGGCGGAGTGCTGCCCGAAGAGTCTTCTTGACATCACAGCCAGAGAAGCAAGCTGCGTGCCTTCTGTAGCAGTTGCAGCAGATTGCTTCCTCTCTGGCTGTGGTGCAGTCGGCTAAGTTGTGGTCAGACCCACATCTGACACACCTACGCCGTTGGGTGCAGTCGCTCGCGTGGTGTCCATGATTTTGGCAGTTATAACACTGCCGAAGATCGGGCAGTGAGGGCTTCTACTTGGCCACCCTCTTGACCCGCTCTCTCGACAGCGTCCGAACTGCCACTAGCGGTGACTGTTGTGGTGAGCTCGGCTGCTCCGCGGCGAAGCTAATGCCCATTTCTTCTACGAGGCTGCTGGCCTTCAGCAGGTCTGAAGGACAGGAAGCTAGCATTTTGATGCCAACAGAACAGTGGCAGCTCTCTAGCCAGAAGAAGCTAGACGTACAGGCTGCCCCAACTACCCGTGCAAGGCACCATCACTGGTTGCATAGGCCCCTCCTCCAAGGCTGTAGCTTGCGCCCCCTCCTCTGGGGGAGGCGAATCCGGTGCTGTTGCGAGACTGTCCAATGAGTCGTCCTGGAGAGGGGTGCCAGGCTGATCAGGAATTTTGAAGACTGGTTCTTCAGTGTGTGGTTCCTGACTTCCGGTAGTTGGCAGTTTTTCAGCTGAAGAGGCGGGGCTATTCTTCCCCACGACCTCTTAGTCTTCAACTGCTGGTGGTTGCTGTTTCCTGCGTTGTCTCTTGCGCCTTCCGTTTAATCATCGGAAGAATTTCTTCACGCAGAAGTCCTCATCGAAGGCAAGCAGGCAGGTTGCCAGGGCTTCCAGGCGCGTGAGGTAGTTCTCCGCCGCATCATCGTGGATGAGCTTCACTTGTTCTTCTTGCGAGGATGTGTAGCTCAGAGCCGTATTAACTTGGTAGTACTTTTCTGGCAAGGATCAGCCGTACTTTAGAGCATCATGAATCACTCACAGCGTCCACGACGTGAAGTTCTCCTTGGAAGTAATCTCGACGAAGTGTTTCATTAAGTGCTTTGTTGTTTTGAGTTCGAAGATGTGAACGAACCCGTCTTGAACGCGTCGTGCTTCAAGGTAGATGTCGTTCGCGTGTGTATCTTCCGCTCCTGAGAAGTCGACATCACTAGCAGCAGCAGTAGCCATCTCGTCGAGCGCGAAGTCGTCTGGTGTCTACGCAGCTGCTAAGTACGGGGCTCAATACGAGGCTCGATACAGTAACGCGCTCGGCGATGAGTGTCTGAGGCGTCTCGAGTGGCACTTCCTTATATACATGTCCGCATCCAGCGGTTGGCTGCCAGTAGGCATGACTACAGTTCTCGTTGCGGCCCGAACTAATATGCAGCCCTCTATGGTGGCAGCTGGACAGAGGTACAACGTTCTATGTGGATTCTTGCCGAGGCTGGTATCCACGCCTCACTAAGTCATATAACACTGTATCTATTGAATGTGTTGGCCAGTCGAATTTTGGTCGCTTCTTTGATAACAGATTCCAAAAAATGTGAAGTTATAGCCAGTATCCTAATGTTATTGAGCTCTAGTCTGTGGCCATGGTCGTTCACGTGCTTGGCGGTTGCTGTATTGGACTAGGCGGAGGTGGCGTTTATGTTCTTCACGCCGGTTTTCTATAGTGCGGTTAGTTTGACAGATGTAGGTCTTTCCACACTCGTACGGGATGCTATAAATTCCTGGAACTCTTTGGCCAAGATCATCCTTGACTGATCGGAGGTAGTCCCGTAGTTTCACTGGTGGTCGGTAGAAACATTTTATTCCGTGCTGGGCAAGGATTCTGCCAATTTTCCCCGAGGTGTTTCAGGCGAATGGCAGAAAGGCGGTGGCCTTGGGCGTTTCTTCCTGTTGGAATGGAGTTTTCCCCGACTTATGTTCAATTGAACTTTCTATCTCACGGCCTCTGCCACCCCAGGACTCGTGCTTGGCGTCCACAGTCCCATCGCTCTCGGTTTGAGGCTGGGGGTTTAGAGGGTATCGCATCCCCCGTTGGACGGAAGGCTTTTGGGTGGTCAATCTGCAACTTAGCGCGTTCGGTGTTGGCCGCAGCTCAAGACGCTGAGCAACCTAGCCCTGACTTCTCTTGTATTGGGGGTGTCCTGGTAAACGAAGACCAAGCACCCCAGAGGCTTAGTGCACCTCTGCTATCCAACGCAGCATAACTCCCGGAGTAGAATGAAGGGGTCAGTACCATGGGGCTGGGCTTGGTTGCGGTTCGCCGCCTCTGGGACTCAGGGTTAGCATCCATGCTGGTGGGAGCTGTCTCTAATGCTGCCATAATAGGTCTACTACATAAGTGTGGACTGGTAGTGCACTGGCTTGCCAGGGGTGGGGCAGCATTCACCCTGTGAACGTTGTGGGGACCTTCCGGCCTCTGCAGTGGGATCATGGGCTACGACGGTGCTCTGTGGAGCTTAGACGAGTACATGGAAACCTGTGCTCATACTAGCGTGGGAAGCCGTGTATTCAGTGACGATACGTTCTGTCGGCTGGCGTGGTGGAACATGCGAAGGGGTACTCCTGCGTGGTGCCCGGTCGCTACGGCTTTCGCCTGACCCTGTGGGGTACGGGTGAGACGGGTGTCGCGCGCAGGTACCACAGAGAGGCTTTGCTATACGTCCAGGTTTTGGAAGGGTGTTCGGCCTGGTTCGTGGTGGGCGCCCCCTTCGCGCGGTTTCTCGTGGGCACCCATAAGGGGTGGCGAAAGGCGCCTTGCCTCACTGTCCCTGCTGTAATGGCGGGTGATTTGGAAGAGCCTAATTCCGCGGTGGGGGCGTAGTCAAGTAGTATGATGGAGTGGTGTAGTCAGGATGGGGGGGGGGCTTCAGCTCAGGTATCGCATACACTTCAACCCGGTCGGTGGACCAAACATCTGTACTTACGCCTCTCGGTGACCCATTCCGCTTGAAGACAGTTTGCAGGTGTTCCAGGTCTTGTGGCAGGTTGTCCTTGTCAGTAATCGCTCTAACCCTACAAGAGTATTTAAAGAGGCGCCCAGATACTGGTCAGTGTGTGGGTCGATTTTCTGTATACACTATGCCCTAGCGTTCCGCCCGACTTTCTTTAAATTAAGATGTCGAGGAACGGTAGGCGGCCGTCCTTTTCCATCGTGATCATTATGCTAGGATGAATTCCATTACGATATTCCAGAAACTCATATAAAGTCTTGTTACCATTGGGCTACACCACAAACGTGTCATCGACATATCGGTAAAAACATGTTGGCTTGAGAACTGCTCCCTGCAGTGCTTTTTCTTCGAAATGCTCCATCTATAAGTTGGCGACTACAGGGGAAAGTGGATATCCTATGGCAACCCCGTCCACTTGTTCGTATTATTTCCCTAAGCATGTGAAATACTTGGACGTCAGTACATGTTTGAAAAGATCCACAATGACTGGTTCAAACTGGTGGTGTATCAGCTCCAGCGTATCCTTCAGTGGGACGCGTGTGAATAACGAGACGACGTCGAAGCTAACCATTATTTCTGCGTTCTTCGGTTCTTTAATCTTGATGATCTTGACAAATTCCGTGGAATTTTTGACATGGTGGTCACAATGGACGACTGATGGACCTATACGACGGGTCAGATATTTAGCCAGCGGGTAGGTCGGAGCTCCGATATTGCTGATAATTGGCCTTAGAGGTACGCTTTCTTTGTGTATCTCCAGCAGACCGTATAGTAAAGGTGGTCTGGTAGCACGAGGTCTGAGTTTCTTGTTGGTCTCTTCAGAAAATTCGGCCTTCTTCAATAAAGCCGTAGTCTTCTTCTCAATCCTGCTGGTAGAATCGTTGTCCAAACGCCGATAGGAATGATCATTAAGAATGTTCTTCATCTTCTGCTCGTACTGTTCTGCCGCAAGCAGTACCGTAGCATTTCCCTTGTCAGCCGGTAAAACAACAACCTCATTGTTCTGACGCAAGACACGACGTGCTTCACGTTCCTCCTTGGTTATGTTGGTCTTTGGGGGTTTTACTTTATCCAAGACCCGGCAGGTCTCTCTGCGGACCTCTTTCGCAGTCTCCCCTGGTAAGATGTGAACAGCCTGTTAGACAGAGGTGATGATGTCAAGTGTTGGCACGTGTCTTGGTGCCGGAGCGAAGTTGAGGCCTTTGGACAAGTCAGAATCGGTGACGTCATCCCGCTCAGGTTCACCACAGTGCGACTCACATCAGGGGCCCTGAGTTTCCGCCAGCCTGTTGTATTTAGACAAATGTCTAGCTGTTGTTCGCTCCCACTCCAGATTTTCTTGAGCGGATTTAGCAGCGTCTACCCAGTCCCACGAATCAGATGACAGTTTTCTAGACAAGATTAAGTGGCAGTCCAACAAAGAAATTTCGTTACGATCGTCCTCACAACGGACGTAACGAATTCGTTCCCTAAGAAGCGCAAGACTCGCCCGTCGGAGTATTCTTCCGGCTTTGGCGCTGTCGATGTGATGGCTGATGATCCCAAAACGTGGTACGATGTCACCGGCCCAGCATATCTGGACAAAGGCCAAGGAGCATAGCAGCCTTGCTTTCTTCTTGCGTAGTCTCTCCAAGTGCCTTACTTGGTGGTACATTTCCTCTCCATAAAGGTGCTTGATGTAAGAATGAAGACTTTCGACAGCTAGCTCCGCCGTCTTCATCAGGTGTGGAGACATCTGCACTGGTCGGCTGACCCACTCTGTACTTCCTCTAATTTTAAGTGAGTGGTACTTATTCCTTATATAAATTCCAAAAGAAACTGTCTAGGCTTTTCGAAATCTATAAATAATCTTCTTTTCATTGCACGCTCAGTTATTGATGTCATACTTTAAATTACGGCTTTAAGGTTGCTTATTTGTACAGTCTTGTCAAAATCTTGACAATAATTATGATGTCTCTATAACAAAATGTTCTGTTTACCGTTAAGATACCTTATTGGTTCAGTGAGCTGCTGATCAAGAAGATAATCACAAATCATAATGCCTTTGACTATTTATTTCACCCATAGCAGAGGGTTTACAATTCTTGGCGTTCCCTCGAGCAACTACCGTGCACTTAGAGTTCTCTAAGACTGAATAAGTTCACTTACAGTTCGATAGTGGGCTCGGACGGACCCGGCTGGCTCCCAAAGTGTTGATATTCTTACTCAAACGACTATAGTGGCGTCGTCGACTGGTTTCCACACTGTGAGGTTGAGGCACTCTGCTGCCTCATTTTTTAAATCGCTTCTCACACTCCTGTACATGTGACTTAGTCCAAAGTCCTGTGATTTTGCACAATGTCAGTATTTGCCCCCCGAATGTTCTATCGGTATTCTCGAAAGCCGCCGCGTGATTTGAGACTACTTTTCCACCTGGTCACGTTTAAGCTCGATCATTCCCCTTGTTTTACTCGTGACAGGCACACTCTGCTGCTGAATCAGACAGCAGTCTGCGTTCTATTTACGCGCCCCTACTGGCCCGTTGTACCTTTAACAGCTGTCTTCTATTTCCATACTTTTAAAACATTTATTTATTTCTTAAAATTGCCTTTTACAATATGCCGTTTTAAATCAGCTATTAGTTTTCGGAGCACTTCTAACCCAATTGATAACGATCAGCATGATCTCACCTCGTAGTATTTTTCCGTTATCCGGAAATTATTGGGCAGTCTCATCTAAACTGTTGAATCTACATTGGTCTCGGCACTATTATTAATGGCATCTGGCGCATGGTAGAAGAGTCTATCAGCTTCTCCTGTTAGCTACTTCTTGTCATGTGATGTTGCAAACGAAATCATCTTCTATTTCACTGCACGGGAGATTTTCACCTTCACATGTAAATACATCACCTTCACGAGTTTCCTTTCTTTCCATCTGGAAAAAGTTAAGGCTATTATTGAAAATTCCATGAAGTTTATATGTGGTTTTATTCAACTTTCTTTACCGATTACGCCAAGTTGAGTCAAAGGCGACACTGCCTACCCATTTCTCGAAGAGATTCGAGCCATTTTTATACTTCAATTTCTTCGATTTTAGTGGAGCTATATCACATATCTATTATACATAGATATAAGCAATCTTAGCAAATACACTGAATTTTGTTGCGTTCCTGTTCTTAGTTTGGATGTTAATTATAATTAAATTTCACAGATGCACACACTGACTGACATGATCACCAAACTCTAAGGTACGTCCCGCAGTCATACAGAGCTCAAATTTGGTACACAGATAAAGATTACAAGAAAAGTCTAAAACATTAATTTCTGTATAATTCCCCCCCCCCCTTATCTATCCCAAACGTGAAAACACTTTCTTTCCCAATAACTTTATATGCCTCAGAACTATATTATGAACGCAGCGTACTAAGTTTAACTAATGTGTTAAATATTATTTATTTCCTCTACTTTCTTTGAAAGTTAGTGATGTTCCTTTTTTTAACTACAAAATATTGACACTGTAATTTAATTTAATTGTAATGGAGCGCAGACTCCTGTTGCAAATTTCAACTGTAAATTCTTTCTACATTTTTGGTAAATTATTTATCCTTGGTAATTTATTACAATCCCTGACACCTAACCTAAAAAAGAGAATCTTCCTATACCCTTGTGCCTGAAATCAAATGGCAGCATTTGGTCATGGTGATCTTTTTCGTTCCATGCATTGCTTTTAATACTTACACCAATATCTTTCCATGCCTCATCACTAATATACGCCTTACACACTTCCATGACCCTCTTCACCCTCCACCTGTCTTTCAATGAATCCCAATCCAGCTCTTTTATCGTATTTGCTACTGATTGCGTTCTGAGGTAATTTCCAGAAAACATCTAGCAGCCCTTTTTTGCACCCTCTCCAAACTCCTGCATTTGATATTCAAAATGTGGGTCCCATACTACACAATTCCACTATACCCTACTTCCTGAGGTCCTTGAAACAGGTAATTTGGTACATGTATATGGTTTTTCTCTCAGAATATGAGAAAAGGTCAATATTGTTGATTTTTGAAGTATTTACATAATGGCAATTCCAATCATGAACCGTTTCTACGTATAATTGCAAATTAATTACTTTGTCCTTGATAGCGGTCTCAAATATCCTTGATGCATAGAGATCAGCAAGCTTAACTAATACCCTAAGTGTTACATTGTATCTGTTCTAAGTTTGGAAATTACTCGTTATTTCTTTATGGTGGCAGTTAAATCAAAGGCAATCAGCACTGCCCATCCAAGACGCATGATCATTATTTGTAGCGAACAGATGTAAATTGAATTTTGAAATGTCCTTATCCAAGCTGATTTCTTCGCTAATGCTATTTATTTCAAGGTAAGGGATGAAGAAGAATTCCTCCGAATTCGGATAAAGAAAATTTGTACGCAGTAATGGTGAGGTAAGTAACATTTCCATACCACATGCAGGTCTCAAAATGTATGGATAGTATAGTAAAAGGCTCGGATAAATTTGGTACCATAATGAGCGTAACCTCCAATAAAATATACGGTAGTAAAAGATTTTTCGTAGATAGCATAATTAGAACCGTGAAAATAGATCTCAAGTGCCATATACCATCCTATGTTAATATTACCCGTTTCAAAACACTTGTTATTTACACTCGTCAGCCAAGAATTAGTGTTATATGCAACTCAAACGAACACTTTAAGGCTAAATGAACCAAATAGAGACCAAAAAATAGATATAAAGAGCTAAAAAAGTATGTCTCCAAACTGTACACAGAAGAGACAGTTGATGTATATGAAGTTCACAACCTAGTGCAAAACATAACTGAAAAAAAAAACGAACTGCTCAACAAACAAATAACAAGAAGAATTAATAAATGCACTAAAAAGAAGTCCAAGAATGAGGTTACAATGTCCCAATGGCCTTCCAGCAGAGTTTTACACAGCTTACTTGGATCTGCTAACACATGAATTTGCAAAAATGTACAATGAGATTTTATCTATGCGCTCAGCTTCAAGCGAACTATCAGAAGGGATAATTTATACTAATTCACAACAAAATTGGAAAAAAGAGTGGAAATTTTAGACCCTTCACCATGCTGAACTCAGACTGTAAATCATTCGGACGTCTTATCGCGACAAGACTTGTGAAATTTAGCCAAAAAGTAATGGAAAATATCAGACTTGTATTGCAAGTAGTAGAAAAAAAATGCAAACATTAACAATGATCCGTGATATAATTAAACCTTCACAGGCAACAAACTCAAAAGTACCATTTTGAACCCAGATTTAACAAAGTTTTAGACCGCATTAGTCATACACGTCTGAAGTTGACACTGGAAAAAATTGCTTCAGTCAGGCAATATGCAGTATGTTCTATCCGCTACTACATCAAGCGTCATATTTTTAAATGGATCAATAACTAATTCAATATAGTTAGGTCAATTCGTCAAAGACGTCCGTTATAAATGTTATTGTTTACTCTCGCAGATTTACCATAAATAGCGGTGGTCCATAATACACTTCCCGGCCTAAAATTTCCAGAGAATAAAATTGAAGTGTGTGCATATGCTGATGACAAAAACATCATCACCAAATTGTAGGCTCTAGAAAAAACACGACAGTCAATTCCAAAACTAAATACAAATAAATACGCAATTTTGACTACAATCGCAGATATAAAACTGCATAAAACAAGCTGGATAAAAATATGTGAAAAATAAAGTCAAGTAATTAGTTTATTAGCAACAATTAGGTGTAAAATGCTTTAATTCTCTTATATATATTATTAAACACAATATAAAAATACAGCTGACAAATGTTATGGTGCTCGATAAATAATTGTACCTGGCTTACATATTACTAATACCAGCTAACAATGGAAATTATTTCGTTCATGTAGAATGAACATGAGTTACTTTGTTTGGCCTTATAGTACCCAGTGAGGCTGAGTCAGCACCCGACTTTTCACTTATCATAGACTAACTCCACACAAAAATATCTAGGAACTCGGCAGCCACCCCCCCCCCCCCCGCAGGATTTGGATATCTGAAGAATTACCCGCCGTTACACGTGGATGATGAGACGAGGCGCGCTTCGCCACCCATAAAGGGTGCCCACGGGGAACGATGCGGATCGGTGTCCGGCACGAACAAGGCCGAAGACCCTCCAAAATCTGACCATACAGTTAAAGCCTCTCTGTTAGACCCGCCAGCGCCCAGCCCCACTAGCGCCCCATAGTACATGCTTCCCCACATCCAACCAACGCGTCGAGGCATCACTGAAAGGCGCAGGTTGACGTGCACTCGTCCAAGCTTCACAAGATCACGCCGCAACAGTCCGAGGTCCGCCGCGACGCTCAAAGGTGGTGCTGCCCTACTCAGGTCAGATGTTCGGACCAATCCCCACGTAAACAGAGGATCTATTAATACAGGAAGTCTGTTGCATACCGGTGGCAAGGGGCAACATTTCACTTGATCTCCGAACCATGCACCGCAGCAGCGGCCACATCCGAAAAGCCGAAGATATGGGCCGAGGAGGACACCCCTGATATAACTGCCACTTTCAACGGTGAACATTGGCTTATCGGTACCACCCGTCTTTGCCAGAAAAGTCACGTCTTGTATCCAAGCTCATATGCCGGTAGCAGCAGAAGAAGGGACATGTCCCCTCTTCCCCACCGCATTGGTCTCACAGCCGAGGGTGTTGGCACTGAGTGCATGCTGGCAGCAATGGGCACTCCTGGCACCATGTGCTCCGAAAGCAGCAGCGTCGCTACTCGCTTGGTCCACTTAGTAAAGGAACATTGGATCCGCACCAAGATTATCGGTAATATAGTTTCTCCACTCTGCAGGTTCCAACCACGTCACCTAAGTCACCGCCCAAGTTGAGCCAGACAGACCCGTCAACACCACCAACCCTGTCCACCCCTCTCCCTCAGAGCGGAGGCAACGGCAGAGTACATACTCGTGACAGGGGGCACTACCTTACCTGACTTTGATCCTAGTCTTCAAAACAACCAGGATCTACCGCTGCATGTGTTTTCGTCCTACACAACCTCCTTGAATTCCAACTGAATGGATGCAAGCCGCAAGGCTAGCATAATCGGAGCATTGGAACAATATGCATCCCGGCGGCAGTGGGCACCATATCTTCGACAGCACGTTGACAACGTATACTGTTGGTACCGTATTGCTCGTGCTACCGAAGGCAAAGGGCGCGCCTTTCTCATCCCGCACTACCGCAATAGGTAGAAACTATCTGCCTCGCAAGAGAGGTACTCTGCTTATTTCGCTCAACCCAGAGATTGATCTCCCACTCGCCTGAATTGCGGAGATGCAATAAACATTGAACATACGGAAAGCAAGGTGGTGTCATTCGGGTACCTAGTGAGCGCCATTTTCCGTAACCGATACAGTATGAAGAAGGTGGGATAAAGGTTGTTGGTATACGAACAAAATGTACCACTATCTCCATGAGAAATTTATATACAATAATTGCAGACCTACAGAAAAAAGCCTTACAGGATATACAATAAACGAACTAGAACCACAGAGAAACACGTCACAGCTGATATCAGACACGTAAACGCAAAGCCAGGGTACTTCCGCATGTTTTACATCGAAAATAGCCTTATGGAAATTGCTAGTATAGAATTTGTCCCCGCAATTAAAAAATAATACATGTAACAACGAGAGACGCAAAGCAATTTCTATTCTGAAAAAAATATGAAAGAATGTTCACATTAAATAATAGTAGCAGCGCACGTTCTATATGGCACAGTTTTATACAGAAGTATATATTGCAACGAATATCTACTCAAACTACCTCTCTGCCCGTCCCCTTTATTTTTACTTTGTAACTTCGATGAAACAGTGCAACATCCTCTATTGTGTTGCGAAGCCCCAAGTATGTGGAGATGGACCAAAAGTAAACTGGCCATTGTAAATAGAAATGCTCCACAGAGGATCACGCCAGAGTATTGCTGGTGTAGTGTAACCAAGGAGTACAACATACCCGACAAAAAATACCAGGATAACTTCATGTGTTTTTTTTATTGTGACAATGCCCTACTAGAAACAAAAAGTAATTTTAAGATAAACACGATTTAACAGAAAGAATATATATGTTATTTCAGTCTGTAGACTGCAGAAGAGAGTGATAACAATCACATTTAGTTCAATTACTTTCACTCTTTTTTCTTATATTTACCTACATCTCTGGTGAAGTTTTACTTTGATCGTTTAAAGTACGACAGGACGCTCTGTGGTTCGGATTCCAGGTGAATCTCTGTCATTTGGCGGCCGAACTACCATTCGGGGTCTCTTGATCAATTATGTCATATGCATTCAAATCAGCTCAATAGCTGTGATAGGTACCTCATTTTAAAATGATGAAATAACGAGATCAAGAAGATTCACATTCAGCTTTGTTAATTTTCTTTTAAGAAATCACACTCCAAATATAATAGGTACAAACGTAAACAGATGCTGCGGCCATTATAACGTTCAAGCAACTACTACACACAATTGAGGATGGAATATATGGAGACAAAATAACGCTAAATTCGTGAAACATCATGAAAAAACTGCTCTCCTACTGCACATGCGTGGCGGCCATAGGGATCCATAGTAGTGTCAAAACAGCGGGGCAAACACTTCCACTAACCGCCGCTAGGGTGTGGTGGCGCTAGTGTTCCCCATGTATTTCTTATGGACGCCGGTGTGAGCCCAGGACCACCCACGTCGCAGCGGGACGCAGGTGTGCGCCTGGCCACGTGCCACGCAGGTGTGCGCATCTGGGAATAATATGTAAATAAGGCCACGTGCCACGCAGGTGTGCGTTCAAGTCGCCGTGCACGTGTACTGTGGACGCAGGTGTGCGCTCTAGTCATAATTCGTCTAAATGGCTTTATTATTTATTTTTTCTCTACGCGGTCAGGGTACTAAACCTCAATTACATGGTCTTAGAATATTAATTCAATTCGAAATGCAGTATAATATTCACTTTTTCTTCTTATTGGTTCAATATTAGGGGTGTGACGTATCGATTAGTATCTAAATTATCTCATTATTATAATGGTGTTTATTTCATTTAATTCGGAGTACTGGTTCAGAAGATACGGAATTTAACATTTTAACCCACGTGCGCGCATAAAAAATTTCTCAATTACATGGCCGTTTTTTCTATTCTGTTGTCTTAAAATATTAATTACTCGCTAATTCATTTGATTACGCTCGAAATGCAGTATAATATTCGCTTTTTATTTTTATTCTGGGGACCTGGGTTCTATATTTTATAATAAGTATTACATATTTTAATTTGACACTAGTCATGTGACGTATCGATTAGTATCTAAATTTTCTGAGTATTAAAATGGTGTTTAATTCAATTAAATCGGATCAGTGGTTTAAGAGTTACGGTTTCTTAGTGTTAACAGAGATTTTTTTAAAAAATCGGTCTGTGCGACTCTTCGTCCCTACATCTCATTATGAGGCGGGACGCGAGGGTAGATCCCGCCGCCAACACATAAAAAACCGGCGTGTGTGTCACCCCGCAGCAGGTTGCGGCGAGAGAGAAAAAAAGTACGTTAATGTCATCTTTTACAGTTTACAGATATCAAATAACGTATTGCGCTTTATCTCCTGGCATGAAAAGGAGGTACTAACATCACACAACAGCAATAATATTTGGATAATGTACGAGAAACCATGCGATATCCGGTTAATTATTATGTCCAGGAAAGCCACCTTATATAGTGAGAATAGCTAAGGACAATGGTCACATAATTACTGAGACCAAAAGAAAGTTAACTCAGAAGATTGAATCCACATGGTTCATACTTTTGATGTAAATTTATTATTCCATGCCACACTTTTAGACGACCAGGTTCTGAAATATTGCTGATCTTATTCTGATGTCAGAAACAGTTTCAGTGACTTCCGTTAATCTGCTCATAAAATCTTTATCAAGACTTTCGGTCGTTTAAGAATAAATGAGTTGTACAGTGAAAGTTAACTCACTAAGAGGAGAAACGTTTTTTATGATTAAAGGGAATAAAGTCTTCGAGCTGCCAACATTGTTCTTGAAATTACGATTTGCATGCTCGATATTTGCTATATTTTCGACACACATGCCAGTAGGTAGTAATTGATCAATAATGGTTTGCTCTCGTGCTATGAAGTAGTGTGTCTGCCTGCACCTTAAGGAGTTGTGTGTGTAGTATCTACAATGTTTTTTGACGAAAAGTGGGACTGGGGAACTGGAATGAATTCGACCACGGCCTTTTGAAGGAATCATCCAGGCATTCTCCTGGAGTAATTTCGGGAAACCATGGAAAACCGAAATCTGTGTAGCCAGACGGGGGATTTGAACCATGAGTCCTCGCGAATGCAGACCAGAGTTCAGATTTAGTAACTAACAGGTGTTGTAATTTATGGTGCATTAACTAACAGGAAGCGCTATTTGATTAACAGTAAATTAGAAGTGCATGTTAGTCTTGATGAACAGATTATTGTTAAAATTCGTATAGGAGACCTCGAAAGGCTAAAGAAGGTTTGTCGAGGAAATTCGGTCATAGGGCTTCGATATCCAACACAGTCTTACAGTCAGGTTTTCTATCGTTTCCCAAAATCAAGCGAGTGCAGAAATGATTACATTCGTCCACGTTTCAGAGGATGCAGGTTTAAATTTCGAGACTGGTTGGTGAATTTTTTCCGCTTACCCTGAAATAAGGTACATGCATATCTCGAGGGATTCAAGTGTGACAACAAAATCAGGCTATCATATACCAAATAGTTTCAAATGAATCTATGGACAAACAGTTACATCGGACACTATGTTACACACATCGCTACACTTAATAGATGTAAATTTATTATTCCATGCCGCACTTTTAGACGACCAGGTTCATAAATATTGCTGATCTTATACTGATGTCAGAAACAGTTTCAGTGACTTCCGTTAATCTGCACCATAAAATCTTTATCAAGACTTTCGGTCGTTTACGAATAAATGAGTTGTACAGTGAAAGTTAACTCACTAAGAGGAGAAACGGGTTTTTTTATGATTAAAGGGAATAAAGTCTTCGAACTGCCAACATTGTTCTTGAAATTACGATTTGCATGCTCGATATTTGCTATATTTTCGACACACATGCCAGTAGGTAGTAATTGATCAATAATGGTTTGCTCTCGTGCTATGTAGTAGTGTGTCTACCTGCACTGTAAGGAGTTGTGTGTGTAGTATCTACAATGTTTTTTGACGAAAAGTGGGACTGGGGATAAGGAACGGTAAGCATTCGGCCATACCCTTTTCAATCAATCATGCCTGCATTCGCCTAGAGTGATTTGAGGAAACTATGGAAAACCGAAATCCGTATAGCCGGACGAGGATTCGAATCTTGCGTCCTCCAGAATGCGAGGCCAGAGCGTTACCTCTCACCCACCACGCTCTGTCACAGAATTCTCGCATTTACTCAATAAAGAGGGCGACGGCTGCAGAAAAACCTAATTAACGCACAGAAAGACTTGGGATATCCGCTTACATCAGCATCGAAGGGGTAAGAACCGGGAAAAAGCGTTAATAAGCAGACTCTGTCGAAATGAATTTGCTTTCGCTGCTATGTGTGCTCCATTTCTTTTCGCAAAAAATTCGCAAAAAAAAACGCGGAGATCTTCGTGATAAATTTATAAACTTTCTGAAACAAATCACTGTCACAATTTTTTTTTAAAGTATGCAAGTATGCTTTACACACTACCGTTACATGCACGAAGGACCGACAATACCGTTAAAAAGATTACCAAGATTTCTGAGAGGCGTTTCTTGTTTTTCTACGCATGAAGTCTTTAGTTATCAACCTAAAGATGAAAGAACGAAGTCACAAAATTTAACATAATCTCATTCACATGGTTGTTCTACAGATGTTTAACTGTCATTAAACCGCCCCTTAAATATTTTTATAAGGGTTGCAGAGAACTTAGTAAATAGAATCGTTCGAGAAACCATTTAGTCCAGCACAATGAAGAATTTGGTCTGGTTGGCAATCTGTCCAAGAACAAGGTTATAGTCTTCTCTAAGAGAAAATTCCAGATAACCCTATCAATAAAAGTCAGTAAGACCAAGCAAGTGTGCACATTAAATTATTCAGGCCTTTTGGTGGACGAGCAGGGTGACTGCAAGAAAGAAATCAAATCGAGAATAGAACAGTCCAGGAGACAATTTATCAGCATGAAATTTATTTCATAAGATCAGATCTCAGTCTGCAATTGAGAATGGGGTGAGTCATTGCAATGTGTTCTCCATTTCTTTTTCTTTATGGGTGTGAAAGCTGTACCTAGAGAAAAGAATTGAAGCTTTCGAAATGTATTTCTATCGTCGTCTCTTACACGTATCTTGAGATGCTGAAAATCTCAAACGAAGAAATACTTCATCGTATAGAGAAACAAAAAGAACTGCTCCCCACGATATAGCATAGGAAAACACAATATCTAGGACACATTATGCGAGGTGGGAGGCACCAGCTAGATGCTCGAGTCTTGCGATTTGAATGTCTGCTAAACGTGAAGTTCTTCGTGATAAATTTATAAACTTTCTGAAACAAATCACTGTCACAATTTTTTTAAAGTATGCAAGTATGCTGTACACACTACAAGGCATAGACACATAGAGCATCATAGTACACCAAGATACATAAAAACATACACACCAAATGTACAACGAAGATACTGACTGCAAGTCACATATCGTTACATGCACGAAGGACCGACAATACCGTTAAAAACCACCAAGATTTCTGAGAGGCATTTCGTGTTTCTCTACGCGTGAAGACTTTAGTTATCAACCTAAAGATGAAAGAACGAAGTCACAAAATTTAACATAATCTTATTCAAATGGTTGTTCTACAGATGTTTCATTGTCATTAAACCGCCCCTTAAATATTTTTTATAAGGGGCAGAGAACTTAGTAAATAGAATCGGGCCAGAAACAATTTAGTCCAGCAGAATGAAGAGTTTGGTCTGGTTGTCAATCTGTCCAAGAACAAGGTTTTAGTCTTCTCTAAGAGAAAATTCCAGATAACCCTATCAATAAAAGTCAGTAAGACCAAGCAAGTGTGCACATTAAAATATTCAGGCCTTGTGGTGGACGAGCAGGGTGACTGCAAGAAAGAAATCAAATCGAGAATAGAACAGTCCAGGAGACAATTTATCAGCATCTAATTTATTTCATAAGATCAGATAGGCAGGAAAATACTTTCTTCACTAAAGACAAAAAAGCTTCGTTCTATAGCGCCTTAAGCTTTGAGTTGTTAAATTCCTATCTGTTGAAATCCCATTAAATTTCAAGTACAGAATCAGAACATAGCATACTTCTGATTCCGCTCGGAGCTCATTTCGTATATTATCTGCACACTTTTTAACATGATTCCAATGTATCACTTTTCACTTTTTTGAAGAGTGCACCGGGCATCCTTTGAAGAGATATTTCCAAAATCAATGATCAGGATGAATCCTGCAACACGCGCAGAAACCCCTGCGCAAATAACCTTACACACGCACACAGCAACGTAACATCAACACACATAGACCAAATCATGTCCTCAACAGAGTTAAAAAGGTTTCATCAAATATAGAAAAATCTTAAGACAGAATATTTTTACCCACCTTCCATTAAAAAGTCCTTAGGTTAAGTTAGGTAGGTGAACTGTGCGTTGTTATATTGCATTAGACCACGGAAATAATTTGGGGTAGGACTATAGTCACGTGCACTAGTAATGACATCGTTGAGACATGGAATTCCTAAGGTTCTCCACCTTTCCGAAGTGGCTTGGGCCCTACGTACACTTCATCTAATGAAGGTAGGATAAGTATTACGCGCGAGCGCGTAAAACTGACCTAACACAATGTAACAAATTGGGCCTGCCTAACAAATCTTACCTACAATAACCTCAATTACTGCTAGGGTGTGATGGTTGATTAACTAAAACTGGGGTTAAACTCTAATGTATCCCACACTCATTACCTAAAGTTGTAGCTTCACACGCGCCTCCGTAACATGCTGGGCTTGCCTAGCATGATACACCTGCAATAACCTCAATTACTGCTAGCTTACACTAACTTATCATACCTTCATTAGATGAAGTATACGTAGGGCCCTAGCCACTTCGGAAAGGTGAAGAACCCTAGGAATTCCATGTCTCAACGATGACATAACTAGTGCACGTGACTATATCCCTACCCCAAATTATTTCCGTGGTCTAATGCAATATAACAACGCACAGTTCACCTACCTAACTTAGCCTAAGGACTTTTTAATGGAAGGTGGGTAAAAATATTCTGTCTTAAGATTTTTCTATATTTGATGAAACCTTTTTAACTCTGTTGAGGACATGATTTGGTCTATGTGTGTTGATGTTACGTTGCTGTGTGCGTGTGTAAGGTTATTTGCGCAGGGGTTTCTGCGCGTGTTGCAGGATTCATCCTGATCATTGATTTCGGAAATATCTCTTCGAAGGATGCCCGGTGCACTCTTCAAAAAAAAAAAATAAGAATAATTGAAAAGTGATACATTGGAATCATGTTAAAAAGTGTGCAGATAATATACGAAATGAGCTCCGAGCGGAATCAGAAGTATGCTATGTTCTGATTCTGTACTTGAAATTTAATGGGATTTCAACAGATAGGAATTTAACAACTCAAAGCTTAAGGCGCTATAGACGAAGCTTTTTTGTCTCTAGTGAAGAAAGTATTTTCCTGCCTATCTGATCTTATGAAATAAATTAGATGCTGATAAATTGTCTCCTGGACTGTTCTATTCTCGATTTGATTTCTTTCTTGCAGTCACCTTGCTCGTCCACCACAAGGCCTGAATATTTTAATGTGCACACTTGCTTGGTCTTACTGACTTTTATTGATAGGGTTATCTGGAATTTTCTCTTAGAGAAGACTAAAACCTTGTTCTTGGACAGATTGACAACCAGACCAAACTCTTCATTCTGCTGGGCTAAATTGTTTCCGGCCCGATTCTATTTACTAAATTCTCTGCAACCCTTATAAAAATATTTAAGGGGCGGTTTAATGACAATAAAACATCTGTAGAACAACCATTTGAATGAGATTATGTTAAATTTTGTGACTTCGTTCTTTCATCTTTAGGTTGATAACTAAAGATTTCACGCGTAGAGAAACACGAAATGCCTCTCAGAAATCTTGGTGGTTTTTAACGGTATTGTCGGTCCTTCGTGCATGTAACGATATGTGACTTGCAGTCAGTATCTTCGTTGTACATTTGGTGTGTGTTTTAATATTTATATGTATCTTGGTGTACTATATGCTCTATGTGTCTATGCTTTGTAGTGTGTACAGCATACTTGCATACTTTAAAAAAAATTGTGACAGTGATTTGTTTCAGAAAGTTTATAAAATTATCACGAAGAACTTCACGTTGTAGCAGACATTCAAATCGCAAGACTCGAGCATCTAGCTGGTGCCTCCCACCTCGCATAATGTGTCCTAGATATTGTGTTTTCCTATGCTTTATCGTGGGGAGCAGTTCTTTTTGTTTCTCTATACGATGAAGTATTTCTTCGTTTGAGATTTTCAGCATCTCAAGATATGTGTAAGAGACGACGATAGAAATACATTTCGAAAGCTTCAATTCTTTTCTCTAGGTACAGCTTTCACACCCATAAAGAAAAAGAAATGGAGAACACATAGCAATGAATCACCCCATTCTCAATTGCAGACTGAGATCTGATCTTATGAAATAAATTTCATGGTAATAAATTGTCTCCTGGACTGTTCTATTCTCGATTTGATTTCTTTCTTGCAGTCATCCTGCTCGTCCACCAAAAGGCCTGAAAATTTTAATGTGCACACTTGCTTGGTCTTACTGACTTTTATTGATAGGGTTATCTGGAATTTTCTCTTAGAGAGGACTAAAACCTTGATCTTGGACAGATTGATAACCAGACCAAACTCTTCATTGTGCTGGACTAAATTGTTTCTCGCCCGATTCTATTTACTAAGTTCTCTGCAACCCTTATAAAAATATTTAAGGGGCGGTTTAATGACAGTGAAACATCTGTAGAACAACCATGTGAATGAGATTATGTTAAATTTTGTGACTTCGTTCTTTCATCTTTAGGTTGATAACTAAAGACTTCATGCGTAGAAAAACAAAAAACGCCTCTCAGAAATCTTGGTGGTTTTTAACGGTATTGTCGGTCCTTCGTGCATGTAACGGTAGTGTGTACAGCATACTTGCATACTTTAAAAAAAATTGTGACAGTGATTTGTTTCAGAAAGTTTGTAAATTTATCACGAAGATCACCGCGTTTTTTTTGCGAATTTATTGCGAAAAGAAATGGAGCACACATAGCAGCGAAAAGCAAATTCATTTCGACAGAGTCAGCTTATTAACGCTTTTTCCCGGTTCTTACCCCTTCGATGGTGATGTATGCGGATATCCCAAGTCATTCTGTGCGTTAATTAGGTTTTTCTGCAGCCGTCGCCCTCTTTATTGAGTAAATGCGAGAATTCTGTGACAGAGCATGGTGGGTGAGAGGTAACGCTCTGGCCTCGCATTCTGGAGGACGCAAGATTCGAATCCTCGTCCGGCTATACGGATTTCGGTTTTTCATAGTTTCCTCAAATCACTCGAGGCGAATGCAGGCATGATTGATTGAAAAGGGTATGGCCGAATGCTTACCGTTCCTTATCCCCAGTCCCACTTTTCGTCAAAAAACATTGTAGATACTACACACACAACTCCTTAAGGTGCAGGCAGACACACTACTTCATAGCACGAGAGCAAACCATTATTGATCAATTACTACCTACTGGCATGTGTGTCGAAAATATAGCAAATATCGAGCATGCAAATCGTAATTTCAAGAACAATGTTGGCAGCTCGAAGACTTTATTCCCTTTAATCATAAAAAACTTTTCTCCTCTTAGTGAGTTAACTTTCACTGTACAACTCATTTATTCTTAAACGACCGAAAGTCTTGATAAAGATTTTATGAGCAGATTAACGGAAGTCACTGAAACTGTTTCTGACATCAGAATAAGATCAGCAATATTTCAGAACCTGGTCGTCTAAAAGTGTGGCATGGAATAATAAATTTACATCAAAAGTATGAACCATGTGGATTCAATCTTCTGAGTTAACTTTCTTTTGGTCCCAGTAATTATGTGACCATTGTCCTTAGCTATTCTCACTATATAAGGTGGCTTTCCTGGACATAATAATTAACCGGATATCGCATGGTTTCTCGTACATTATCCAAATATTATAGCTGTTGTGTGATGTTAGCACCTCCTTTTATGCCAGGAGATAAAGCGCAATACGTTATTTGATATCTGTAAACTGTAAAAGATGACATTAACGTACGATTTTTTCTCTCTCACCGCAACCTGCTGCGGGGTGACACACACGCCGGTTTTTTATGTGTTGGCGGCGGGATCTACCCTCGCGTCCCGCCTCATAATGAGATGTAGGGACGAAGAGTCGCACAGACCGATTTTTTTAAAAAAATCTCTGTTAACACTAAGAAACCGTAACTCTTAAACCACTGATCCGATTTAATTGAATTAAACACCATTTTATTACTCAGAAAATTTAGATACTAATCGATACGTCACATGACTAGTGTCAAATTAAAATATGTAATACTTATTATAAAATATAGAACCCAGGTCCCCAGAATAAAAATAAAAAGCGAATATTATACTGCATTTCGAGCGTAATCAAATGAATTCGCGAGTAATTAATATTTTAAGACAACAGAATAGAAAAAAACGGCCATATAATTGAGAAATTTTTTATCCGCATACACTCCAGACGTATCTTTGCAAGTTGTGGTCAGGCGCGCTCGTGGGCTAAAATGTTAAATTCCATATCTTCTGAACCAGTACTCCGAATTAAATGAAATAAACACCATTA
This sequence comes from Vandiemenella viatica, assembly GCA_031002005.1. Classification (NCBI taxonomy): domain Eukaryota; kingdom Metazoa; phylum Arthropoda; class Insecta; order Orthoptera; family Morabidae; genus Vandiemenella; species Vandiemenella viatica. The sequence goes on along the minus strand of CM061921.1, from coordinate 72,656,406 downwards.
TAATAGTGAGATAATTTAGATACTAATCGATACGTCACACCCTTAATATTGAACCGATAAAAAGAAATGTTGAATGTTAAACTGCATTTAGAATTGAATTAATATTCTAAGACCATGTAATTGAGGTTTAGTACCCTGACCGCGGAGAACAAATAAATAATAAAATTTAGATGAATTATGACTAGAGCGCACACCTGCGTCCACAGTACACTTGCACGACGACTTGAGCGCACACCTGCGTGGCACGTGGCCTTATTTACATATTATTCCCCTTTATGACTAGAGCGCACACCTGCGTGGCACGTTGCCAGCGCACACCTGCGTCCGCTGCGACGTGGGTGGTCTTGGGCTCTCGCCGGCGTCCATAAGAAATACATGGGGAACACTAGCGCCACCACACCCTAGCGGCGGCTAGTGGAAGCGTTTGCCCCGCTGTTTAGACACTACTATCCCTCCAAAACATTGGGCTGTTTGCATTGTCAGCTGCTGAGAATATTTCATTTTCTAATATTCTTAAGTTTTCTGTAATGCCAAGTTGTGTTGCATATTGTTGCACAAACATACAAGATAGGAAACAACCTGGAATATCGTTTCATAAGTAAGCCACATTGTAACTATCGTTCTTGAAGTATCTGATAGGTAACTGCAACATTAGGACCTATCGCTATAAATTTATTCAGTTCTCTCAATAGGATCATATCGTTCTCAAAATTTTTTGTTGGTGTAGTGTAGACAATTAGCATATGTTACTACTTTGCACCTGAAATGCTAGCCTTATTGCAGACAAGTGTGGAAAATTTAATTTAGCGGGTCAAGTTTACATCGCGACACAGTGAATATGGTATTCTGCAGGCTTTACTCATGTTTCAGTTTACACTGAAGGTGTACTATAAAATGAATTGTGATAATTTGTGCTGTGCAAACTGCTAAACGTGATTAAATAAACGTTGATGCCCGAAATGTAGTTCGCGATGCATTTCATGTGTTTAGGTGTGTCTACATAGTTTGATTTTGTAGCGGATATTAATGGAAATGTTGGTAGGTTGAAATGCGGTGTGTACCAGAAGAGAACAAACAATTTATTTATTATTAGTTGTTAGCTTCTGACTTATGATAGCACTGATTTTTCTAGAAAAATTATATCGGCCACTAACAGCACAATATCCTCTAAGTAAGCTCAGAAACTATGAGGTCTTTTGAAGTGATCATTTTTTTTAAAAAGTTCCAAACATCGACTTAGGCTATTTTTAAAATTTCAGATTTTGGTGACGTTTTTATTCTGGTCCAGGCCGCGTTTCAACCTAACCACAAGAATCAGTAAAATAATAAAAACACTCAATCTGCATGTGCAACAAAATTATCTTTTGGTCCAGTCTGCTTCATAACCGGCAATTATATCATTACCGTGGCGCCACAATCTGATGATGAATTCTTATAGAACTCAACGAAACAAATCGAAAATACAGAATAAAAGTTTTTGATATCTCGCTTGGTTTTCGAAATATAGCATGTTAAAAATCAGTTATAGTTCTTTGTAATTTTGGTGACGTATTTTTTGTTTCACGCCGTATTTCAACCTAACAACAATCTCTAGGAAGAAAATAAAACACCCATATTGTATTTCCTCATTGTAGATATGGTAGTTTCAGTGATTTTTTTTCTGATCCAGGCCAGATCTCACCCTAACCTCCTCACATTTGAGGTACATCTCGAGTAAGCGAAATATCAAAATAATTTATTCTTTATTTTCGATTTGTCTCGTTACGTTGCGTACGAATTCATCATCAAATTTGGATATGGCGAAAGTTTTCTTCTGGCCAGGCCGCGTTTCAACCTAACCACGTCAATTTTAAGGTACTATATCTCGAGAACTTAGCACGATATCAAAAAAACTGTTATTCTTAATTTTTGATCCGTCTCGTCAAGTTACTTAATAATCCATCATCAAATTGCGGTGCCACGGTTGTCTTGTGATTCCCTTGAGGTTTTTTTTAAAAAACTGAATTCTGCAACATTTTCACTTAGGGTAATATCTAGAATAGCTAATAAAAGTTAGTATATTTTGCATATTTTCATCCCTGCTCACTTATGGCATCTCATTCTCGGGAAACTCGTCACAAGCACAGAGGGTATTTAAATTGCAAAATCGTGCTATGAGAACTATTTGTGGAGCAAGCCCACAGACGCCGTGCAGAAATCTATTTAAAAACCTGGGTGTACTAACAATGCCAGCACAGTATGTATACTCCGTACTATCATTTGTAGTGGAAAATCCTGAACACTTCAATCTTAATGCTGACATACATAGCCATAATACTAGGAATAAATATAATATTCACAAGGATTACAAATCACTGTCAATTGTACAGAAAGGGTTAACATTTACTGGAGCTTCCTTATTCAATGTCTTACCAACAGAAATTAAATGTTATCTACAAAAACCCAACTACTTTAAGTCCAAACTGAAAGAGTTTCTGCTTCAGAATCCATTTTACTCTGTGAAAGAATTTCCTTCTTGGAATTTGGTAACTAAGAATGACTGATAAAATAGTATATATGGTGTATGGAAGGGGAAGGTGACAAAGTTGTCCACAATTACTAAAATGATATATGGTTTTTCTTTCTGTTGAAACTTTTGACAAATGAAGTAATTACACTGTTTACAAAATTTCACTCATATATAGTAACTAACATGGGATAGCATGCACTCAAAAACTGCTGTGAAAAATTATGATACTAACAGGTTTTTAAGTAATTGACTGCTTATGAGTTGTGGTAACTGGTTGGTAAGAAAATAACTGGTTGTTAGATGCTGGTAACAAGTTTATACACTGTTCCACATAATAAGTATTAACTAACTCGGGATTGTATTTGTAGATTACAGGAAATATTGGTTATACTAATGGGTCGTAACTAACTTCTTGTCAATATATAATATTATCAATTATATAGTAATATTGTCATTACTAATAAGTGTATGTACTGTTCCACATCCCCGAGATTATTCTCACATGGGATCAAAGTGAACATATCTATCTATCTATTCCCCCTGTTACTCCTGTCGAGCAATATGGCGGCCTGCCCTCTCCCACTTCTCTCCGCCCGGTTTCACTCCAGTACGTGGTGAAGGTCCCTTGCGTTGTCTCCATATATTCCTTCCTCCATGCTACACACGATACTTTGAATGCTGAATACAACACTCACTCTGACGATCGCTTATATAGGTTTCTCAGAAAATTCCAGAATAATTCAAACACATCCGACCGAAGATTCTGGAATTCTAACAATATTTAAGGAATTAAAATCATATTAAAACAATCAGAATAAATACAAAATTATGAAACGAACAGAAATGGCAGTTAAAGATATTTACACACAAAATTTTCGATATAAATCAATCCAAACTGTCGAAACTGTCCTCTAAACATCGTAGCTCAATTCAATACTTAGAATTACAAATTTTTAATCAATATTTCTGGTAGAGTACTGCCCTTGAACATATTAAGTAGTATTTATATAGTTTCTGTTCATTTACACAAATTCACAATTAATTGCAAGAAAACTATACAAAACCATATTTACTCAACTCCCGGCATACTATAAATAATTCTTAAAATACAATTTCATTAAAGGTCTGGGTCTGAAGGCCGTTATAGCGGCACTACCTACACTTCTCTCGAAGCGATTCGAGCCATTATTACTCCTTAGTTTCTTTGGACTGAGTAACGCTACGTGCCTCAATCTTCTATTATGGTTAGATGTCAGTAATCTCAGCAAACGCGTCACATTTTGTTCCGTTCCTGTTATTAGTTTGGAAATTATTCATATGCTAACTTCACCGATTTTGTCGCTCACTCACTCACTGATGATCATCAAAGCTCTAAAGTACTTCCCGTGGTCATAGAGAGCTGAAATTTTGTACACAGATGCACAAATCAAAAAAAGCCTGAAATTGGTGAATTTCCTTATATTTACCAGTTAATCTATCCCCAAACATGAAATAACTTTCTACATTAATATTTTTATTTGCCTCAGATTTTTTTATGGCTTTACGCCTCGTCGAGGCCGAGGTCATTAGAAGGACAGGGAACAGGAAGGAATTCGGCCATGGCCTTTTGAAGGAAGCATCCAGGCATTCGCCTGGAATGATTTGGGGAATCCATGGAAAACCCAAATCTGGATCACCGGACGGGGATTATATTTTCCTCAGAATTTAATTATAGCTAGAGCTTACTATGTTTAAATAGTATTCTAAATTTTACTTCGTTGCTCTCCATACTTTGGAAGTAAGTGAGATTCGAAAGTTTGAACCGACTACGACTCTCCGTCGTCATAATTTCACAGGGCCTCCCGTGGTCTTAGATGTAGGACCGAGCGTGGCGGTGTAACGGTTAGCGTTCTCGCCTCGCATTCGGGAGGACGGCGGTTCGAATCCCCGTCCGGGCATCCAGATTTGGGTTTTCCATGGTTTCCCAAATCACTCCAGGCAAATGCCGGGATGCTTGCTTCAAAAGGCCATGGCCGAATTCCTTCCCATTCCTTGCCCCATCCTTGCCATTTTGTACACATACAAGTATATTCTTTTACCCCCAAATCATAAGAAAAGTAAAATATTTGTGATTTTTTCCTGTACTTATCCAACGTCAACCTCAAGCGACAGGTTTTCAGATTAATTGCTTTGCTCTGGATGATGCTTTATGCTTCAAGTTTCTGTTATGCGTAGAGATCACCAAGCTTTATTAACACATTAAATGTTACTTTGTTCCTATGCTTAGTTTGGAAGTTACATGGAATTTACTTATGTTGGCAGTAAAATCTACCGCAATCTGCAGTACTTGCCCAGGACGCAAAGAGCATGGGCCAAGAATAAGCTATCATAGATTTCTGTCACTAAGCAACCACGTGACTTGGCGTATTTTTTACAAGATTTGTTTTAGTGAGATAACATTTATTTTTGTAAGTTGATCGCTTATCCTGAGCCGTCACTCAAATACTGCATTAAAATCACAATTTACATAGTTGTATTGAATAAAACAATTCACTAACATGCATATTACTAAAATACAATATGATTTAGTGTTTAATCGTATTATGACTAACAAAAAACATAAATATAAGTTTTGATGTTAGGAAATTCTCTATTGGTCACATTAGAGCAGTTTGATATTCCTGCCACTGCAAATATTACTTGCTTATGTATTGGTAACGGTCAACAGGAACTGAATAATGTATTGAGTTAAAATCCCCAGATAAATGATACATTCCTTGTCCCCAGTCCTTTCCGCCTCTAATGACCTCGACTTAGACGAGGCGTAAAAAACAAAACAAAACGAAAAAATATTTACTCTTATTTGACAAATAAAGTTGATTTTCCGTATCCTTTACTAACTGACTTTGTCATTGACAGTAAAAGTTTTATAGTTTTCTTTTTACTGTCATGTACCATCTTCGGTACAGAAGTCATGGTTTAAATCACAAACCTCTGTATACAGCGTATGTAGTAAAGGAATTCGATACTGTTGACGGTTATTCATCCATCGGTTGAAGAGATTAAATCTAGCGCCCCATCCCCTCCAGGTGTCTTTCAGAACAACGAGTCTTCTTTCTCACTTCTTTCATGAAACATGCAACACAAAAACAACACAATATACTTAGCACACACAAACTGACCACAGTCTTCTGCACATACGTACAGTGTGATATAACATACTGGACAGACCAACGTAATCCCATGGACATTTGAAGAGTAACACCCTTGAAGATGACTGACGATGTCTGTAAAACCAAGCTAGGCATGTACCTCAGCTTCGACAAAGATATAACTAAGTGGAGTCTCTCAACAAACTAATAAAGGAACAAACTTGCGTGTCATAACATTAGCAGTTGTAAACAAAGGCAGCTAGCTATATTTTCTTGAGGCTGAATAATGGTCACAGGATTCAAGAATTTTTTAATTCATAGCTACTTTTGTTAAATACAAAAATATTTAAATTTCGCTGTAATTAGGACACCACACAAATTAATACATCTGCGGAACTAACAACTCCATGCATCATTTTCTGAGTAAATGTTTCTTTAGAGCAGGGGTGGGCAACCCGTGGCCCACATTGAACATTTTTTCCGGTCCCGCGAGATTCATCACACTTTACAAAATATATTTATTTTATAATGGTCAAAGTAGTGAAAACCAATATATTGAGAAAAAATACAGTAGTTTTTTCATCCAAATATTCAAAAATTAACTGTTGAAATTGGGAGAAAAAATTATTCTTGCGAATATATGACAGATATTGCCTTGTTTTATTTATGAGTTTACATTTATGAGTTCACAGAATAATTAAATTATACTCTGCGAACTCGTGATGGGCGCGCATCTTGGAACATGTAATATAACAGGTTCTATGTTTCACTCTTAAGTGAATTAATCTAAATCTAATTTGAGGTTATATAATTTTATATGCGGCCCACGGAGTTATGATGCATTTCCAAAGTGGACCGCAAGATAATTTTGGTACGCCAACACTGCTTTAGAGGATAAAACTTGTAAAGTTCGATGAATCAACATAGAAAGCGAGAGCGAATAAGAAACCATAATGACGTTTGAAGCATTACGTTTTGACTTGTGTACGATGCGATCACAGTTACGAGATGTCTCCAGGACTATGCTACCTTATCAGCACTGGGATTGCGCTGATCCATATAAGCCATTTATTTCCTCGGCAGGAATTGTCACCGACATAACTGCTCGGCCCAACATCAACAGCCTAAATTTATGATTCTTTCATTTGCCAGGATTTTCTACAGTCGGTTCTTTGGTTATACATCACCTAAGCTGTAGGTTGGTGGTTGAGGAAGGCGAAATATTTTTTTAAGTTCCCAGCTTAGAAGCGTGGATAAAATTACAGAGACTTCTGTCAAACCGTACCTCTTCATCAATGCCCTCTAACTTGCAGCTGGTATGCAGTTTAAATCAGTTTAATGTAATTGCAATGGAGCGCACGCTCCGGTGGCAATTTCCCTGCACACCAATTTTTTCCCTTTTCCCACCTACTTTTGCCTCCTAAATTCTTTAAATATTTTTGATAAATTTTTCATAATTTCCATTGGTAATCTATTCCAATCCCTGATCCCCTTACCTACAAAAGAAAATCTTCACACACCCTTATGCATGAAATCGAGTGCCAGTTTGTGGTCACAGTCATCTTTTCCCTTTCACGCACCTCTCCTAAAACTACGACCAATATATTACCATGCCTCTTCACCAATATACGCATTGTACTTTCCAAAGGCTCTCTTTCCTCTCCTTCTATCCTTAAATGAATCCCATTCCGAAAGACAAATCTTTCTTTGTACATCCTCCAACTCCTGTATTTGATACCCAAATTAAGGATCCCATACTACACCACCATGTTCAACCAATGTTTTCACCAAAGTTTTGTAACCCAATTCCCTTACTTCTCTGGTACATCCTGACATCACTTTTTCCAACAAGTTAAGTATTTTGAAACCTTTTCCTTGTACCTGTCCAATGTTTCCTGCCCAGTTAAATTTCTTGTCAAATGTTATGCCAAGGTTATACATTTCAAGTCTTCAATAAACAATTCTTTACAAACGTTATAATTATAACCAACCTGTACTTTTTATCTGTGTACCTCATAAGCTGACTCTTCATCCCATGTTGATTCACTCAGTTAGATCACCCTGCAGATGTTTACAGTCTTCTATTATATAACATTCGGTCGTCTGCAATTAATCTAACTTCTGATAGTAAACCATCAACACAATACATTCATTAGAATAGCGAACAACAATGTTCCCAATACTCTACCCTGTGGGACTTCCATTTTCACTTCTTTGATACTGCATTTGCTAATCTAACTTTTTGTTTTCTACCTTTTAAGAATTCCTCTACCCAAAAAATCACTTTTTCATTCACTCCAATAGTTTCTACCTTATTTACTACCATTTTATAGCTCACTGTATCAATATCCTTTGTAAGATTTACTTTTACGTTAACAATTTGACCTTCCCTGTCCATTTCATCAGAAATATCTTGCATATAGCCTACTAATTGAGATTCACATGAATATCCTTACCTAAATCCATGTTGCTGACTTGAAAACCACTTACATTCGTCACATACTGTTTTGATGTGGTTGTATATCAAACTCTCTATTAATTTACCTACCACTGATGTTTAGCGTGTACTTGGTAACCGCAGACGGAATGACGCAAAGACAGTTAATCAACTTATAAACTGTGTTTTTCTTCTGGATTGCTTGTTTGCTTTAGATTATGGTATAAATTTTCTGCTTACTTGTACATGTTTGGTGTGATAAATATTAATTTACGTCCGAGTGTATACTTTCCGAATCATCTTTTCTTCCTGAACCAAGCATTCGGACACCTCCGTATTATTAAAGTCTTACCTTGACTCATTTACATTGAAATGTAACAGATTTCATGTTTCAGAAAGTGTTCTATTGCTTCAAATCAGGACTATAGGTTGCAAGTGCCTTGTTTCTTCATATGGTGTCAATAAAACAAATTGACAACTGTTTTTCGGTCTGAAGGATTTCGCATCTCCCTTCAGAGGTCTCCAGTCTTTCAGGCGGGTATGAATATCTTCTTTTTTTTCTGCTTTACGGCACGTTGACAACGATTTTATTAGTGATGCCCGAGGAATAGTAATAAGGAATGGGAAGGACTTCGGTCATGGCTTTTGTAAAGGAACCGTCACGCCATTGATCTCAACTGATTTCGGGACACCATGGAAACCCGAAATCTAAACTGTCTGACTTGGGATGGAAGCAGACTCCTCCGTGCGTTATGAAGATCCTGTCCTTAGTTAATACGGAAGGTTTGCTTTATCCTTTAAGGAACGTAATCTTAGTCATCGAAAATCAGTCTCACGCCTGATGAATTATAACCTTTTTAATTATTGTGAATTGATTCTTCCTGAGAAAAAAAGCATTTATGCTACACAAAACTTAGGCGAAGTCTCAATTTTGACATGTAAAACGTAGTCCTGAGTTATTCATGTAGATAAGAACTGATAAGTGATTCAGAAATAACTGGAAGTAGTAAACTGGACCTTATAATGTGACATACAGTCTCAAGGTAGATAGATTTTTATTACTTCATTTGTTTCAAATCACAATTATTATCGTGTAAACAAACAGGCCAATGTAAGAACGAAGACTTTCCCGGCGTATGCTTGAAATGAAGTTTTCACGGGTGTACCGCCGGATAGTGTTTTGGAAAACACTATCCGGCGGTACACCCGTGAAGACTTCATTTCAAACATGCCAATATTTGTACATTTACAACCATTTGATGGTGAAAATCTTTCTGAGTAAGTAATTAAGTTAAGGAGCAATCTGTTACTGCACGTCTATAACAAATCAATCATTTATAAGTAAATGGCTAATATAGCACTTAGAGCTCCTTTTTGCATCCAATAAGCATCGAAGTCATATCATTTCAAGTTTCGTACGCCATGTCACCCGTTTGATGAATACGTCAGTGTAATTCACGTTGTACTGTTGATATGATTGACAAAAGTAATAACATCTGTAAATAGTTGAAATTGTTAGAATTATTAGGAATGCACTTAAAGTCGTTGGAGCGTCCCGTTTGTTTGAGCATAACACGCCTAAGATATTTTCACGTATCGTCATACCTAACAGTTCGCTACAAAGCTGTCGCATTAAGATCCATAAGTCGGTCGTTTTCCAGCAATTTAGAAACATATGTGCAGTATTACGTACATCAATGCACCACGGTCATTTGTCCTGATTGCTCATGTGTTCTATTTTTAATGGTGTGATAACACTGTCTTCTAGAAAACGCCAACAGATATCAGAGTCCAGACTGTTGTTTGGAAAACTGTAGATGACAGACCAGTCGATTTCACCATTCACAAAAGCATTGGCTCTATATGTTGACGTTGCATAATAAATTTCTGCTATAATTTTCAAATAAATATTATCCATATATGAGTACAATTTCCAGATAATGTAATAGCTGCATTTGTAAAGAAAAACCATACACCATTTCAGTAGTTAAGAACAACATAGTCACCTTATCCTTTTCATATACCAAATACACCAGATATTGTTATTCGAAACATCTGTAACAAGTAATACAATTTTAGAAAAGTTATGTCCGTACATGAAATTTATTTCGAAAAGAGTAATTTCAATTCATACTATTGATAACAGAGATGCCAAAATCGTAAAATTTTGTCTGCCTGCTTATTCGCACAAAATAAACTGCGCATTGTGATAGCTTATATTGTCTGTCTGGATATAGGATACATTTTTTACTGACGTTACAATATTTCCGGTGATAAAGAGTCCAAAACTGTAAATTTTGATTTTTTCTGTACCCATATTACGCCAAAACTAATGAGCGGATCTTAACGACACTGCATATAATAATAGCTTATCTCACATTTTATTCAGGTTAGTAACATATTTCTAAATGATACAGAAGTCAAAGGCATAAATTTTTGAATTTTTGTCTATTTGCGCACACATCTTAAGCAATAAATAATGAATGGTTTTCAACAAAGCTGCGCATAGTAATAGCTTATACATCATCTGTTATGATGTATGATACATTTTTCAACCAAATTAGATCTTGCTTCCGCTTGGTACAAAAACCTTTAATTTTGTAATTTTCATCTGTCTTTACACGTATCTCGCAAGAACTAGTGAAGCATTTCAACAAAACTTCTCATAGTGACAGCATATGTTGCCAGTTAACATAAATTATAATTTTGATAGTTTAATAACATAAATCTCGATGATATAGTGGTCAAAATCCACAATTTTTAGAATCTGTGCGCATCTGCACCTCGCGGGAAAACTAATGAACGTATTTCAGCGAATTTACACGTTGTTATAGATTATGTCATCAGTTAACAACTATACGAAATAATAAAATTATAGAAAAGTTTTTGTCTGTTGGTAATATATATTTTAAAAAAGTAATCGCAATGTACCGTTGATATCGTGGTGGTAGAATATCGACCACAACTGAATTATAAATCAAAGGAGAGTCTACATCTACATCTACATCAATACTCTGCAATTCACAATTACTGTGGGTGGCAGAGGGTGCTAAGCACCAATCCTATTTTAGATTATTCCAATCCCGAATAGAACGAGGAAAGAAAGAATACATAAATGTATCAGTACGGCATCTTATCTCTCGAATCTTATCCCTTCTGTCATTGCGACCCAAATAGGTTGGCGGAAGAAGTATTTCGTTGCACTCGTAAATTAGAGATTTTCGCATATTCTCCAACAAATTTAAACGAAAACGACGTCGTCTGTCCGCCAAACAATCCCAGCCCAACCCACGTATCAGCTCTGTGACACTCACATAAGGACTGTAACTAGCGGTCACGAATCGAGCGGCTCTCCTCTGTACTTTCTCTAACGTGTCAATCAATCCCTTGAGATACGGATCCCAAATTGCACAACAGTATTCCAAATGCGGACGCACTAGTGTTTTGTACGCTATTTCCTTTGTATGAGCATTGCAGCTTCTCAAAATACTACCTATAAAACGTAGTTTAGAATTGGTTTTGCCTACGACGGAATTTATGTGCAAGTCCCATTTCATGTTGCTTTGTACTGTTACGCCTAGATACTTCAGGGAATCAACCGTGTCAACAACTGAATTGTTAACTTTGTACTCGTGAGCAAAAGGGGTCTTTTTATTACTTATTTGCATTGCCTTGCACTTTTTACAGTTAAGTGTAAGCTGCCATTTACGGCAACATTCCGAAATAACATCCAGATCGCGCTGTATTTCTAAGCAATCGTCAGAGCACCCCACTTCCCTATAAATAAGTGCATCATCAGCAAAAAATCGCATCCTGCAATTAACGTTGTCACCGAGATCGTTTATAAAAATTAAGAAAAGAAGTGGTCCTATTACACTTCCTTGACGAACGTCCGAAGTAACATCTAGCTTTGAAGAGGCTTCCCCGTCAACAACGACATACTGCGACCGACCAGTTAGAAAATCGCGTATCCATTCGCAGATCTGATCAGATATACCGTACGCTCGAATCTTCGCCAAAAGGCGGTTATGTGGTACAGAGTCAAAAGCCTTCTGGAAATCCAAGAAAATAGCATCAACTTGTGATCCTGCATCGATAACCTTCATTACGTCATGCGAAAATAGAGCCAGTTGCGTTTCACACGAACGGTTCTTACGAAATCCGTGTTGGTTTGCTGTAAGTAACTCGTTTTCATCCAGAAACTTCATAACGTTAGAGCATATGACATGCTCTAGAATTCTGCTGCAGACAGATGTTAGAGATATGGGTCGATAATTCCTAGGATCTCGCCGATCACCTTTCTTGAAAACGGGAATCACCTGCGCTATTTTCCAGTCAGAAGGTACTTTTCTTTCTTCTAAAGATTTACGAAATATATCTGATAGAAATGGTTCTATTTCTTCCGCGTATTCCGAAAATAATCTTACTGGAATACCATCAGGACCCGGCGCCTTCCCCCACTTCAGGAGCTTTAATTGCTTTATGATACCTACACTATCAATTTGAACTGGATCCATCTCAGATTCTACACGTCGTGCAAAAGCGGGAATGTTTTCCATGTTTTCGTCAGTGAAAGAATTTTTAAATACAATTATCAAACAAATATTAACTAAAATAAACCCTTCCACTGCACACATAGCAGGTATGAAATCTGTGTTAAGGTGGCTCCTCATGGCCCATGATTTTGCCGACCGCGCTGGGCCAGTTCTCAACAACGCCAACGGGCCGTTCGAAGAGAGCCATCTGTTGCGGCCTTTGCTGGCGGGAATTGTGCGGATCCGTCCGTCACAAAGTCGGTAACATCAAAGGCCAGGGTAGTGCTGCGTTGCTGCCATCTGTCTGCAGCAGAAGCGCGCACCCTACCTTTCTTGCTGTACACTAGGCAGCATCGTGGCAAGGTGGCGAGGTGGCGAGGTCTAGCCTGTGGCGCGTGCTGATACGTACAGTTCGGCTACATGACGCGGCCTACAAAACCACGGGTCGTGGGAAGCCAGCATAATATTAATGTATATTGCTCCACATGTTGGATCAGACGCAGCAGAGAGGGGCTGGAAGACTGACTCTGAAGGAACGTCGCGTGTCACTGATGTGTAGCACAGTATCACATTTTAGGTATTCACAGTTAGTCAGTGCTTCAAGCGACCTACTCGGCCACGCCGACGTAACACAAGGGTCCACGACGTGCTGCAATCAAACCACCTAGCGTCATTTCGAATGCGCGCTGATCTACATGCTGGTAAAGTGATTCTCGTCCACAACATGTCTGACTGTAAAGATAACACATCTGTTCGCTGTCTTGGCGCAATGTAAACTGTACCCTCTGAGCTACAAAAAAATAGACCTGGATCCTCGCCAACACCTGTTAACATCCATGGAGATTCCGACTTCTCATCTCCAACTGGGATGTTCTATTAAGCTGTCCAGTTTACTTGTAATGGAGACCATTACCTTCGAACTCGCAAACACAACATATAACTTGTCCACAACAAGCAGTGAAAGGCATGTAATGCGCACCGTTCAATTATCCTCAATAAATCCTCGTGATTTGTGGATTCAGTTGTGTGAGATATTAAAATTCGCTTTGCCTTTCATTTTAATAAACATTTTGATTCCACGTTACAAGCGTAAATAAATGTCTGATCTATACTGTTAATTCTTTTTTTTCATACATTCATTTATCATGTCATTCATTCATATTAATTTAAAATAGTTGTGAAATTTGAGAAATGGTAAGTTAAAATATTTTTATCTAATCGCTTATAATGCAATTGAAAATTCATTTGAGAGATAATTACAACTTTTCACTAGTTTTACAAACTTGGGGTTTAAAAGCATACACATAAATAACATTTTTATTGGCACCCAACGTCTGCGGTGTTTACACTTCAAACCCTAAGGCCTCGATATTTGGAACTGATAGTCTATCAAGACAATTTTACCTTAATAATCTTAATTATTCACCTCAATTGTATCACTTTTGATCCTTTTCAATATATATTTAGTGACAGATAAGACTGTAAATTTAGCTAATTTGGAAGTTTGTTGAAATGTAAGTAATTTCGATACTATCATCACACCATAAAACGCAGAAAAATCTTTGCAGTGTTTCATGACAAGAACATTTATGCAACTTATTTCTTTTTTATGACGTTCCACTTGTGCAAGCCTAGTTCTTTAAACGACATCTCACTACTAGAATCTGTTTTTTTTTATGACATCCATGATTGTTTTTGAAACGTATTATATTCATAAGATAAATTGCAGACTATTCCAATATTCGCCTAAATGACCAGGAAAACAGTTTAAACCCGCAATCTGGACTGCCGTAACACGATCCCCTCATTTGAAGCTGGGGCCGTTGCACTTCCCCATATCGAGAATTGCGGCGCACTAATACGAAAATCCTAGTTGCCGGCAGTTCATAGCAATGGGTACAGTGCATGTTTCTTCGTTTTTTTTTTTTTTTTTTTTTTTTTTTTTTTTTTTTTTTATTGTATTTACGTCTCTCGACAGCGAGGTCTTTAGAGACGGGAAAGGATGGGGGGGCAAGGAATGGGAAGGAATTCGGCCATGGCCTTTTGAAGGAAGCATCCCGGCATTTGCCTGGAGTGATTTGGGAAACCATGGAAAACCCAAATCTGGATGCCCGGACGGGGATCGAACCGCCATCCTCCCGAATGCGAGGCGAGAACGCTATCCGTTACACCGCCACGCTCGGTATGTTTCTTCGTACGTTGTGGACGATACTTCGGCCATTCTGAATTTACCAGCTAAAAAAAAAAAATCTATTTTTTTTTTTTTTGTAGATTTAGAGTTGTTACATAACCAAGGCAGATTCCAACAAACGAGTCAGAGATTAACATTTATACCATGAGCATGGTTATTTTTTTTAAAATAATGAAATTACAGGTAGTATAAACGTTACTACAAAAGTAAACCTGAATTTAGTAGATCGTGGAAAGTTTTAGGGGAGTCTTACATTCTTCTGATTACGTACAGACTTTGAATACTGTTCTCCTATAAAGATCTGTTTTCAAAATTGATTCAATAAAATAAAAGATTGTGTTACTATTAATAACTGTGCTTAGATTTATATCTGACAACTGTTGGTGAACCCTAGAGAAATGAACTCTAATACTAAAACGTATAACAGTCAGTTAACTACATTATTACTGTTAAACATACAAAGACTTAATGTGAACTACGAACTAGTTTTTCTACCTGTGTCCGTGAATTCAAAAACCTCTAGGAACTCACGTTTTCCTATAGGAAGACACCCGTTAAAAATTTAGTTGTGCGCAAGCCAGTGGTGGATCCAGGATTTTGCCTTGGGAGGGGCTTGAGCGGATTTTGTTTTGGGGGGACCGAGCGTGGTGGTGTAACGGATAGCGTTCTGGCCTCGCATTCGGGAGGACGGCGGTTCGAATCCCCGTCCGGGCATCCAGATTTGGGTTTTCCATGGTTTCCCCAAATCACTCCAGGTGAATGCCGGGATGCTTCCTTCAAAAAGGCCATGGCCGAATTCCTTCCCATTCCTTGCCCCCATCCTTTCCCGTCTCTAAAGACCACGTTGTTAAAAAGGGACGTTAAACTGTTAAAAAAAAAATTAAAAAAAAAGTTTTGGGGGGAGGGGACTGAGCGGATTTGGTTGGGGGGGGGGGGCTTGAACTTGAGCGGATTTCGTTTGGGGGGTTTCTTGAGTCGGGTAAGGGTAGGCTTTATGGTCATGCCACCGAGCGTGGTGGTATAACGGCTTGCGTTCTGGCCTCGCATTCGGGAGGACAGCGGTTCGAATCCCCGTCCGGGCATCCAGATTTGGGTTTTACATGGTTTCCCAAATCACTCCAGGCAAATGCCGGGATGCTTCCTTAAAAACCATGGCTGAATTCCTTCCCATTCCTTGCCCTCATCCTTTCCCGTCTCTAAAGACCTCGCTGTTGAGAGACGTAAAGCAGTTAATATATATGCTGCCCTTGAGAAGAAAAAAAAGGTGTCCAAATCTCCAAAATTACGATGTCGGGGGTGGACATATAGTGACGCTTGAGCCCCCTAGCCCTCCCCACTGGATCCACCACTGGCGCAATCGCTATTTGAGTCACTGCCTGCCTATTTTAAAGTTATGGTATTTAAAAATGTATAAACTTGTAAGAAATATTTTAGAATACCTGTAACAGCTACTTGTTTAACTGATGATAGTAATGCTTTGTTGAATATATGCACTCCTTCCTCCATGTTAATCAGAACATGTTATTAACCATCATTGGTTGCTGAGAAACTTCCTGTGTAAAAAGTAAATGCAGTGGGTTTTCACAGCTTACAAGCCGTATTCTCGTAGTATTAGCAGAGGTAGAGCTCCGCCTGCCTATTTCATGGCTGTAGGCGTTAGAGTGGACGTGCTGTTGTCGGCAACACGGTCCGGCCGTTTTTCCTTACCTTCCCGCGGAGTTTCCTCCACGGTAATCATTTGATAACAGGCTGAGTGTGCCTGGGGGGCCGTTCCGGCCGTTGAGCTTCAAGAAAAGATCCTCGGCTTCGTCCGGCCTTAGTCAGGCGCTCTTCCGCCTGAGCTACGTGGCTGCCCCAAACTTCCTGTGTAATTGTTTTTATTCTTCGCTTTGTCCACTATTGTGTGGCGATACAAAAATTAGGGCTTTTAAATTTTCAGTCGTCGAAAAAATGTATGTAGTATAGCTCCTCCAAAAGCAAACTGTTTATTTGTTAACATATTTCTGACGTAGTTGCCATTCACTAATTCAAAGATAAGGTCACAAAACTTGCAGTGATAACCACAACGTATTCATTTCTAGAAGTCAGTATATTAGGTAGAACAAAACCTGTTTAGAAGCGATTATGGTTGCCCCGGCATTTTAGGGGCTAACTCGCCAGCCTCGTGTTGCGGGGGTCGCCGTTCGTTCCAGTCCAGCTGAGGATAGATATGTTCACTTTGTGAGAATAATCTCGGGGATGTGGAACAGTACATACACTTAATAATAATGTCAATTATATTTCTATACAATAGATATTATTATTATACATTGATAACAAGATAGCTACATTCCATTAGTATAATCAATATCCCCTGTAATCTACAAATACAGTCCCGAGTTAATTACTACTTATTATGTGGAACAGTGTATTCACTTGTTACCAGCATCTAATAACCAGTTATATTCTTACCAACCAGTTACCATTACAAGTTTCACTGTAATCTACAACTACATATTATATCACGTTAGTTACTATTTATGCGGAACAGTACACACACTTATTAACAATATCAATTATATTACCAACCTCTCATTAGCAGTCAATTACTTAAAAACCTGTTAGAATGATAATTTTTCACAGCAATTTTTGAGTGCATGTTATCCCATGTTAGTAATTATATATGAGTGTATTTTGTAAACAGTGTAATTTCTTCATTTGTCAAAAGTTTCAATAGTAAGAAAAATCATATATCATTTTAGTAATTGTGGACAACTTTGACACCTTCCCCTTCCATACACCATGTATATTATTTTATCAGTCATTCTTAGTTACCAAATTCCAAGAGGAAAATTCTTTCACAGAGTAAAATGGGTTCTGAAGCAGAAACTCTTTCAGTTTGGACTTAAAGTAGTTGGGTTTTCGTAGATAACATTTAATTTCTGTTGGTAAGACATTGAATAAGGAGGCTCCAGTAAATTTTATCCCTTTTTGTACAATTGATAGTGATTTGTAATCCTTGTAAATATTATATTTATTCCTAGTATTATGGCAATGTATGTCAGCATTAAGATTGAAGTGTTCAGAATTTTCCACTACAAATGATAGTACGGAGTATACATACTGTGCTGGCATTGTTAGTACACCTAGGTTTTTAAATAGGTTTCTGCATGACGTTCGTGGGCTTGCTCCACAAATAGTTCTTACAGCACGCTTTTGCAATTTAAATACCCTCTGTGCTTGTGACGAGTTGCCCCAGAATGAGATGCCATAAGTGAGCAGGGAGTGAAATATGCATAATATACAAACTTTCTGGTTTCTATATTAGCTAATATAGATATTACCCTCAGTGAAAATATTGCAGAATTCAGTTTTTTAAGAAGTTGTTGAATCTGTTGTTTCCAGTTCAATTTGTTATCTATATATACACCCCGGAATTTTGTAAAAATGCTTTCATTAATTGCTTTTCCTTCTGATATCATATTATAGCTGTCCTTTGTTTTATTTTTTGTAACAAACTGAAGTAACTGTGTCTTTTATACATTAAGTATTAGTTTGTTAGCATTAAACCCCCTGTTTATTTTCTTTATAGTATCATTTGCTGTGTTTTCAAGGTTTTGTACTGATTGGTCTTTCAACGATATGCTAGTATCATCTGCAAAGAGCACCACGTATTCATTATCACCTAGTATATGTGGGAGATGATTTATATAGATTAAGAACAGCAGAGGGCCAAGAATTGAACCCTGAGGCACATCAAATTTAACTATACCCCATTCTGAGTTTATAACATCTCCTGTATTAGCATCTTTCAGTGATACACATTGCTTTCTATTTTCCAAGTATGATTTAAACCAAAGTCCTGGCTTACCACTAACTCCATAGTGGTCTAGTTTACCTTGGAGAATCTCATGATCAACACAGTCAAAAGCCTTAGCAAGATCACAGAATATACCTAGGGAATTTAATTTTTTATGCATTGATTCCAGTATATTGTTTACAAAAGCAAAAATTGCTGAATCTGTTGAAACACCTTGCCTACAACCACACTGTACTTTACTGAGTTGGTCATTCTTTTGTAGATGTGCATACATCCTTCTGTACATTGCTTTTTCATAGATTTTTGAAAATGCTGATAGAAGTGATATGGGTCTGTAATTCTCAATCTTTGAGGTATCACCCTTTTTATAAAGCGGTTTGATTATTGGCTTCTTGAGTGAGTCAGGGAAGATACCTGCTTCAAAAGAACTGTTACAAATATGACTAATAACTCTCTACTAATGCTGGTGTTACATTGTTTCACTATGTGGGTTGAAACCTCATCATAACCAAATGACTTTTTATTTTTGAGGGATTTAATAATTTTTTCAATTTCATTTTGACTGGCGGGAAATGGAGAGATAGATGCTTTTTTTGGTGACAAGGATTTAAGTATTGCTATAGCATCCAAATTCCCAATATATTTTCCTTTTATTTTTTCAGCAACTGTTAAGAAGTAGTTATTAAAAGAACTTCCTACATAAGAGGGGTCATTTACAAGTTTATTGTTAATGCTTAAAGACATAGGTTTATTTTCAAGGGCTGATACAGTTGTTTCTCTTTTAGTAATGTTCCAAACACTCTTTATCTTATTATCTGAACTACTAATCTCATCATTTATGGCCAAACATTTAGCTTCTTTTATTACTTTGGTTAAAATTCTACAGTAAGTTTTGTAATGCTGTCTGAGAAGCATATTATCAGTATTCCTAACTTTTACATACAATTCCCTTTTATGTCTGCAAGTTGTTTTAATACCATCTGTAACCCAATTTTTGTTTATTCGTTTTTGACCAAGTGGAGCTAGTTTTGTAGGGAGACACCTCTCGTAAATTTCCAAAAACCTTTGGTGAAAATAATTGAATTTATTGTTTACCCCTTTTAATTTATAAACAGTGCTCCAGTCCTCATTGAGAAGTTAATCATTTAATGTTTTTATTAAATTTCCCTTTAGTGGCCTAATTTTGACAAATCCTTTCTTTTTGTTATTTTCATTTCCCACAACATCCAAAGTAATTATTTGAGCATTATGGTCTGACAAACCATTTTGGAACTGTTCCATGTATTTCTAATTTATTGTGCTCTACAAAAATGTTATCAATAATGGTACTACTATCTTTTTGTATCCTAGTTGGGAAATTTACAGTTTGATAGAGATTTGATTTAAGCATTCCTAGAAGATAATCTGTCTGGTTACATTCTACAGCAAAATTTATGTTGAAGTCTCCACAGAGGATAATTTCCCTTTTAGTTCATGATAAATTTAATAGAACCGTTTCAAGTTTATTACAAAATTTACTGAAGTCTCCTGTGGGAGCCCTATAAACTGTCAGCACTATAAAATATTTGTTATCTAATTCTAACTGTATTGCACAACATTCAAAATCTTGTTCTATACAGTATTTACTTAGAGGAGGTGGGTAGATTTAATTAATTATTGTGTCCGTTCTTTGTTATCTGTGATTAGTGGAAACAAAATGTTCGACAAGAATTCATCATCGGAAGAAACACAATATTACTGGAACGGACTGTATGGTCTAATAGCCGAACGTCCTTTAAGAAAATAGCGTTTGTGTATTGTCATAGTCTAGTGGAGCGGTCTGGTGGCTCAGTAGTTAAGGTGTCTGACTGGAGATCGAAAAGGTCCCCGGTTCGAATCCCTGTCTCCCCGGGGCTTTTCTTATGACCTTGCCCCGACCTCCACCTTTAGTACAGCCTACTGTGTAATGTCAAGTATGCCAAACGTGACCATATGCTTTTCTCGTCAGAGCGGGACGCTTGAGGAGTTTTTTTTCGTTAGAACGAGACACCCTAGAATTTATTTTAAAAAAATTTTCGTATTTTACTAGTTTTTATTAAAAAATGAAGAACACTTATAATAAGTAGAATGTAATACATGTTAACTGAGTTATTTAGTCTTAGTGTCTGATATCTAACGTCAAGCTAGGCATTTTTTTTTTCATTTGCTGGCGGAAAAAATCAGTTTCAAAATATCGGGTCTAGTTTTCAAGTAGGAATGGATCTCATTACATGATTTGTTGATTTTAGTCTTGATAATCAAAATGGATTTCAATACTGCGACACTTAACTGTGTTGTCACTTGTCCACATTTTATTTATTTGAGAAAATCTCTTTCGACTGGAGCGTTTCTTCCAGGTAGACACATAAGGTACTCGATAGTTCGTACAGTTGAGTGTTAGCAAGGAAGTGTTGAAATAATTTCGCCCAACGGTCTTCAGCAGCAACATTCTCAGCGTTACAGCTAGTGGTTTTTTGATCTGTGACGTAGCTTGTCGAACATTTACATATCTTTGCTGCTGCTAAAGAATCCTTGCATGATCAGCAATGGTCCGTGCGTCGACTCGACCGCCGCTCTGCAAAACGGAATCGTTTCTTATAGACCTTAATAAAAATATATATTTAACTTTCGTTTGTTTGTTAAAGCGGTTCATTTTTACTTTCGCTGGGGCTGCGGGACAGACAGTCTGAAAGCGGCACGTATGGTCTAGAGGTGGGCAAAGTGACTCACTAAAAAGAGCGCCGCTCATTTGATCACTCTATGTAAAGAACTAGTTCTTTTCAACGGTTCACCAGGTCACTAGCTCAGTTTAAACAAAAAGAGCAGTTATATCCATTCTGAGTGTAGTATCTGTTCGTTTTATTTACATTTATACTGATTTCTTAGGTTAATCTCACATCGGTTATTTTCATTTATTTTTGTATTTATTTGGAAACATTGTTGTTTCTTAAATACTACCGGATTACTTTCACGCAGAAAAGTCCTTTCAAAGTCTCAATTAAATATTGTTCGGATTGTTGGGAATATTTTCGGATAGTTAGCTTTACATTAATTTAATTACAGACACAAAGTACAATAAATTTTAAAGAACTTTTTGCTTTAAATGAAATGAAGGTTACTGTTCACAAATAAAATTTTACTTATTTGGCCATTCAGCAGCCTACTTCATTTTTCAATGCGAATTTGTCGAGCATTTGAGAATGTTTCACAAGGCACGCTTGTAGTCGTTATACACGAAGAGAAGCAGAAAGAGAAGTGGAGCGGGACGTCAGATTCGAAAGAATTAGCTCCCCAGTGGCACTGCTCCGCGCTGTGCTGAACGCAGGAATTGGAGAACGTCGCGAACGAACTAGTTCTTCCCGCGCCGAGCGCTTGTGATCGGAGAACGACGCGAACGAAGTAGCTCTTTCCGCGCCGATCAATTGTGATCGGAGAACGACGCGAACAAACTAGTTCTTCCCGCGCCGAGCGCTTGGGATCGGAGAACGACGCGAACGAAGTAGCTCTTTCCGCGCCGATCAATTGTGATCGGAGAACGTCGCGAACGAACTAGTTCTTACCGCGCTGAGCGCTTGTGATCGGAGAACGACGCGAACGAAGTAGCTCTTTCCACGCCGATCAATTGTGATCGGAGAACGACGCGAACAAATTAGTTCTTCCCGCGCCGAGCGCTTGGGATCGGAGAACGACGCGAAAGAGCTAGCTAGCTCTTTCCGCGCTGGGCGCTGGAATCGGACTCCGTCGCGAACGAACTAGCTTATTTATTTATTTATCAATCTTGTTTCATGGATCCCTGCTGAGGAAGGCCTTCTGGGATGTGAAACATGTCATGGTTAATATACATACATACAATATGAGTCATAATCATAGTAAAAACAATTATACGTTCCAAAAACAAATAAAGAGGATAACAATAAACATTAATTTTTACAACTGAATTTTGCAAAAGTCATGTTGAATATAATTAATTAATTTGTTCAAATTCTTGAATGGAGTAGGAGTTGGCAATAAGATAATCTCTTAGTTTTTCTTTAAATATATCTTTTTTTATCTGCAGACTGTTTTATACTCTTGGGAAGTTTATTAAACAAATGTATACCAGAATAATTAACTCCTCTTTGTACTAATGACAGAGATGTTTGTGTATTGTGCAAGTTATTTCTGTTTCTTGTATTGAAATTGTGTACCTGTGAATTAGAAGTAAACAGGTTAAAATGATCTATGACAAAGCACATGAGATCCTCTCGATCTTCGGGATTTCATATTTTTTCAGAGCAGAGTGGATAAACAATGAACGGCGTGGAACAGAGAACAAACATTGGTCGGGCCGCGGCGAGAGTGGCAATGCTGAAACCGACTTATTTTTGGCGCACACTCGATTGAAGTTAAGTTCAATCGAGACCGACACACCACCGTCATTACCGCCTCCAAGAAGAACTACCGTTCTCTTTTAGTGACCGACAGCTCACACGCTCTTTCAAAAGAACTGTTCTAAAGAACTGGTTCACTCACGTCTACCCATCTCTAGTATGGTCATTTTAAGTAAGCCAGAAACCTTCCGTGGTTCGGATTCCATGATAAACTGGAGGTCCCCTATACTCGGTAGGATTACGGGGTTTGGCTAGGCGGCTACGTCAGGGGCGGATTGCGCGAGCGATAGAAACCCTGTCACCAGGTCACTACGACCACACGAGTTTACCATTTACTGTCGCAATAAGAAGAAAGCCTTTGAACTTTAGTGAACCATTAGTTTTCTCAACGGTAGAAAATAATCGGGGAAAATTGGAAGCTGAAATGTTTGATTAGTATTCACCGTTGTAGCTGACTGCTCGGTATAATAACGTGACAGGCAACTCAGTTTCATTGTTATCCTGTTTGTCTGTATTATATCAGTAGTTATTTACACAGAACGGCTCGAAAATTAAGTAGTCCCGTGATATCTCACGTAATAACGGGATCCTAGATAATACGTTGCTATATAAGGTGGAGAACTGTTTTTGGCTCCTTAAGTCAGTGGCAACATGGCGCCAAGTATCAGCAAACCTGCTGAAGTGAAGCTCTACACCAGGAGGTGGTTCATATTATTCTTGTTTGTTTTATATGGTGCGTCAGACCTATGGCAGTGGATACAGTTTACTATTGTTGGCAATGTGATACAAAAGTATTACGGGGTTGATAACTACGCTGTGGACTGGACTTCCGTGGTGTATATGTTGGCCTACGTGCCTTTGGCATTGCCGGGAGCTGTTTTGATCAATAAAAAGGTACTTCAAGAAACAAATTTTTTCCGAATTCAAGCGCCATTAATGCTCAGCTTTACCTTTATTCCTCCTTCTCAGGTTAGTTTTCTGAAAAGATCATGGTTTCATATTGCTGTTATGCTTGAATGCTTTCAAACATGTATTTCTTTCTTAATAAGGTTTTATAATTCCCAACTATACTGAAAAATCTTAAATTTTCACTAACAAGCGGACCTTACGGTTTCGGAAAAACAGTTCGGAATGAGACTTCGAAGGTTAGTGGTATACCTTAGGGGTGTCCACACATTAAAGTAATTAAGCGCACTGGCCAGAAAATTTCGAGAAAAAGTGCTCTAAAGTTCTACGCCCAGCTCATATACCAATCGATTTTTACGTCATACAATCACAGCGAAGTGGCTGAATCTGTAGGGAACTCGCTTGTTATGCCGGCGATCCGGGTTCGATGCTACCTTGTGTAACATTTAAAAAATATAACAACTATTAAATAATGTTAATGACCTAAAATATTATCAGTTAAAACATAAGTAATTTTTTATTTATGGCGTGTCTGTTACAGCTAATTAAAATGTGAATTAAAGATAATATTTCATTCTTCACTTTCGCAGAGATTCGAGCGTTCTGTGCTGTGAAATATTATCCGAATTTTTAAAATATTGTGAATTGAAAATGTCTGTTAATGAAGAAATCGCGAAAGTATCAGAAGCTGCAGATGAAATCAGTTAAGATTCATTATAAAGTGAAATATTGAACTTAAGGTTAAAAGATGCGGTTGTTTATTACGAAAGCTTGATTGCTAAAATTAATTTGATTACATCGAAATCTTCAATTTCTCACTAAGCAATTTTGATAGGTGAAGAAACTTAGAAACGTACTATGAACACGCAGGATGAAAAAATACTTATGATTGATGAAGAACTTGCTCAAGAAAATGAAAACTGTAACGATTAACTTTTTCAAAAGTCAAAGACTATAGCTCATCAGATGAGTATGAACCAGAAAAAAAAAAGAAGATAGCTAGACGATCTTTCTCTGTATTACAAAATTAAAGTTATTAATATCGCAAAGGCTCTACCATGTGGGATCTACAAACATTACCAAAAAATAAATAAAAAAATAAAAAAAATGGATACAGCCGGTTAAAAAAGAAGGAATATTTGTTCCAATGGGAAGAAGAAATAAAAAAAGGAAGAAATCAATTTGATAAGTATGAAATAGTTAATACCTGGACACATGATCGTTGTGTTGAAGCCAGAGAGAATCATAAGCTACCCGAAGTAGCATCGAACCCGGATCGTCTGCGTGGTAAGCTTTTTCGTTATATACTCAGTCACTTTCACTGTGCTGGTAAGGCTCACAAATATAAAAATATATGAACTGCGTGTAAAGCTTTAGAGCCATTTTCCTCGGAATCTTTTGGCTAGTGCGCTTTACTACTATAACTTAAGGTATACTACTAACCTGCGAAGTTTCATCCTGAACTAAATTTCAGATATTGTAAGGTCCCTTTGTAAGTTATTCGCCGGGAATATGTTCCATAAATATTGTGTGAATACAAAAACCGTGAATAAGGAATGGTAATTTGTATAGGATTCTAGGGGATATGTTCCAGGTTTCAGAACAATCTTGATGTTATGGAGTGATGGTCGTACTTTCAGTTTATTAAACCAAATTTCGGTTGCTTTAAAACCTCTATCCTAATATTCAGTGTAATGTTCTTTAAAATATGCGTAAAGATCACTGACTGAAGTGAGGTTCGGCGTTCCCCAGGGGAGTGTGATTAAGGCCTCCTTTGTTTCTCATATACATTAATAGTTTGTGCGACGCAAAAAGGGAAAAAAAACTGTTTGCCAATGATGCTATTATTTATCGTGAAATAAAACCCCAGGATGACTGCGCTTTGTTACAAGCCGATGTTATGAAAATGATCGCATGGTGCAAAAACAGGCTCTTGGAGTTAAATGCTAAAAAAATCCAAATCATGCATATAAGTAAAAAGGTGACAACATTTAACTTTGAATATACAATTAATGGCACTGTCCTTAGAACGGTAGATTCCGATAAATACCTAGGTGTAACAATTCATAATAATTTGTTGTGGAATGAACACATTGGGAAAGTAGCTGGGAAAGCAAATCATATGCTCCGATTTCTAGGTCGTAATATTGAAGAGTGTACACCGGAAGTTAAATCGATTGCATACAAAACTCTGGTGAGTCCTCACTTAGAATATTGTTGTTCTGTATGGGGCCCCCACCAAAATGGGTTATTGGAGACATTGGAGAAAATTCAAAGAAGAGCCGCCCGATTCGTGACAGGTATATAGCTGGAGCGCAAGCGTAAGTGCGATGTTGAAGGAGTTAGGTTTGGAAGATATGCAACATCGGAGGCATTGCTCTCGGCAGCAGTTAATTTAAAAATTCACGACTGACCTATTTCAGGATTATAGCAAACATATATTACTACCAGCAACATTCATATCTAGAAATGACCGAGAAAATAAGATAAGAAAAATCAAGGGCAGAACCTACTCATTTCTATACTTATTTTCACAGGAGGCAAAAATGGAGCAACGTAGTTTATGGTCGCTCCCTAAGAAGTCAAAAGAGTAACGTGAGCTGTGATGAGGGATTTATTGAAAGCCAGAGCATCGCGTGGAACTCGGCAACATTCATCAAAGAACAACTGTTTCAAACGCATTGCGGTGGTAATGAGTAAAATGTTATGGTATTCAGTTCTGACAGCTAATAAATATGAAGTCAGGATTATTTTATCAAAGAACGGGTGTTTCAGGCGTATAGAGGTGGCAATAAGTTAAAGTTTTTTTTAAAAAAAATCTGCTTAACGTCTCTTAACAGCGCGGTCTTTAGAGACGGGAATGGATGGGGGGCAAGGAATGGGAAGGAATTCGGCCATGGCCTTTTGAAGGAAGCATCCCGGCATTAGCCTGGAGTGATTTAGGAAACCATGGAAAACCCAAATCTGGATGCCCGGACGGGGATTCGAACCGCCTCGCCGTCCTCCCGAATGCGAGGCCAGAACGCTAGCCGTTACACCACCACGCTCGGTCAATAAGTTAAAGATTATGGTATTCCGTTCTAATAGCTAGTAAATGAATAGTCATTCAATTGTTAAAATTACAATAACGTTAGTTTCGGATCCACGAATAATGAAATTTTCAGCCGGGAATACAGAAAGTTGTCACAATTATTTTATCCATGAATAATGAAAACGCTGATTGTGAAAAAGTGAATAAAGAGCTTTGACTATATTGTAGTTTCCGGAGCTATACCGGTCTTCGGAATAACTGGATCACATATGAAGCAGCAGGGCAGATAATTTTCATGTTTGCACTAGTCTGAGGAAACCCTCATCTGTTTGTTATTATTTCTATTTAGATAGTTGAATACATAAAGAATGTATGGAATTCAAATCAGGTGAAATTAAGAAAAAATATTCTTGTCGTCACTAAATGGCTGTTTTACACCAAAATGATTTTTTTTTTCATTGCTACGGCAAAAATGTTTCTGTACCAATTACAGGATTTGGGAAAAGATGGGTCGAACGGTATTTGGAGAAAAACGATCTTCATATATATTTTGCAATTACGTCGTAATCCAACTCAATACAAGTATATCAGTTTGCAGTGGTTAGTGCATAAACCACGTAGCTCCATTTTGGCCTCCTTTGAACCCCCCCTCCCCCCACGTAGCCCTACGTAGCTTTCGCCTCTACCCCCCCTCCCCCCCACGTAGCCCTACGTAGCCCTACGTAGCTTTTGCCTCTACCCCCCCCCCCCCCCCCACGTAGCACGTAGCTTTATTCGCTTTTGATTCCAGAAGACATTTTGTTCTATTTTCTCGTGTCAGACTATTGTAAATTACAAACGGAGTTAATTAACTGAGGGAAATAAATATCCACATGCTGTTGTGTGTTCTGTTCCTCATTTTAACTGTGAAAAATGTTATGAAAGGAAAGCTACGTGACCTGGCTCGGAAACCCCCCCCCGCCCCCACGTAGCTCAGCGTAGCCTCCAGCCAACCCTCCCCCCCCCCCGTACCGAGCCACGTAGTTTGTGGACGGTCCCTTATTCGGTCGAATGGTGGTGGTAACAATTAAACAGGAACGCTTCTGCTTCTATCGTCAGGCTAAAAGCGCTTGGCGGGTTTGAAATACTTCATTGGAGGCTGGAACACTTTTCATTTGAAAAGGCCCGAGTAACCTGCACTGCTCCTTTGTTTCTGCTCTTGGTGGCTGAGCTGTTAAAGTTCGGACTTGACGTTCTGGGGAACATGGGAACAGAACGCTACCCGGGCCATACAGATTTCAGTCTAACTTGGTTTTCGCAGATCACTACAAGTGAATGATCCCCACTGTACCCCCGGCTCTCATGACCTAGACGACGACGAGCTCCATAGATAAAAAAGAATTGTAAAGAACACACGCGCCACCATAGTCATCCACCACAAAGAATTTAAACATTCAGACATGCAGTACGATTCCCCTGCCTGACAAAGAGAGTGAAATCTAGAAGGGGAGAAGGAAACGAAATGAAACCTCAAGGGGTTGAGAGGGTATGGGTGTTGTTTCAGTGATTAAAAAATCTAGTTAAAAATACAAAGAACTTGGCAGGACGAGCTAACTTATCAGTATGTCGTTATATTCCCTCTGGCCTGGATGTATGCATTAATTAGGTTGGGAATGGCGTATCTTCTCCTCGGACAAGTTGGTCTACAACTGTTGTAACTGGTCCTTAATATCATGGATACTGTCACTGAGATGGAGTTGACGCTTTGATGGTCCCACACATATTGCATGGGGGACAGATCTTGCTGGCCACAAGATCACGAAGACCATACAAACCTTTGCCGTGTGTGGACGAGCATTGTCCTGTTCAAAAATGACACCAAGATACTGTCGTGTGAGAGGTAAAATAGGTCCCGCAGGATGTCCGTGACGTACCGTTGTGCAGTCAGAGTGCCCTCAGTCACCACCAGCCATGACCTGAAGTCATGCCTGATGGCCTCCCGCCCTCCCCCAACCATGACGCCAGGAGTAACACCGCTGGGCCTCTCCAAAACATTGGACGAATGGAACCTCTAATCAAAAGTAGTGTGGAACCGCGCTTCATCGCTGAGCACAATGCAACGTCATTCATCAGCAGTCCAGTGAATCGCGGTACTGCACTATCTTGGATGACCATCGTCGGCATGGCAGCGATTTGGGGAGAGGTGTTACTCCTGGCGTCATGGTGTAGGGAGACATCAGGTATGACTTCTGCACCCGTACTCTGTTGCAGAGTATTTCCAACAAGCGTACTTTATCATCTACAAAAGTAACTGAGAACGTTAAAATAATCTTTTTATGTGACACATTCTAATCTCACTGTTTGACCTTTTACATTCGAACGCAGCCCTAATAAACGATGGGCGCTAATGACCCAGTCGTCGACTCGCCCTGAAGCCCCAACAACAACAACAACAACAATAACTTAATAAACGATCATTAGAAGTATTTGACATACATAACTCTACGGTCTTGGATTGAACGATTCGCGCGTTTCTGAACCTTACCACAACGAAATATCATACGCCACTCACTTCATACTTATTTAAACTTTGAGATTACTTTCGATTTGCTTGATATTTTTTATCAATAAATAATGAGTTCATTATATATTTTAATTTAAATATAGACCGTTAAACATATTTGCTAAATGTAGTGAAAACTATGTGTTCAAACATAAAAAGTAAGGATTACACTCTTTTTCTATACAGTGTACTTTATCTTTACGGTCCCTATTTTTTTTTTTTTTTTTTTTTTTTTTTTTTTTTTAACACTAGTTCTCATTAACGCGTCATCCTAGCATCACTGAATGCAAGGAACCAAACCTTCTGCAATTTTCCTCTACTTCTGCAGCTATGCCACGTCCTCTTCTGTACACAGCCCCGGATATTTGTAACCTGTGATTCTCTACGACAGTTTTCTCCAATGACACAGTGAGACCAACTGGAGCATTCAGTACTTATACATATACATTTCATCCGTGCCCGAAGGTGAAATCACGACAGTTGTATATGATGCTTCTACCTTTTTTTGTTTTTTCCTCCAAGGAAGATTTAGTCTCTCTTATACCGTTTATTTAGCTGATTTCACGACTATCGGCCCAGCTAGATTGAAAGGTCATCCTGCATGGCGTAAATCTTCATTCGAGTACGCGTCATGCACGCTATTGGGCACAGATCCCGCAAATATTCCCTTGAAACTGTCTCTCTCCGTAGCTTTACAGATCAACGGCCAACCAAATGTACACAAAGCCTACAGCAGTGGATTCCCAAGAGTCTGGACACTGTAAGATAATTCCTATTACAACATTGAATCATAACATTCTTCTCCTTTATTAAATCTTCAAGTCGCCTTAAACGTTTACAGATCGCTGTGTATTTTTAAAGGAGCGGTCAGATTTATACAGTCGGCGGCTGCGTTCTACACTAAATTCAGGCAACTTCAGTTCCTGAAACTAAAAAAAACAACAGAAAATAGAAAGGGATTCTACAGATCTACTGAAATAATCCAAAACAAATTTGCTCATAATAGTTTTTACTTGTATTTAAAGCTGTGCTTTCTTTTTCGAATAAGCACACTGACCGACTTTTAAATTGAAGTAAAATAATCAGAAGATTCCATCGCACGATAAGCCAAAAAAAAAAAAAAAAAAAATGTTAGTAAACCACTATGGAACTTTTTCTGTCGGTTGCTTTCTCAACTGCAAAGTTCAAAAACTATTCTCTGTATTAATAATTACGCCAGTACAACTGTTTTGGATAATATTTATTTGATGGACGCGTTTTGCCTCTCGTCCAGGTATCTTCAGCGTACAATGTTTTCTGTAATTTGTGATATTTTAACATAATGTTTTTTTTTTTTTTTTTTTTTTTTTTTTTTTTTTTTTTTTTACATATAACGAAATTTTTCTTATAAATAGGAAGCTTAACAATGATTTATATTTACATATCAGTTTTGACTTATCAAGCATAACGTCTTGTTTACGTAGGTGTAATAAGGTAGGATTCATATTATCACTTATATTTTACATTTCTGTTTTAAGGTGTGGTTGTTGGTCGCCTGTGACCTCAACCAGCATGCTGTTTACACTATTGTACATATTTACACTGTTTTTACAAAACTGGTATCTTATGAATTCACTTTGATGCACAGTTTTTGTGCATGACATTGTCAAACTTCAGTTTTTGTGTGCGCTACTGTTGTTCAGCTGTTTTTCCGGCGGTGCTCTGACGGAAGTGGCGTGAGCGGAGAATTTGAAATTTCGTAATAACATTATGTGTGTGTGTTTTGCATTGCTTTAGCCAAAATGTGTATGAGTTTTGGATGGGGGAAATGCAATGTGATATTAAATTACTGTTTTGGTAGAATTTTAGTGTTTAATGCTGTTAGATAGATAGATAGATAGATATGTTCACTTTGATCCCATGTGAGAATAATCTCGGGGATGTGGAACAGTACATACACTTATTTATTAGTAATGTCAATATTACTATATAATTGATAATATTATATATTGACTAGAAGTTAGTTACGACCCATTAGTATAACCAATATTTTCTGTAATCTACACATACAATCCCGAGTTAGTTAATACTTATTATGTGGAACAGTGTATAAACTTGTTACCAACATCTAACAACCAGTTATTTTCTTACCAACCAGTTACCACAACTCATAAGCAGTCAATTACTTAAAAACCTGTTATCATAATATTTTACAGCAGTTTTTGAGTGCATGCTATCCCATGTTAGTTACTATATATGAGTGAAATTTTGTAAACAGTGTAATTACTTCATTTGTCAAAAGTTTCAACAGAAAGAAAAAAAAAAAATATATCATTTTAGTAATTGTGGACAACTTTGTCACCTTCCCCTTCCATATACCGTATATACTATTTTATCAGTCATTCTTAGTTACCAAATTCCAAGAAGAAAATTCTTTCACAGAGTAAAATGGATTCTGAATCAGAAACTCTTTCAGTTTGGACTTAAAGTAGTTGGGTTTTTGTAGATAACATTTAATTTCTGTTGGTAAGACATTGAATAAGGAAGCACCAGTAGGCCTAAATGTTAACCCTTTCTGTACAATTGACAGTGATTTGTAATCCTTGTGAATATTATATTTATTCCTAGTATTATGGCTATGTATGTCAGCATTAAGATTGAAGTGTTCAGGATTTTCCACTACAAATGATAGTACGGAGTATATATACTGTGCTGGCATTGTTAGTACACCCAGGTTTTTAAATAGATTTCTGCACGACGTCTGTGGGCTTGCTCCACAAATAGTTCTTATAGCACGTTTTCGCAAATTAAATACCCTCTGTGCTTGTGACGAGTTTCCCCAGAATGAGATGCCATAAGTGAGCAGGGAATGAAAATATGCAAAATATACTAACTTTCTGGTTTCTATATTAGCTATTCTAGATATTACCCTAAGTGAAAATGTTGCAGAATTCAGTTTTTTAAGAAGTTGTTGAATATGCTGTTTCCAGTTCAATTTGTTATCTATTATGTGTCAGTTTCGAGGTTTATTAGCTTGAATAAAGTTTGGGTTAAGTTTATATGGTCATTGAGTACGTGTTTTCCTGAGACTATTGCTTTTTGAAATTGATAATTTTCTTGAATTGTTAGAATATTTTGTTTCGTGTTGTTTGTTGTTAGGATTTTCATGTCTGTATTTATGTTAGTGGGAAAATGGTTATTTTCTAAGAGATGTTCCGCTAAAGTTGAATGATTGATTTAATGCTCGCAAGTGTTCCTTATATCTTCTCTGCAATTGTCTCCTTGTGTGGCCGATATAAACTGCATCACAATTCTGACATGTCAGTTGGTATACGCCAGAGTTATGGAATTTATTTGTTTGTGCTTGAGTTCTGATTTGTTTTTGTATTGAGTTGTCTGTTTTGAGAGCAATGTTTATCCTTTGTCTTTGTATTTTTACCCTGTGTATATGCTTGTTTGAGTATGTCATGGCATACCACTTCTTTCCACTGTGTTCTATGTTGTTGGATGTTTGTTTGATTTGAGGTGTTACTGTTGTTGAAGTATTTGTGCTTTGGTTGTTGAATTGGTGTGGTGTGGTGGTGGTGTTCTTTGTTTCAGCTTTTTACAACTCATTTACTATCTTTCTATTTAATGCATCAACCATGTGTGTTTTGTACCCACTGTTCTTGGTTATTTCTTTTATGGTACTGAGTTCTTTTTGGTAATTCTGTTCTGTTAAAGGGATTCTGTTTATTCTGTTCAGCATATGTCTTATTGTAGCCTGTTTGTGGTTGTGTGAATGGTTTGATGAGGAGTGTATTATTTGGTCTGTTGTTGTGGGTTTTTTCTGTATATTTGGAATGTGTGTTTTTTTTTTTTTTTTTTTGTTTTTTTTTTTGCTACGAATAGATCCAGAAAATTTAATTTGTCATTGTCTTCTATTTATAATGTGAATGTGGTGTTTCTGTGTAGTGTGTTTATATCTTGGTGTAATTCCTTTATGCATTCTAACGGTTCGTTAATGAGACACACAATATCATCAACGTAACAAAACCAATAAATTACCTGAATACCTTTTGGGGGGATTATTTTACTGAATATTTCTCCTTCAATGAAGTTGATGAAGATATTGGCTAGTGTTTCTGATATTAGAGATCCCATAGGGAGTCCATCTTGTTGTAAGTAATGATTGTTGTTAAAGTTGAAGTAATTCTGTGATATTATGTGTTCTAGTATGTTTGTTAGTTCATTAATATGTGTGTTTGGTACTGTGTTATATGTTTGTAGGTTCTTGTGTATTATTTGAATTGTTTGTGCTGTGGGGATATTTATATACATGTTCTGAATGTCAAATGATACCAGAGTTGCAGTGTCAGGGATGTGTATGGCTTTTATGTTTCAATGAGTTGTGTTGTATTCTGTATGCTTCGGTTTTCATTTAGTATGTAATGTTGCATGAGGTATCTGTTGGCATGTTTGGGTAAGTAATATGTTGGAGCCTTTTTGAAATTGACTGGAATGTTTGGCTTGTGAAGTTTTAGCTGACTCCTCAGTGTGGGTGCAGTTGGATTTGTTTGGGTAATATGCTGTTTTTGATTATCAGTGAGAATGAATTTGATGTTTTTAATGATTTTTCTTTAGTGCTGTTTTGGATCTGTATGTGGAATCTGATTTC
This sequence comes from Vandiemenella viatica, assembly GCA_031002005.1. Classification (NCBI taxonomy): domain Eukaryota; kingdom Metazoa; phylum Arthropoda; class Insecta; order Orthoptera; family Morabidae; genus Vandiemenella; species Vandiemenella viatica. The sequence goes on along the minus strand of CM061921.1, from coordinate 72,622,301 downwards.
AATTGTGTAATGTGGTTTATTTGTATGAATTCTTCAGTTTTCTTTGTATATTGTTCTTGGTCCAGTAAAACAACTGTATTCCCTTTGTCTGCTTTGGATATTAATTATTATTATATTGTTTTATTGAGTTTTTTCTTTAGTCAATTGAGTATTGTTATGTCTTTGTTGTTTGTTTTGTTTGCTTTAATTTGGGAGGTGGTGTTTTTAATTTCTTTTGCTATTAATTCTCATGTCAGGCCTATGTTTAGTGTACTATCTGTTTTTTGTTCTTGTGATAATATATATTCTGATTCTACGATGGTTTTTTCAATAAATTTTTCCATCGAAGGGTCACAGATGTTGTGTTTTAGGCCTTTTGTTAATATTTTGTTTTTTCTTTAGGTTCAAGTTGTGTTAACAAGTCTGGGGTAGAATGAGTGTGTGTTAGTTGTGTTTGTTCTATTGTTATCTGCTTTGTGTTTATCGTGAGTGTTTAGCAATTTTCCTAACTTTCTGTCATGTGTTTCTCTTATTTTAGTCAGTGTCTTTTTTGTATATTCTTCTGTTTTTTCAATTAGGTACAAAAGGACTGAAGTATTATTGATGGTGTAAGCAAGTTCTAAATGTGTTTTGTATAGCATTTGATTGAGGTGATCTTTAATTGCATACAGGGATTTTATTTCATTTCACAAATATAATTTTTCTGCTGCATGCTTGGTTTTGGTCGCAGAGGCTGAGGAACTGAGCAACCTTTACATTAATAAACTTTGGTATGACATTGTTGATTTTACACTTCTGGTTGAAGTTGATGGTCTATATTGTTTTGTATAGTTTCATATGGGTTTAGAGCTGATTTTAGCGACTAAGCTAAACAATATTTCACTCCACTCAAGACTGCTCAAATCTCGGGAAAGGACATACGCTCCATCTCACTACTCCACGATGAAAAAGAGTCCATATTGCCCGTTTACGCCAACTTACAGATTTTCCCAACTTTCTTAATATGGTGCAATCCGACTGATGTATCCACAAAATGTTATTCTTTCACTAAGCATCGATGGTTGCAACAGTTTACACCTCGTGATGTACTGAACACACTGAAACACCAAACAATGGTTCAAAAATCCTAAAATAAAGCCCTGAATAAGCTCCAGCTCAGGTTCGCCTGACTGCTTGCCACCAGAGCAAGGCTCTGATCATAACAAGGTATAATGGCTGTGTTTTGACTTAATACACCGATGAGCTAGTTGGTCGACATTAGGAACGCAATACTAAAGCGATTTGGCGTAGATAGGATCCGGAAAGTCCTTGGTAGGTTTCAGGAGGTATCTGGCACCAGATGCCTACGCACAGATCACTCAACTCCCTTAAATTACGGGCCGGTGTTTTGTGGGTGCGAAGCTGGCACCCGATAGCTTCCCAGATGTGTTCTATAGAGTTGAGACCGGGTGAATTTGGTGGCCAAGACATCAACGTTAGTTCACTAACAAGCTCCTAGAACCATTGTAGCACTATACTGGCATTGTGATACGGGCACTTATATAGCTAGAAGATGCAATCGAAGCAGTTGAAGACATGAAGCATGAAGAAATCTAGCTGATCACAGATGTTATGGTGTCTTCGATCACTGCCCCACGTCCCAGGGAAGCCCAGGTGTATGTCCCACATTGCATAATACTACCCCCACTGGCCTGCGTCCGTGGCGTGGTGCATGTCTGAAGGCGTATCTAGACACGATCATCGACCTGGTGGAGCAAAATACGTGATTCAGTCAATCAGGAGACACGTTCCAATTGATCCACGGACCAATCTCGATGGTCTTGTTCCCACTGCAATCGTAATTGACGATGATTTTTGGTCATCATGGGAACACATAGGGGCCGTCTGCTGCGGAGCCCCATGTTCAGCAATGTGCGCTGAATGGTGTGCTCTGAAACACTTGTGACTGCACCAGCACTATGCCACAGATCACCGCCTATCCTGCTGTACAGAGTGGCCAAACCTCCGACGTCCACGTTCTGTGATGAGGCGTGGACGTCCACCACCTTGTCGCCTACTTGCGGTTTCACCGTCCTTCAACCACTTCCCATAGATGCTCACTACAGTAGCACGCGAACAGCCGATCAGCCTCGCAGTTTTAGAGATGCTCTTTCCAGGGGCCGGGGCATAACAATCTGCCTTTCGTTAAAGTCTCTTATCTCAGCATATTCCCCGATTTGCCACTCATATCGTCACTACAATGACTTATCAAATGTCTCTGATCCGATAATATAGTTATACTACCGCATGACCTGCCAACTACGTCACTAGACGACATTCAGTCTCGCAGAGGGCAGTAGTTATAATGTTTTGGTTCATCAGTATTATGCACTAGAAGAATAGGAATTAGGATTGACAGCCATAAAGGAAGAAGAAATTTTAATTGCATTAATTTGTATCATGGGTATTCGACATTGGCACCTTCCAACCTCGAAGCCGCCCTGTGGCTTCTGCTGAGTTGTACTGTCTGGTTGCAGGGTCTGCGGGTGTCACTCGTGTTTGGCTCTGCAATGAGCGCTGCTGGGACGTGGTTGAAAGTGATTGCGGTGCACAGGGACCGCTACTGGCTGCTGCTGCTGGGACAGACTTGTGGCGCCGTGTCCCAGGTCTTCATGCTCAGCGTGCCTCCCATGCTCGCCTGCCTCTGGTTCGGTGCTCACGAGTTATCCACGGCTTGTGCCATCGGAGTCTTCGGCTATCAGGTTCTTACGATATCTTTCCTATATTTTTCCTGTCTTGACAGTGCTACCATCGAACTTATGCTGCTGAGACATACATGTTTTGAATTTTCTCCGTGTATGATAAAACATAGTTATTGTAAGAGTCCTGCCTAACTGACTACACTGAAAGGATAGCTGAGTGATTGATTTAGATGATTTGTAGACTTTTGATGTAGTGGGACTCTAGAGGGGAGTTGTCCTCCTTGTCTTTAGTCTGGTTTGCTACTAAAGAAGAGTATTAAGTCAGGATTAATTTCACACCAGCAGGTTAGTAGGTTTTGGTAACCCAGAATAAGGAAGACTAGTTCGTATTGAGTGGCTGGTTGAGAATCTACCCTGATAAATGATAATAGGCGGCTCTCAGTTTATAGAATCCCATTTAATCATCATCGAAGACTATAGACAATACACTTTATAACATGACATGCAAGGATCTATCCGACTGCTCCTATAAATGACGCTTCTACATCTGACTGAATGACTGAAATGTTAATGGTTGACTGAATGGCTACATGGAATGCCTGGCCCCATGTAGTTACGAGTAGTTTGTAGTTTTTTTTTTACAAGTCGGTAAGGTATCGGACCCTACATTCAGTGCGTTACAGGTTGAGTTATACGGGCGAGAAGTGACTTATGCTGAAGACTTTACCGTTTTTTAATTGCAGCTGACGTTGACAGCAGCACAACGACTCATCTTACAGTCGTCAGCCCACACAAGCTAATGTGGGCTACAGAATCTTCAGCACTTGAAGTTTGATGGTGTAATATATTATATGCCCATGATGTCACGATTTCCGACCAAGTACCGAGATGCTTGGAATCGTAAGGCCACGTCTTTGGGGTCGAGAACTGGCTTCTCTTCTCTCTCCCTTCAACGTCCTGCTTGAACCACCTATCACAGAATTTCCCGGGTAATATGTAATCAAACTTCCCAGAAAAGCAATCACATGTTTTAAATCTAAGATTTTTATTGGGTAATACTCTCTCCCACTCTTCCATCTCACGAAACTTCCCAAGTTTTTTGTGCACAGATTGGCAAAAATTGTTCGGCTTATATCAATAATTGATCTTGTATCTTCAGCTCTGATTTCCCAGCCTCGTCACATAATTCCCTTGGGTCAATCGTTGTTATTGTCCGGCAGTAAATCTTTGTGACTTGGTGTGTTCGCTCGGGCGTAATACCTGCTGAGGATCACATCACCTGGGTGTTTACCATTATCCTCACGCTCCCTTCAAAACAGCCTTCATGTGTGGGAGAGTCCTATTGTTCGGAGGTAGGTGCGTCCTTTAACTACCGCTTTCTTAAAGGAGACAGACGTTTGGTGGCCACAGGTCTGGACGCCCAGCATCCGCGGACTCGTCGCGTAATAACAAAACTTATTGCACTGAAATTACCACGCTGTTTTATTCATTGTATGTGTATACTCTAATTACAAGTTTTAACTGAATATTAGGAAACATATTACTTCCATTAAGCATGACGAAAGAACGGTAACGATCCACCCTACCACCCAGAGTTCGATTTTTCATTTTATAAATTACTCGAGGCGAATGACTTAAAGGGCCGTATGTTTCCCCTTTCTTGCTGACAGTTCTATTTCGGCCAACAAACCACAAAACCCTACTTTTAAAAAAAAATCTTATCAATATAATTATTGCATTTATTAATATGTAAAACACAATTCTATATAAATACGTGATTACTCTGTTGAGTCCCTTTTTTTTTTTTAAAAAAAAGAATTTTGGTCTGTATGTCCATTATTTGTATACACAACTCGCAGTTGGCTTAATGTATATACTCGTCTATAACCCAGCATTCACCTAGAATAATAACGAGAAACCTGGGTGGAGGTTCGATTTCACGTCCTTCAGAATGCATCATTAACTGCTTTCCCGTCAACCTTTAAGAAATCGGGATCACTTTAGGGCAGTTTAGAAGAAAAGCTTTAAAATACCCAGGAATAAATCTTTAAATGGAATCATAGAAATTGATATATAATTTGCGTGTTGTTCCAAAAACTGTCAAAAACATAAAACAGACTCTGGAGAGACGAGACATAAATGTTCATTCAGATCTGTTAATTAAATTTAACTAATATGTTTGCAACACAAAATTTAAGCTTTTTCCTTAGTGCGCTAATGACTGCATCGTTGACACGTCGTTGTCTGTTGAACGCTTACTACTATTCATGAGACACATAGCATTTTTCTGCGAACTAATATCAGTATTCTGAGTCGATTACAACAATTCCGATTACAAATTTCTGCATTTTCCACGAAATCGTTATTACAGATATTGAAATTGAATTTAATCCAGAATTTTGACTGGAGGTATTAAAGAGCCACAAAACCTAACAGGTGTAAAGTAAGTATCACGGATATGAGCTCAAATCCCGCCTATACAGTTACGTGTAATGACTTAAAAATCTGCGAATTTATTGGCATCACTTATTTATTAGTTGTCATCAATGACATTATGTTAATAATCATAATATATCCTGTAAAGCAGTATTAACACTAGAGTGCACGCGCGGGCTACATATGTAGCCCAACGTGTAATATTGTCGTATATTATATAAACCTTGCGCGCTACAGATTAATCGTTCAGTGTATTCCTCAAGTACTATCCCCCACCCCCGCCAGTAACGTGCCATCTCTCACGGCGCATGGACATCTGCATAAATCGCCCTTGAAGTTGATGGGCTACACCTGTAGCCCGCGCGAGCGTTGGAGGAAGTAAATTATTTAATATACAAGTGACAAATTTGAGGTAAATATAATACATTTTCTGTATTAATACTACAAAAAGTAATGTCAATAACTGTTTTTTATGTGTGTTGTTTGTGTTTATGTATTTTCATGTAACTTTATTATGTTTTTGTCATTTTTAGATGGTGGGTAATGTGAGCTATGCCCAAATACTAAGATGGTTGCTGGATAATGGCATAACGAAATTAAGTAGTTTTGATGTTGTCTACCCTCCATAATCATGCTAAAAATTGATTATGCAACTAGTGAATCTCAAAAACATGATATCATCACTTTTTATAACCACACAAAATACAGTGTCGATATTTTTGATAAAATGTCTAAAGAATACCTCGTTGCTCGGAACAGTTGTCGATTGCCTCGCACGCTGTTTTACAATTTTGTTAACATGGCGAATATAAACGGTCTTGTAATATATCTGACGAACAATCCTGATATGAAATTGATCCGTCGTCAATATCTTCAAGAAGTCGTATTCGATCTTGCAAGACCTTTTATAGAGCGTCGTATATCCCAGAGAAATATACTAAAAGGTGTAAAACTAAAAGGAAGACTACTTCTAGGATTGGCAGATCAACCCCCGAAACATAATAAGCCTATTCGGGGAGGAGTTGGTCGATGTTCTTTTAGCAGTAGGGCTCGGGCTTACAGGACGCGCAAGCAATGCAGCAAATGTAAGAGGCGCATTTGTAGCGAACTTCAGGCTGTCGTCTGTCCTGAATGTATGCTAACAGAATGAATTATTATCAAAATATTTGATTTTTAAGAAGTTTACGTTTATGTTTCAAATTATAATTAAGAAACAAAATTTTGTTAATTTTATGAGTCAATATGATAAAAATAAAGATATTTAGTAATTATTTACTCGGTTTTATATATTTTTTTGTCTGATTCCGAAAATTAATTATCCTACAAAATGGGCTACGCCTGTAGCCCGCGCGTGCGTTCAAGGAGTACTTAGGGGCGCGTGCACTCTAGTGTTAATATATTAAGAATACTACCCATATCATTAATCAGTGTAATAACTTGAGATTAAAAGGGGTCCGTTATTTGTTACAAGTATAATATTTTTACATGTGGCAGTAAAAAATTTGTTTAGCAAATTTTAAAATCTTACATTGATAGAAATTCATTTACTGAAGATGAATGGGTCCAAGTATTCATACATCGTACGAAAATGTTATGGGACGATGTTCTACGCTTGGAGAATGCACGAAGGAGGAAATGTAGGTGGCAGCGATCAAACTAAGCGGTCTTCGATATCTAGATCTGAAACCAGTAATTTAAGCAGTATTTACTAAAATTGGAGATAAGGGGCGGATAGTAATAAAAATGTACTCACCATCATTTTGAGGACACATAAACGCGATTGAGAATTTTAATACAGAACTGTACGACTCTCCGGCAACGAATAGCTCGAAATTTGCCAAAATAAAAATATTTTTGGAATTTCAATCTTCATATATCTCTTGCTGCATTCTTATCGGGAAATTTTTAATCCCTCGGATGATTAAGAAATTTTCTCATTGTCAGCAAAATGAATTCATTTTTCAATGTTTGGAAAAAGTTAACAGTATTTCGACCTGCACCGGCGAATCTTTCACAAATTAATATTTTTGTATAAAATTAATAAGTAAAAGAGCTTGCAGTCATTTTATTATATGTGCAATCAGGTTTTTGTAATAATTGTATTTATTTTATGCTGTCAGTGGCACTATACATAAGAACTGAGATTGTATGATTACGATGTAGCATGTCGTGTGAGAATTTGCCACATAAACCTGGGCTTGCACCACAGAACCATCTCTCAGTTAGTTTTACGGCAAGTTTGTCTGATGAGCATCTAGGGAAGTTATATCTGTTGTTTCATAGAGCTAGTAAATGTGATTAAAGGAGCAAATGTTAGAAAAGAAATGCTGTTGGACAGGCAACTCAATTGGCACATAAAAAAATGGTGTGGACACAGAACATGACAAATCATGAAGAATTGAATATAATAGTTGCCGAAATGACGTAGCACAATTAAAATCAATAACCTAATCACATACTCTATGTAGGCTGGATTACTTTCTTATCACACCAGAGGATGAAATAGGAAAACATGGCCTTTAGTAAAAGTCTTCTGGGTCGTTCAATGATGTTACTTCCTCACAGTAGGCGAATTACTATTAGGAAGCTACTGGAGAAAGTGCTCTCCAACGCTTGCATAAGGAATTGAGCCAAAGTACGTGAGAGCAAGATATAATTCTATTTCGGTAATTATGCTAGAATTATAGTTTCAGGGTCCTTGGGATGGGTGATATCGTTGACATGGTGTGTGAGAGATAGCGAAATTTTAACCTTGACTGTAATACGCGGTTTCATGAGCTTAGACGTCCAGGTATTGCATAGTCGAATGACCACAGACAGTTATTCCCATAGGTAGCATCGGCAAATTCCGATAGCAGGACTCTCCTCGTATGGTTGAGCCTTCCCAACCTCGAGATACATACGAAAAAACGAGAATCTCCTCTCGAGATAAAGTCAGCATATCAGGTCTCGTACTTGAAATCACGCATTTGTTCACATGGTGTCAACATCAAATTTTACGAGAAGTTCTCTCCAACATTCTTTCTTGGCTAGGTTCGGCTCTTATTGACGGTCATAAACATCGTCCTCGCATTTCTATGGTCAATCAAATGTCACATAACTGGTCTCATGTTCGCACGCTCCCTTAATTGCCATCCTTTTTATCAGCGATATTTGACGCTCCATGTCCCAATACACCAGGCGCCATTTGGGTTGGAGATCGGTCAGGCATGATAATTTGCTTTGTTCGCCTTCCAGACATGTCAGATGCACCAGACCGAGTTAGTGTTCCAACTGGGTCTCCCTTTTGTCCTGTAACCATCTTTATTATTCAGACATCCAAAGAAGTTTACTTATGCTGACCAAATCGAGTTATAAAATTGGTAATATATGCAAAAGTGGTGCCAATACCAATCTGTTAATTACTTTGGAGCTATTACTATAGCAATAGTTGGATTATCTTCATTTAGCTGTAAAATAGATTTATCTCAATTTAGAACGATTGTTTTACTTTTTATAATAGATAAATTTTGTTTTTTATAAGCTGAAAATATTGATTTTGTTTCAGCTTGGAGTGTCTCTCAGTTTCTTGGTTAATCCTCTGATCGTAAGAGATCATGAGCGACTGGAAGACATAGAATGGGACCTGAAAATATCATCGTACGCAACAGCTGGCGTTTGTACTGCCGTCTTTGTGCTAATCGTTGTTTGTAAGTAACACAACAATTGACGCAATGTAATGTACAGTTGGTAACCGTAGGGTGGGGTTTGGCTGAAGTAGAGGCCGTATACCCGTTCAAGACGTCGGAAGTAGAGGTGGATGCAATCAGCGACGTGCTTCGGTCAGTTTACTCGCAAGGAGCTTCCTCTCCAGCACTCATTTGGGTTCACTAGGGTTATGGAGCTGCTCCGGTCTGTTAGCTAAGTTTCAAACGTTCGGGTTTCGGTCCCGGGTTCAGGAATTTTTAAGAGTTATGTTTGATCATATGAGCTATGCCAGGACGTTCCGTGGTTCGGATTCCACGTTAAACTGTAGGTCCCAGAGAAAAGAAATTGGCGCTCCTACCTCTGACACAATGGCTTAGCAAGCTTCCTTCGGGAGGATCCAACCAACCTTCGGGTTGTGGACTCAGTTAGTTTTTTCCCGTATGATTGGCTTCGAGGAGAAGTCCTAGGTTTGTTCAGTATTTGATCGTTTGCCGTTTTATTCCAGTAGATGGTAGATAGACCAAAATATGAAATAGAGTCTACTTTAGAATAATAGGAGTCCTGGGAGAGCTACAGCAGGTAGACCAACTCCTATTGGCAGCAAGGTCAGTCTCCTACTTTCAATGGACAGATGGTAATACTTCCCGCTCAACTGTCTCAAACAAGATGCTATTGGAGCTCTCATATAGGTACATCTGGAATTCAACGAACAGACTTCGAACTTGCGTTGGTCACTGCAAAGAGATGGGTGTGCCTTGGAGAGCAACCAGATTCCATGTGTCCCTATGGCGAGGCCCAATCCACGGAACATTTGCTGTCATGTAAACTGGGTATCAGATCTCTATCAGATTGGCGGAAAAATTATTTAGTATTTAAAGCTGAAAGTAATGGAATGCTGGTGTAAAGAAGTTAAGCTCCAGCTAGTACCAACAAAAATCCAATACATATTGATGAAAGGAACGCTGAAACGCAACCCAATTGTGAAGGTTGGAGAAAATTCTATTAATAGACGTAAACCAGTAAGATACTTAGAGGTTATTCTGGAAATTTTAATGATCACGTTGATTATATATGCCAAAGAACGACTGCAGCAATAAATAAGATAATTAGCATCGGGCAAAGGAGATTTCTAATAGCACTGCCGACTACAAGATTATATCATGGCGCCATTACCACAGCTATTGGAAGTTATGGAGCATGCACATGGGCGCAAAGGCTAAGACTGGTTAAACCTGCAAGGGATCGCAGACGAAAGCAACGAGGAATTCTCTGGCGTCTAAAAGGCGCATTCGGAACTACCCCAACTGACGCACTTATGGTAATTCTCGGAAAATGTCATTTAGACCTAGAAAGATGGCAGCATGTTACTGTCTACGGAAAGGAAACTCTGACAAGGTAAAAGAGATTCTTGGCCAGGTAGGTTCCAAGACGATAGGCATTAAAAACTGTATTTTAAACGAATGGCAACAGCAGTGGAGCAATTCTGAAACAGGAAGGACATTATTTGAAATACTTCCGGACATCAGAGAGAAGATGCGTATGAAACACTTCAATCCATCTCGAGGTTTGATACATTTCCTCATCGGTCATGGACCGTACGAAACATATCTCTACAGGATCAATAGGGCATAGAATGATCTATGCATATGCGGATCCCCAGGAATACCTTATCATAAACTGTTTGAATGTGCATTAGCAGATGATCGAATCAAACAGTACAGAGTGAAGCTCACGGGAAAATCTACCTCGGAAATACTGCAAGACAACCTTCTATTTGAAGAACTGCACAAGGTGGCAGATGCTGTGTCAGATGCGGCTAGGAAGCGGTATCAGCTTCTCATAGCCAGGATACAGCGAACCATATAAGGAATGAGTCAAAATACTCAAAATGGACAAGAAATGTTATAAACAGCTAAGTGGAACGCTGATGTCGGAAGTGTGGCTTCTGGATTTTACCGAAGCTTATTCTAAAAGAACTTTTAAAAACTCAAGATGTTTTAGTTTTTTAGTATTATTGCGTAAAGATTTTTAATAACAGGTTGCGATAACTTACGGTGTGTTGTAATGATAGTAAATTATTTGTACCATTTTCGTAGTATATAAGATTTGTGTTTATCTTTTAAAATTTTGTTAAGTATAAAATGTTATTATGGTATTACGAAATAACGGTTCGCTGAAGGCTATAGCGAATGAACCATCTGAATGTACAGATAAATAAATAAATTGTCATTGACACGACAAGAAGCAGTAATTAACCATATAAATTATCCCTTTCTTAAGTGTTCTGCAAATGTAAAAATAAACAGGAAGCTCTGGTATTTTGTTGTTAAATTCTAAACAAATAATACAGTTGTTTATGAATCCAGTGCCAAGAGTAATTAATGTGTTGCTGATATACATTTTTTATACATTTTTCTCCGAATGTCTAACACTTATTTTTGTTTATGATGGGAAGGAAATATGAAGTATACACAGCACTTATCAAAGTTGATGGAAGAACAAAAAAAAAAAAAAAAAAAAGTGCGAAAACTAAAAAAAACCGCAATATTTGACGATTATTCCTTACTCATGAAGTTACAATTCGACGGACGTGGCTAGACTAGCGGCCAATCTAGCCACACCAAACTTATCTCAGATAGTACTTACCTACCTATCTACCATCCCATCCTAGTAAGCAAATTTATAATTTAAACATTCATTTATCTTGATTTATTTATACTGAATATATTTTAAGACAGTTTTTCACTACTCGCATATTTTTACTTAATTATTACGTTACAACTAAATTCATTTCAGCGCATAAAATTTTCAACGGTATTGTTTTTGCACCACCCCCAACCACTTCCTCCCTGAATCAAATCTTCCAGAAAAAATCATTCGTGGTGATTGGGCTGACCGCAGGTTCGCGTGCTGGTCTAGTCATTTGTGTCGCTTTATAACTACGTGAGTAAGAACAATGTACGAAATATTACTTTTTTGTGTTTGTGTAGCGTTTCTTGTCGCATAAATCCTCCTTTTTGAACTAGCATAGTGATTGGCCTTCTTTATCTATTCCTCACATTTTAATATCGCCTCGAGGAATTACTTACTCCACGATACGGTTTTGAGATTGTTAATTTTGTATGTGATATAATCACTCTTTTTTTATATTTCTTCATTCTTCAATACCATCAGTACTTTTTTTCAGTTTACATATGTAATGTGTGAACCACTGCCCAGGTTTCCGCGACCGCCCACCAATTCCTCCAAGTGCTTCTGCAGCTGCTCGTCTCTCTTCGCCATCCAAGGATGGCATTTTTGCAATCTACCGCCGTCTAGTCAGAATGCGTGATTTTCTGCTGCTAACTTTCGCCTGCAGCCTCGAGTTGACTGCCCTGAACGCCTTTGCCACACTCATCAATCCAATCGTGTTGGCACATTTCGAGGTATATTTAGAGGATAAGCAGTTACATTTTAGTATAAAATTTTATACTTTTAGCAGGAGTCATGTAAATAAAATTCCACTTACTTTTTGCGGGTTTACTGCCAGCGTTACGGCACACAACCTGGGGCCTTCATTAAGGCTGTTTCGTGTTGATTTATCCCGTTCTGACCGCTGGTTGCAACACTCCGCATACTTGGTGGATTGTTGCAGGCAAAGACGGAGTCTTGTAAGAAGCCGTCAGAAGGGGATAAACCAATCCCAAACAGCCCTGATGAAGGCCCCACTCTAAGACGAAACGTTCAGTAGGTGTTTCACTACATCGTTATGACTCAGCTCTAGCCGCATGATGTTGCATTTGGATAAATAGTTTGTGCTTTGCTGGAATTCGGTCGCCACCTAAATTGAATTAACTCCAACTCAGAAAAGGTAAGTCATCATTAAAAGTCACTGTGGCTGTTGAAACTGATAAACACTAAATTCTTCAAAAATTATAAAGTCGCAAACTTATGGTATCGGAAATATTCACCAAAAAAATTTAATTGCAGGAACGATTAACCCGTTCGAGACAGACCAACATCACGACTGAGTTTACAGTCACATGAGGGAAGCTAATTTCGCCACATATTAACCTAAAAGTTCAATATGTCTACCCGGAAATAGTTGAATAGTTGTTCATAGACATGCGCCTAGCCTCGCACCCAGATCGCGCTACTGAGAGGTGTGCTAAAGCTCCAACTAATTTTCAAATACTGGGGTGAGGCGAGACTAAGGCTGGTATTTATAGAACACGTATGGGAACACTTCATCTCCTCGTTCACACAAAACAAGTCCCTACCCAGCAAGGACAAATGTAGACTTCCGCTCGCGGTGATCGTGACATCTGATGTCTGAAGCTCCATAAATAAATTCCTATCTGTCTGAAACTTTTACAGGCAGATTTATAAATGTTAAAATCAATCCAAACGAAAATTTTTGTAACTTTAATGATTTGACTGTAAAAAATTATTTTCTGAAATTCCAAAAAATGTTTATAACTACCACAGTTTTAAAGCTACGAAATTGAAATAACTTTTAACTTGCTTCCAATTTTCTACTCTTTTATTTGGTACTAAGATCACCTTATATACTGTTCTCTAACAGGTTGAGCCAAAATTCTTACACAAGTATTAAATTCAAAACTGTATATCTTTTAGAATATCTAACTGACAGCTCTGAAACCTACATTAAACAATTGTACGTGGTTTCCTTGATTTATTATGAATTTCTAAAGTAGACGCTCTCTTAGGATGATGAAACAGGAAATACCGGCTGGCTCCGACATTTTCTATAGACTGTAAAATCTCTACTTTGTTCCATCCTGACCAAAATACTACAAGGAACTTAAAGAGACTTACTGAAAACTATTTGTATTGGAATGTACTTTCTTTTGAATATAATTTTCTCAACTGAATTTACTTATATTTTCTAAACTGACTATTTGACATATCCACATATGGTGAAATTTTTTGAAATCTCTCTAAAATCAATCTTTAAACTTCAGTGAACGTTTTCAATCTTTTATATGCTGTGTATGACAAGATCTTACTTCTTTCAGGCTATAAATTTTAAATGTGTAATTGAGTCTTAGCTTATTACGCCATCTTTCAACTTCTAATGTCTTTTTAGTGGAATTTTCTAGCTACAAGGTTTCTAACTTCATTTTAATAGCTATAATCCTAAATAGCTGTAGAAATGAGGATAATGCTTTCTTTTACGAAATATTCTAAATCCAAATGCCAGATATGTTGATGCTACGATTTGCCTTTCTATAACTGTTTACTTGAGTTATCTAAGGAAACGACTTTAAACTTGATCTGCAATGTTATTTAAATGAACTCGCTACTCTACAAACAAATTTTGTTATGAAGTTACCAAATTTTATGTTACCTTACGCCACGTAGGGTTCCGAAACGTTTGCGGTAACAACATCGTTGAAGCAACTCTAAGCGCGCAAAAAGTAAATGGAATTTTACTGTTTACATTTTAATTCTCCGAAGATTACAGAGAGTACATTTGTAACAATATTAAAAAAAATAGTAATATTGATGATTATTTCGACATTTAATTTTAATTAACGAATTATGGATGTATACTGTAAAAAATGTTTTCTTTTAAAGGTTATTATTTAGAAAGTTTTGTCGTATGGTAAAGCGAGTGAAGATTAACTTCGACTTACCCCATTTGTTCACATGGGTTCTCCCCATCTACATCTACATCTACATCTACATCTATACTCCGCAAATCACAAATACTGTGGGTGGCAGAGGGTGCTAAGCACCAATCCTAATTCTGCGCATTCCAATCCCGAACAGATCGAGGAAAGAAGGAATACATAAATGAATCAGTACGGCATCTTATTTCTCTAATCTTATCCCTCCTGTCATTGCGACCTAAATAGGTTGGCGGAAGAAGTATTTCGTTGCACTCGTAACTTAAAGATTTTCGCATATTCTCCAAACGAAAACGACGTCGTCTGTCCGCCAAACAATCCCAGCCCAACCCACGAATTAGCTCTGTGACACTTACGTAAGGACTGTAACTAGCAGTCACGAATCGAGCGGCTCTTCTCTGTACTCTCTCTAATGTGTCAATCAATCCCTTGCGATACGGATCCCAAATTCCACAACAGTATTCCAAATGCGGACGCACTAGTGTTTAGTATGCTATTTCCTTTGTATGAGCATTACAACTTCTCAAAATACGTCCTATGAATCGTAGTTTGGAATTAGCTTTTCCTACAACGGAAGTTATGTGCAAGTCCCATTTCATGTTGCTTTGTACTGTTACGCCTAGATACTTCAGGGAATCTACAGTGTCAACAACTGAATTGATAACTTTGTACTCCAGAGCAAGCGGGGTCTTTTTATTACTTATGTGCATTGCCTTGCACTTTTTACAGTTAAGTGTAAGCTGCCATTCACGGCACCATTCCGAAATAACATCCAGATCGCGCTGAATTTCTAAGCAATCGTCGGAGCACCTCACTTCCCTATAAATAAGTGCATCATCAGCAAAAAATCGCATCCTGCAATTAACGTTGTCACCGAGATCGTTTATAAAAATTAAGAAAAGAAGTGGTTCTATTACACTTCCTTGAGGAACGCCCGAAGTAACGTCTAGTTTAGAAGAGGCTTCCCCGTCTACAACGACATACTGTGACCGACCAGTTAGAAAATCGCGTATCCATTCGCAAATCTGATCAAATCTTCGCTCGGATCTTCGCTAAGAGTCGGTTGTGTGGTACAGAGTCAAAAGCTTTCTGAAAATCCAAGAAAATAGCATCAACTTGTGACCCCGCATCAATAACTTTCATTACATCATGCGAAAATAGAGCCAGTTGCGTTTTACATGATCGGTTCTTCCGAAATCCGTGTTGGTATGCTGTAAGTAGCTCGTTTTCATCTAGAAACTTCATAACGTTAGAGCATATGACATGCTCCAGAATTCTACTGCAAACAGATGTTAGCGATATCGGACGATAATTCCTAGGATCTCTCCGATCTCCATTCTTGAAAACGGGAATCACCTGCGCAATTTTCCAGTCAGAAGATACTTTTCTTTCCTCTAAAGATTTACGAAATATATCTGACAGAAATGGTTCTATTTCTTCCGCGTATTCCGAAAATACTCTTACTGGTACACCATCGGGACCCGGCGGCGCTTTCCCCCACTTCAGGAGCTTTAATTGCTTTATGATACCTACACTATCAATTTGTACTGGATCCATTTCAAATTCAACACGCCGTGGAAAAACGGGAATGTTTTACATGTTTTCGTCAGTGAAGGAATTTTTAAATTCGGCGTTAAATACGGTAGCCTTGTCGCGGCTGTCATCAACTTCCCGACCGTCTTTTAGTAGAACTGGCATATTGTTGTCACAACCACCTATTTTTTTTACATACGACCAAAATTTCTTTGGATTTTCAATGAGGCTCTTGGAAAGTGAGTTGCATCGAAAGTCATTGAAGGCTTCACGCATCGCATTCTTGACCTGTCCTCTTGTCTCAGCTAGTTTTTCTAAATCACTCCTATACATCGTCCTTCTTGAGCGTGCATGAATATTCCTTTGCTTTTTAAGTAACCTTTTGACTTCACGCGTATACCACGGGGGATCGTTCCCGTCCCAGATTGTCCTTTTCGGTATATGTAAGTCCATACCTTCCCTGCCTATATTTATGAATCGAAGCCACATCTCTTCAACCGAGCCTCTTCCTTCTACAAAGGTAATGTATTTATCCCTCAAAAACGTTCTTAAACTCTCCTTTGGGGCCTTTTCGAACCTGTAAACGACCCTTTCTTTTTTCTTTTTGTGCTCGACTGTTAATTTTACTGTAGCAATTACAGCTTTATGACCACTTATTCCCGTGGTGGTAGAAATGTCCGTAAATAATTCAGGCCTATTTGTAACGAGAATATCTAACATGTTTTCGTTTTCGTTGTCGTACCGCGTTGGTTCAGTGACGAGCTGCTCAAGATTAAGATCTGAGAAAAGGTCGAGAATAATCTCACAGGATATTTTATCCCTGCCACCAGTAGCGTGGGCGTAATTACTCCAGTCAATATACGGCAAGTTGAAGTCGCCTCCTAGTATTATTCCATGATCCGGAAATTGACGAGCTATATTACTTACGTTATTTCTTAAGGCCTCAGCAACACCTACATCTGCATCTGGTGGACGATAGAAAGACCCTATTACAAGTATTGTCCTAGCTACTTTTAGTCTAATCCATAGGATTTCACAGACCGTATCGATATTTATTTCTTTACACGACAGGTGTTTACGAACAGCTATAAATACACCACCTCCATTAGAATGTAACCTATCCTTACGGAAAACATTCATGCTATGGTTAAAAATTTCTGATGAACTTATATCCGGTTTTAACCAGCTTTCAGTACCTAATACTATATCAGCTTCTGTGCTACTAATAACGCTTTCAAGCTCAGGCTGCTTATTACAAACACTTCTACAGTTTATAACGAGTACTTTTAACGGTCGAGATTGATTTTCGCTACTCTCAACATCTGGTGCCGAATTTAATTGGGCTGCCCGTGACTGTAATCCCAGTTTCGGGTCTTCCTCTCTCAGCCTAAAAAATCCCCCAATGCACTCCACACGGCCCCTGCCACCCGTGTAGCCGATTCACGTGTGTAGTGCACACCTGATCTATCCAAAGGAACCCTACACGATTCGACCCCAGGGCGAAGATCTAGGAATCTGCAGCCATGATTATCACAGAAACGACGCAGTCTCTGGTTTAGACCCTCGACTCGGCTCTGAACCAGAGGTCTACAGTCAGTTCTATCGACAATACTGCAGATGGTTAGCTCAGCCGAAATCTTGCGGTCATCAACCACAGAGCTCACCGTATGAGCAAGCCGCCGGAAGGAAGAGAGGATACCCTCCGACCCAAGGCGGCAAGCATCATTGGTGCCGACATGAGCTACAATCCGCAGCTGGCTACACCTCGTCCGCTCAATGGCATCCGGGATGGCCTGTTCCACATCATGGATCAGACCGCCCAGAATGCACAAAGAATGGACATTGGACTTCATCCCAGACCTGTTCGCCATGTCCCTGAGGTGCTCAATGAAACGCCAACTTCTCGACTTCAACTTCTGGTTCTTCCAGTTGGCTTCTGTGTGTACTGGCTGGTACACACTTAATGACACTCCAACTAATGACGTTGAGGGATTTGAAATGAACTCCAGAGATGAGATTGACAGGCATTTATTCCTTATCTCTACAAAACAATTGGAATGATACAAATTGCTAGTACAGCGTAAATATGTATAGAAGCGATTCTTGCTTTCTTACTACAGCCTAATGGCTTGAATAAAATAATGGGAGGTTCGGTATGAGCCTCATCCTAGAGCATAGTGGGGGTGACTTTTTTCTGCTGGCTAGCTCTCATCACGCGGGGTGCATGCAGAGCTCTAATTGGCAAGTTGGAGACGGTCTTTCTAGGAGGTTCCAGAACTTTCCTGACTGGGTCTCCCACGATAAACTGCTGGCTCTGTGTCCTTGTATGAGGGAATCAAGTAACTGAGTACTTGGTTTCATGTTCCATGCTTTCCTACCCAGGACGGTCACCCAAGGGGGCTGGCTTGTGCCACCCTAAAGTACTGCTTCTATCTACCAAATTATTAAAATCTGCTACAGTTTTTTGGTCCCGGTACGGAGAATTTCTGATGTAATTTGAAAGCCTCCGAGTTCTGTACCCCAAGCGAAATGAAGCGCTATTGTTGTATCTAGGTAGACTGTCAGTCTCCCACAGGCTTCCAGCTGTTAAGCGGAATAAATACAAGACTTAAAATTTGTATGAGTCATGTGTTTCACTGACGTAAAATCGAATGTTGTACTTAAAATTTTGCGAAATTATATTCTATTAACGCTCGTTAGGCCTCGTATCCAATTGAGCACCCTCAGGCGAATGAACCGCTCAGTGAAGCGAGCTGATCAAGAGTGGACGCCTGAGCACGCTCCCAACCAACGACAGCGAGCGCGTTCGGGTCGAGCCGACCGTGTGTCGGTGTTTTAGAATGCTCAAAGGCGAGCCAGTGTGTGCTCGGCGCTAAGTGTGGACGCTAGTTTGGCTGTTTTTATAATTAGCGTGAGCATGCGGGACAATAACACTTGATTGACACTAATTAAAGGGTATGAACAATAGATGGTATTACGGTGTAGCTCATACAAGCGGTAGTATAATCGAAATATATAAGAAGAGGCATGAAGTGAAACCAGCGAGGTATTAAACCATGGTACTGATGATAAAAATAAAAAAATAAAAACATGAAACAACCTTTTTTTTTTTTTTGCTGTCGTCAGTCTTTAGACTGGTTTGATGCAATCCTCCATCCCTTCCTATCCTGTGCTAACCTCTTCATTTCTACATACCCCTTACAATCCACGTCCTCAATTATCTGCTTCATATATTCTAATCTCTGTCTACCTCTGCAGTTCTTACCTTCAACTGTTCCCTCCACTAGCAAATTAACCAATCCAGCATGTCTCAAAATATGACCTACCAACCTGTCTCTTCTTCCTGTAAGCTTCCTCCATATATTTCTTTTCTCACCCATCATTTCTAAAACTCGTTCATTTCTTACTTTGTCTGTCCACCTAATTTTCAGCATTCTTCTGTAGCACCACATTTCAAATGCTTCAAGTTTCTTTCTTTCCGGTATTCCTAAAGTCCATGTTTCGCTACCGTAAAGTGCTGTGCTCCACACATAGAGTTTTAAGAAGTTCTTTCTAATTCCTAGATCAATATTTGAAACTAAAAGGTTTCTCTTTTTCATGAAGGGTCTTTTTGCTAGTGCTATTCTGCTTTTAACATCATTCCTGCTTCGGCCATTGGTTGTAATTTTGCTTCCCAAGTAACAGAACTCACTCACTTCTCCTATTGCATCAGATCCTATTTTTATATTTAATCTGCTAGTATTGGTGTCATTTCTGCTACATTTCATCACTTTTGTTTTACTTTGATTTATATTCAGTCCAAAATCTTCCTTCAGTATTTTGTTCATGCCATTCAATAACTTCTCAATATCCTCAGCCCTCTCTGCTAATAAGACAATGTCGTCAGCAAATCGTAGCATACTGATTTTTTCTCCCTGAAAACTTATGCCACATGGAAATTTTTCTTTGACTTTCTTCATTGCTTCTTCTACATACAAGTTGAATATTAACGGGGATAGACTACAACCTTGTCTCACACCCTTTTTAACTGATGCATGTCTCTCGTGATTCTCTACTTTTATCACAGCCACTTGATTCTTATATAGTTTATAGAGGATTCTTCTATCTCGATACTTTAGACCTGACTTCTTTAAAATTTTGAACATCTTGTCCCACCTAACATTATCAAAAGCTTTTTCTAAATCAACAAATGCCATAAAAGTATCTTTGTTTTTCTTGATCCGCCCTTCAAAGTATTAATCTTAAAGACAGAATTGCTTCCCTTGTACCGCGATTTTTCCTAAACCCAAACTGTTCTTCACTTACTATCTCTTCTACTACCGTTTCCATCCTTCTGTATATTATTCTGGTCAGCAATTTTGAAGCATGTGATGTTAGACTAATTGTGCGATAATTCTCACATTTGTCAGCTTGTGCTTTCTTCGGAAGTGTGAAGATGATATTTTTATTAAAATCAGTTGGAATTTCTCCTGTTTCATAACTTTTTGATATCAGCTTGAATAATCTTTCGATTCCTTCCTCTCCTATAGATTTAAGAAGTTCTGCAGGGATCTCATCAATTCCAACTGCCTTATTTGCTTTCAAGTCATTCAGAGCTTTATTAAATTCTGTCCTCAAAACAGGATCTCCTAAGTCATCCATGTCGACATCGCCTTCCTTTTCCAATACACTATTGCTCAAGTCGTCCCCAACATACAGTTTCTCAATGTATTCCTTCCATCTGTTAGCTCTATCTTCTGACCTTAAAAGAGGTTTCCCATTGGCAGCTTTAATGTTCATACCTCTTTTCTTCATTTCTCCAAAATTCTGTTTGATCTTTCTATATGCAACATCTACTTTTCCTGCAACCATTTCCTTTTCTACTTCTTCACACTTTTCTTGTAGCCATTTTTCTTTTGCTATTTTGCATTTCCTATTTATTTGATTTCTAAATTGCCTGTACTGCTCTTTTCCTGCTTCATCCTGAGCATTTTTGTACCTTCTTCTCTGATCGATCAGCTGCAAAATTTCTTCTGTGATCCAAGGTTTTCGGGCAGCTTGTTCCCTAAAGCCTAAGGTTTCTTTGCCAGCTTTAATTATTTCGGTCTTTAATGCATTCCATTCGTCCTCGGTTGAGCTCCTTTCACAGTTACTTCTTAGACCTAAGTCTACCATTTCTGCAAATTTTTCTCTCGTGCTAGATTGTTTCAGTTTATTCACTTCCAGTCTGTTCTGCTTATGCTGCTTCCTTATTCGCTTGAATTTCAGCCTGCACTTCATTACTATCAAATTATGGTCCGAGTCTATGTCTGCTCCTGGGTATGCTTTACAGTCTAGAACTTGATTCCTGAATCTCTGTTTGACCATGATATAATCTAGCTGATATCTGCCTGTATCCCCAGGACGTTTCCAGGTGTATATTCTTCTTGCATGGTTCTTAAACAGTGTGTTCGCCACTACTAGCTTATATCTTTCACAAAATTCTGGCAACCTGCTTCCTCGCTCATTTCTTTCTCCTAGACCAAAACTTCCTACAGTATTCCCCTCTTTTCCTTCTCCCACTATTGCATTCCAATCACCCATGATTATTAGATTTTCCTCCCCTTTCACATATTGGATTAATTCTTCAATTTCAGCATATATTTTTTCTATTTCTTCGTCATCTTCCTGCGACGTTGGCATATACACTTGTACTAATGTGGTTGGGACGGGTTTAGTTTCTAACCTCATCAAAATAATCCAGTCACTAAATTGTTCATAATAACTAACCCGTTTCCCTACTTTTTTGTTCATTACAAATCCTACACCAGTGACTCCATTGACAGCTTGTGTGCTAATTATCCTGTGTTCCCCAGACCAGAAATCCTGTGCGTCCTTCCATTTAATATCACTAATCCCAACAACATCTAACTTAAGTTGTTCCATCTCCCTTTTTAAGTTTTCTAACCTACCTGCCCTATTCAGACTTCTAACATTCCACGCTCCGACTCGTAGAATGTTTCTATCCATTCTGATGACTCCTCCCTGAGCAGTCCCCACCCGGAGATCCGATTGGGGGACTATTTTACCTCCGGAATATTTTACCCAGGAAGAAGCCATCATGATATATGTAATTTGAGAGGATTACATGTCCTCGGGATACCCTTTGGGTCTTTAATGCAGTGGTTTCCCGTTGCCTTCTGCATCCCCATGCCGTTGATCATTTCTGATTCATCCGCCTTTAGGGGCCGTTTCCAACCCCAAGGGCAAGAGGGTGCCCAAAACCGCTCCCCGCTCTTCCGCCCTCTTTTCAGAGGCCGTTGGCAAGCAGTGGGTGACTCCTTATACCGGGAATCTTTCAGTCGCCAGAGCCTCGTCCGTGCAAACAGGGTGCACCACGTGAAGGAGAGGTTGACATTTGGTTGGAAAAGACTAGTATTGTCTCTCCCAAACCCTTGCACCCCGAAACAACCTATAAGTCTATAAAAATAACCTAAATATAATTTTGGAGTGGCTGGGCATTACAGACTACTGGTACAAAACAGCCGATGCTTCGTTTAGGGACTTTGATCCCATACTGCAGGTTTGTACAGGAATCTCCTAATGGCAGGAATCGTAAAGTTATCAGTTTTGTTTTTGTTTTTTATTTTTTTACTTATGGCTTTACGCCTCGTCGACGTCAAGGTCATTAGAGGCGGGATGGGACTTGGGACACGGAACGGGAAGGAATTCGGCCGTGGCCTTTAGAAGGGAGGATCCTGGCATTCACCTGGAGTGATTTGGAGAAACCATGGAAAACCGAAATTTGGCTGCCCGGACGGGGATTCGAACCGGCATCCTTCCGAATGCGAGGTCAGAGCATTAACTGCTCACCCACCACGCTCGATACGCATAGTGTATCGTGTTTTTTGATATGATGTCCAAGTAAACGGAGCAAATATTCGAAATCGATCTTTGACATTCTTGAAAAGACTCATAATCTCTTCAAAAGTCAATTCGCGATTTATATTATTAAAGTAATTTCTTAGCTGACGAAAAATTTCTCTTATTCACCACCTCGGTACTTTTCTTCTATGACATCGCATGGATATTTATAAACGTCACAGCTATCACACGCACACGTGACGACATGTCAAAAGCCGAGCATTTACTGAGCACTGTAAGATCAAATGTATTAGTTTCAAACCGTTTTTGTAACTAGGTAATGTGAATCTCCACTTGTAAGTCCTTTCTAAGGATCTCCGAATCACTGAAATGTATTTGTAATTAGAGATGCAGAGCGTGGTTGGTAAGCGGTTCTGTGTTGTGGTGTAGGTGTCAACCACTTTGTCGCCTGCTCGTGGTTTCACCATCCTTCAAACACTTTCCATAGATGCTCACTACAGTAGCCCGCAAACAGGCTACCAGCCTCTCCGTTTCCGAGATGCTCGTTTCCAGACACCGCGCCCACAAGCCACTGGCCCGTAATTTAAGGAAATTTCGTGACCTGTGCGCAGAAATCTGGTTTCAGATATCTCTGGAAGCAAACCAAGAACTTGTAGAATCCATGCTACGCCGAATCGCTCCTATATTTCGTTCGAAAGGTGAACCAATATGCTAGTAATTGGGTGGTCATAATGTTTTGGCTGATCAGTGTATTGGCAGAGAGTATTAACATAGATAAAGAACATCTTTTATATTCCAATTATATTCAGATGTACGTTTTGCATTGTGCTTCGGTCTGTATGTATATGTCAACAACATATTACTTCTCACTTAATAGTAGCAGTTATGGCTTTATCTCTACTTTTGTGAAAGCCGAAATGAACTAGCGATAGATATTTTTTTTTTAACTGCTTAAGATCTCTTAACAGCGAGGACTTTAGAGATTGGAAAGGATGGGGGGCAAGGAATTGGAAGGAATTTGGCCATGGCCTTTTGAAGAAAGCATCCCGGCATTGGCCTGGAGTGATATGGGAAACCATGGAAAACCCAAATCTGGATGCCCGGACGGGGATTAGAACCGCCATCCTCCCCAATGCGAGGCCAGAACGCTAACCGTTACACCACCACTCTCGGTAATAGCGATTGAATATTTCTGTGTTTTTAATACCACACTTTTCATTAACTTACTGATTTCTCAGTGATTTTACGAACTTAGGAGAATAACAAGAAGCTTTGGATAGAGTGCTGGCAATCTGCTTTTCAGGAGGCTTGTATGCGTCTGTGAGGAACCAAAGCTACTCATACTATTTTCCAGCCGTAAGCAGATAGTCTCTCCCTTCCGAGGGAGATTAGCGGCTATAGACTTTCTATTCATTTTGCTGTCGACGAGCAGTACAATCCTTGGGTACTCCTGAACGTTCGTCCAACATCTATCTATGGGACACATTGGAACATATTTGATTCGTGAACAGTTGAATGTTAGTAATTTCTTTGGTCAAGTATTTTACACATGTCGCAGAGTTGTCAGAGAAACAGAACTATTTCTTTAATAATTACTAACGAAACTATCCTATGAAAATCAGTTTCTTTACGGTGCTGTAACTTCCATGGAATCTCCATTCGACTAAATTTTTATTTTAACATAGTGCTGATTCAAAATTTTGTTCTAAAATCTCTCTACAATGCCGTAATTAGAAATTAGGTTGCTAACAAATTACGTTTCACAGATGTTGTAGGTTTGTTTCACACTATTCTGAATGTGTATGGGATGACTGATAATCTTGATAACAGTAAAAGGGAAATTATTTATTTCTGCATTTTCTGTTAGGCCTCCTGAGTCTCGTAATATTGGGAATTCTCTTCGTGAAATGAATTTTTATGAGTTTAAATCAGTGGGTTTACCATTCAACTAGCTAACAGGTCGCAGGCAAGGATGCCGGCGGTTCCGGCGGTTCAACATGTGCCGTGCTTGAAAGAAATCTTACAAGGAAAGCTGACATACGCAGACAGCCGACAAAATCATATCTCTCAGCTTCGTAACACAGCTTTGTCACTTTATCTTCGGTTGAGTGGAGAACATAGATTTAAAGGTGTTATATAATATGGCTTTGTGCTGTATGTATGACACCAGTAAAATTCGAAGGAGGGTTCATGGCCAGATATTACGTACACGCCTCCTACCTCCGAGACTCCATTTGAATACAAGCAGTCCATGGTTAAAAATTCTATGACGTCTACCTAATTCTCTAAATGAGACCATTTTAATCTTCCTTGTACTTTATCAGAACGATGTCATATTACAGAGCAGTTCTTTCGATACACACAAAGAGGAGGCGGCAGATTCAACTTCCCCAGCCTATGTACATACATTACTCTATGGTACTTTTGTTCATACTTTTAACCGATTTTGATATTATGACTGGTACCTTAATTCTTTATTCCCTAACAATCAGCGTTTTCATTTCGTTAATTCTCCTTGGCTGCTTATCAATTTTACTATGTCATTTACAGAAGATATGACGCTTTCATTCTGCTGAGCAGAACGCCATCTGTGTTCCCATTATTAACTAATAATTATTAATTCATAAAATGTAATACATTATACTACCAGCATCACAGGAATGTTTATATTAATTTCGTTTTGCGTTCTCCAAGGATACGTAAGTTGGTTGGGTTATGTTTGATATATGCTTTCCGATTTAGGATAGCAAACTTACCTTTGTGAGAAATTTCACTGTTAAAATATTTTATGTATATGTATTGTTTGACAGAACGGCGAGGCGCTAGCTGGACGCTTGGGTCTGATCTTTATTATCACAGGCACCGTTGGCGCCGTAATTGCTGGCATCATTCTTGACAAGACGCACCGCTTTAAGTAAGTCAAGAAAATCATTAATATGCAAGGATAATATGAAAAGTTCTAAACTTAGAGTATAGATGCCGATACCATTTGTGTTTACAGGGTGAATGTCATCAAATTAGTTTCATATGTAATCGTAGGTATTTTCCCGGCGAATCTGCTGCTTGAAGATCACTCGGGCATGCTGCCAGATCAATTAATCGTTGTTCAACGATTTTCGGAGCGTAACGTGCTATAATTTTCAGGTTGCGTCTGCTAAACGGCGTGAGAAGCGCAGTCGAGGACGCGACTGACGTGCTGGACCGCCAGAGCGGTATTTATACCCTTCGACCACCCCCACAATCGCTATCGGAGCGCCGCGGCTGGAGTGGACGGTCGCTCAGTAAAGTAGCGTGATTTAGCTTCACATTTTATCTTCAGTGGCGTGTGGATTTGCTTAATCTCTGATTATTTACTTTTTGTAAAAAGTACAGGTTATTAGCAGTTGAACGTCGCTTCGTCAATAGCGTATTTTTGTTTTATATTTTATCTCAAGTAGTGTGGAGATTTGATTAGCGTTCTCACTGAGTTTTTGCAGTTTATCCAAAGTACAGATTAGTTCGAGTTTCAGTTCATTTTTCTTTTTTTCAATTTTAAAAAGCAGTAGGTTCTATGTCTAGGGACTGGAATTGCTATGTGCAGACGCGAGCTGAGGTGGATGATCTGCGCGCACAGCTTGCAGCTGTGTTAGCGGAAGTTACCCAGCTAGAAGCTGCCATAGAGGGTTACAGCAGATGTGATATTGGGGAATATGATGTAGCCATGCCGCTCACAGATTCAGCTATGTCGAGCATTGTACCTGCAACCAAGGCTGAAAAGCTGTAGGCTGTGACTCGGTATCCTGACAGTGACTTACATATTGCTGCCAGACTTCGAAGCAGTCGAACAGGCTTAAAGGCCAAGACGGTGAACTTGTTCGACTATCCAACTGGTATGAACGTATTGTCGGAGGCTGATTCAGTCCCACAATTGTCATCCTGTGAGTTGACGGCCCCCCCCCCCCCAGCCCGCTAGGTATGGGCGATATCAGAAGGGTATTCTGGTAGTTGGGAGCTCTAATGTTAGGCAGTTTATAGAGCACCTTAGGGAAATGGCGGATTATTCGGGGTAGAAATCCAACGTCCATTTGGTGTGTATTCCGGGTAGTCTGATCCGAGATGTGGAGCAGGCCATCCCGGATGCCATAGAATGGACGCGGTGTAGCCAACTGCAGATTGTGGCTCACGTCGGCACCAACGATGCTTTTCGCCTTGGGTCGGATGTTATCCTCTCTTCCTTCTTGCTGCTGGCTGAAAGGGTGAACTCAGTAGCTAATGGCAGCAAGATATCTTCGAAGCTAACCATCTGTAGCATCATAGACACAGTTGATTGTGGACCTCTGGTTCAGAGCCGTATTGAGGGGCTGAACCAGAGACTACGACCGTTTCTGTGATGATATTGGCTGCAGATTTCTCGATTTCCGCCATAGGG
>CM061921.1:72429283-72594101 GCA_031002005.1 Vandiemenella viatica | reverse complement strand
CATCTGTGTTCCCATTATTAACTAATAATTATTAATTCATAAAATGTAATACATTATACTACCAGCATCCCAGGAATGTTTATATTAATTTCGTTTGCGTTCTCCAAGGATACGCAAGTTTGTTGCGTTATGTTTGATACATGCTTTCCCGATTTAGGATAGCAAACTTACCTTTGTGAGAAATTTCGCTGTTAAAATATTTTATGTATATGTATTGTTTGACAGAATGGCGAGGCGCTAGCTGGACGCTTGGGTCTGATATTTATTATCACAGGCACCGTTGGCGCCGTAATTGCTGGCATCATTCTTGACAAGACGCACCGCTTTAAGTAAGTCAAGAAAATCATTAATATGCAAGGATAATCTGAAAAGTTCTAAACTTAGAGTATAGATGCCGATGCCATTTGTGTTTACAGGGTGAATGTCATCAAATTAGTTTCATATGTAATCATAGGTATTTTCCCGGCGAATCTGCTGCTTGCCAGATCAATTAATCGTTGTTCAACGAATTTTCGAGAGCGTAACGTGCTATAATTTTCAGGTTGCGTCTGCTAAACGGCGTGAGGAGCGCAGTCGAGGACGCGACTGACGTGCTGGCCATGTCATGTCAGCCTAGTTACAGCTCACCATTGCTGGACCCGCCAGGGCGGTATTTATACCCTTCGACCACCCCCACAACCGCTATCGGAGCGCCGCGGCTGGACTGGACGGTCGCTCAGTAAAGTAGCGTGATTTAGCTTCACATTTTATCTTCAGTGGCGTGTGGATTTGCTTAGTGTTATCTCTGATTATTAACTTTTTGTAAGAAGTACAGCTTATTAGCAGTTGAACGTCGCTTCGTCAATAGCGTATTTATGTTTTATATTTTATCTCAAGTAGTGTGGAGATTTGATTAGCGTTCTGAGTTTTTCCAGTTTATCCAAAGTACAGATTAGTTCGAGTTTCAGTTCATTTTTCTTTTTTCGATTTTAAAAAGCTAGGGTCTATGTCTAGGGACTGTGATTGCTGTGTGCAGACGCGAGCTGAGGTGGCTGATCTGCGCGCACAACTTGCAGCTGTGTTAGCGAAAGTTACCCAGCTGGAAGCTGCCATAGAGGGTTACAGCAGATGTGATATTGGGGAATATGATGTAGCCATGCCGCTCACAGATTCACCTATGTCGAGCATTGTACCTGTAACCCAGGCTGAAAAGCTGGAGGCTGTGACTCGGTCTCCTGACAGTGACTTACATATTGCTGCCAGACTTCGAAGCCGCACACGGGGGCAGTCGAACAGGCTTAAAGGCCATGACGGTGAACTTGTTCGACTATCCAACTGGTATGACGTATTGACGGAGGCTGATTCAGTCCCACAATTGTCATCCTGTGAGTTGACGCCCCCCCCCCCACAGCCCGCTAGGTATGGGGCGATATCAGAAGGGTATTCTGGTAGTTGGGAGCTCTAATGTTAGGCAGTTTATAGAGCACCTTAGGGAAATGGCGGATTATTCGGGGAAGAAATCCAACGTCCATTTGGTGTGTATTCCACGTAGTCTGATCCGAGATGTGGAGCTGGCCATCCCGGATGCCATAGAATGGACGCGGTGTAGCCAACTGCAGATTGTGGCTCACGTCGGCACCAACGATGCTTTTCGCCTTGGGTCGGAGGATATCCTCTCTTCCTTCTTGCTGCTGGCTGAAGGGTGAACTCAGTAGCTAATGGCAGCAAGATATCTTCGAAGCTAACCATCTGTAGCATCATAGACACAGTTGATTGTGGACCTCTGGTTCAGAGCCGTATTGAGTGGCTGAACCAGAGACTACGACGTTTCTGTGATGATATTGGCTGCAGATTTCTCGATTTCCGCCATAGGGTTGAGTCATGTAGGGTTCCCTTGAATAGGTCAGATGTGCAATACACACGTGAATCGGCTACACGGGTGGCAGGGGCCGTGTGGAATGCACTGGGTGGTTTTTTAGGCTGAGGGAGGAAGACCCGAAACACGAAATACAGTTACGGGCAACCCAGTCAGATGCAACACCGGAAAGTAGGAGGAACGTAAAGGCGCGTTTCCACTGAGGCAACAACGAGCGACATGTAGCATGCTGCACGCGTTATTTTGTTGTTACATGTCGCCGTGCGTCTTCATACTTTGTCGCATGTCGAATGTCGTCCAAGAATATGTTGCCAGTTGTCACTTGCTATTTGTCGCCGTTGCTTGTAGCATGCGGCAAAAGCATTTCAATCTATTCTGCAGCTGTTTGCCAGCAGCGTGCGTCATGTCATCTGAAGCAGTGGCAGCTGCTGCTTATTCGATCCTCGCAAATAGTAATAAAGGAAACAAAACCGAACATGCCTTGGTGGTGTTTTGATGGGATGCTAACTATTGTTTCTTGTATGCCAATATTGGTTGTCAAATAAGGATTTCACAAGGAGTATTGTTTCGCCAAACTTTATTTTACAATTTTTTAATGAAAAATGAACTCGTAATAACCTCTTGCTGGAAGTAAATTGTTATCTCCATACGTTTAGAAGACACATTTCCCCTATAGGCACACATTATGAAGCGTTATTCAGACGTCAAGAATAAGATTCTAAGAATAGAATATACAATTACAAACAAGTACGCACACGAAGAGTGGTGGAAAACACTTTTGGATTATTAGCATCAGTTTTTCGTGTGTTTAGAAAAACTTCAATGATAAATGTTGAAACGCAGAAACAATCACATCTGTGTATGTATATCTACATTTTTTAAAAAATTTTTTAAGTAAAGTAATAACTCAAGAATTCTTCATGGAACCATAGACATTGATACTCAAGATGGAACTGTCATTCCAGGCCAAGGAGGGTGGTAATAGATGACACAGGTTTGGTTAAAATCAGATGAAGATGAAAAAGGCCTCTGGGATGAATTCACTTGGTATTTTGTGACAAAAGAATGAAAAGCATCTTGGAAAGATATACAAAGAAACAAAACACAAACTCTACGTTCTCGTATTACCTGATTTCTTACTATCACACACAACTATCAAAAGTGAATGGTCAACCCAAGAAAAATTTAATTTATACTATCTAGAATCTAAATTGGGAAACATTTTTGGATACAAGCTATAAATATAGCCTATATTAATAATATGTAAATCCTTTTGTAAAGTTTTTATTCTATATGTCAGGAGATTATAAGCAAATCACTTCTCTTTAGGAGATGAGCTGCTCATCGGTGTAGTAGTCCTTTTATGTTCCCGTTCAAAATCAGACCTCAAATCCTTGATTTTATTTTTTATTATTATTTATTTTAATTTCGTACTTGTTAGGAAGTAATTTTTTGCTTTTCACATTCCTGTTTTTATATTTAACACTTCTGTTGCTCCACATCTCCCGTGGAGTATAACAGCCTTCAATAATAAGGTTGAATCCTGTATGTTCCACTCCATGTCGCCCGTTTTCTGTCCCCCGCCAGTTGGATACAGGCAACATCGTGCGACACGCTATATTTTTGTCGCACAGTGGCGCATTCGACTGGCGACACGGTCCAACATGTGGCATGCGTCATTGTTGCTTGCTTCATGTCGCATCGTGTTGCTTCGCTTGAAATACTCCTTGTCGCATGCGTCAGTGCCGCATGTCACATGTTGCCCGAAGTTGCCTCAGTGGAAACGTACCTTAAAAGAGTCACGACAGTTAAAAGTACTCGTAATTAACTGTAGAAGCGTTTGTAACAAACAACCGGATCTTGAAAGCGTTATTTGTAGCACAGAAGCGGATATCACTATCGGTACAGAAAGTTGGCTGAATCGGAAATAAGTTTCACCGAAACTTTTAAAGACAGCATGAACGTTTTTCGTAAAGACTGATTACATTCTCATGGAGGTGGGGTATTCATAGCTGTGTGTAAATTCCTCCCATGTAATGAAATAGACGTCGATACTATCAAATCATATGGATTAAACTCAATGTTGCTGGGTCAAAACTCTTCATAGTCGCTTTCTACCGTCCACCCGATTCTGACACAGCTATCGCCGAGGAATTAAGAAGTAATGTCAACAGTATAGCTAGCCGTTTTCAGGATCATGCTATGATCTGGGAGGCGATTTCAATCTGCCTTATATCGACTGGCGTAATTACGTTCACATTACTGGTAGCAGGGATAAGGCAGCTTCTGAAGTAATTCATATAGTCAGGGAAGGTATGGAAGTACATATACCGAAGCGGAAAATAAATGGGGAGAATGATCCACCGTGGTACACATGCGAAGTCAAAAGATTACTAAAAAAACAAAGGAGTACACACGCACGCTACAGAAGGAAGAGGTCTCACAGCGTTTTAGAAATTTTGGCTGAATTAAGAGGACGTGTGAAGAATGTGATGCGTGAGGCTTTCAACGATTTTCATTCAAACACTCTCTAAGAGTCTCGCAGAAAACCTAAAGAAATTTTGGTCATATGTTCGAAAAGTCAGTTGTACCAACAGCAATATTCCAGCACTAGTTCGTGAAGGATTCGAGGCTAATGAAAGCCGCGATGAAGCTAACTTACTAAATACAAGGGGTACTATATTCAAAAATTCATTTACTGACGAAAATAAGGATAGCATTCCCGTTTTCCCACGTCGTGTCGAGTTGGAGATGGAATCATTACGAATAGATACTGCAGGTATCATAAAGCAATTAGAACTCCTGAAGTGGGGGAAAGCAACTGGCCCGGATGGAATTCCAGTAAGAGTATTTTCAGAGTATGCGGCGGAAATCGGGCCATTTCTGTCTGATATATTCAGTAAATCCCTAGAAGAGGGAAAAGTACCTTCAGACTGGAAAATAGCGCAAGTAACTCCGATTTTCAAGAAAGGTGATCGAAGCGATCCTGGAAACTACCGTCCCATATCTATAACATCTCTTTGTAGTAGAGTTATGGAGCATATTATATGCTCGAACATTATGAATTTTCTAGATGAAAATAATTTGCTTACAAAAAATCAACACGGATTTCGGAAGACAAGGTCATGTGAAAGACAGCTGGTCCTATTTACACACGACGTAATGAAAGTTATTGATACAGGTTCACAAGTAGATGCAATTTTTTTAGATTTTCAGAAAGCCTTTGTCTCTGTGCCACACAACCGCCTTTTAGCGAAGCTACGAGCGTACGGTATATCGGATCAGCTTTGAGAATGGATAAAGGATTTTCTAACTGGTCGGTCGCAGTATGTCGTTGTTGAAGGAGAAAGTTCTTCTAATATAGATGTTACATCGGGTGTACCTCAAGGAAGCATTATAGGACCACTTCTTTCCTTAATTTTTATAAACGATCTAGGAGACAAAGTGAAAAGCATTTTTAGATTGTTTGCTGATGATGCGGTTATTTATAGGGAAGTAAGGAATTCGGCCAATTGCTTAGAAATTCAGCGTGATGTTGATGTTATTTTGGCATGGTGCGCTGAGTGGCAACTCACACTAAATTGTAAAAAGTGTAAGATAATGAGCATAACTAACAAAAAGAATCCGATTGTTCAGAAATACGAGGTAAACAGTTCAGTTATTGATATGGTCGATTCTATGAAATATTTGGGAGTAACTGTACAAAGGAACATGAAATTGGACTTATATATTAATACGTTAGTAGGTAGAGCTAATTCTAGGCTGCGGTTCCTACGTCGAATCTTGAAAAATTGCAATGAACAAACAAAGGAGATAGTGTACAAATCTCTTGTGCGTCCACATTTGAACTACTGTTGTGCCATCTGCGATCCGTTTCGTAAGGTGTTGATTGAGATTATAGAGAAAGTACAGAGAAGAGATGCTAGGTTCGTGACCTCTTGCTACAGTCCTTATGAAAGTGTTACAGAACGGATTAGTAGACTAGGCTGGGAGTCTCTGGTAGATAGACGACGCACGTTTCGTATAAACTTATTGGTAAACATGTGTACGCCCACTTTCACTTATGAGTGTAGTGAAATACTTCGTCCACCAACCTATTTGCGTCGGAATGACAGGAAAGGTAAAATTACAGTAATAAGGTGCCGGACTGATTCTTATATGAATTATTTTTTCCCTCGTACCATTAGGGATTGGAATGCACAACAAAGAGATTAGGTTTGGTGCTGAGCACACTCTGCCACCCACATTTTTGTGAATTGCAGAGTATATATATAAATTCACTTAGAATAGGTTATCATAATTAACTGGTCACTAATGGAATTCTGATTTCTGTTTATGTGGGATCGTAGAAGATGTTTAGCATTATGATGTTGCTAATGTATGTGGGGTTCCCTGTGATTGCGAAAAAGTGTTCATCCGTGAGACATCCCGCGCTGTCGCCGATAGATTGAAACAACATTATCACCGTACAAGACTCAAGCAAATCATCACATCGGCTGTGGCCGAGCACTAATTAGAAAATGGTCTTCAGATTCAGTGAGAAAAAAATCCGAACACAAACTAATGATTTTTTAGACCTTAAAATTACAGAACTTATTGAAATTTGAACAAAGGGGGGGGACTATGGACTGAATCAAACGTGGAAATGTGCACCTGTGGATAAATGGGATGCTGAAACTAAACAAAATCGTTTTGCCGTAGAGGGCAAAATTCATACCTACTACACTCCAGGTTTTCCAATAAACTGACGAAGAGAAACTTTCTGATTGCATCATCAGTCGCTTG
Organism: Vandiemenella viatica; assembly: GCA_031002005.1. Classification (NCBI taxonomy): domain Eukaryota; kingdom Metazoa; phylum Arthropoda; class Insecta; order Orthoptera; family Morabidae; genus Vandiemenella; species Vandiemenella viatica. Next base: position 72,587,461 of record CM061921.1, on the reverse strand, counting down.
TAGAAGTAGCAGGTGGATAAATCTCCTGAGAAGGTGCCAGGAGGAAATTGAAAGAGTTGACGCAACAGAACAAGTATTTTACTCGACGTAAAATGTTCAGATCATCATGAAGTTGACTACCTAACGTATTTTGCCGAAACATTAAAAAACATGATAAAGCAGATGTAACGCCAATAGTAGACGGAATTTTTTGAGGTTCTTGAATAATATGTGTTTATGGCACAAAGTTTTCAATACCTTTACTATATATTAATTTATTTATATTTAAAGTTATTTTAATATTTATATTTTAATGAGTGGGAGTGGATGTTCTTGTAATTGATATACAAAGCAACATTTAAACTTGTTTATTATGGGAACAAATAAATTCTTTCTTTCAGGTGACATAGTAAGACTTTACTTTATGAGACGAAAAATATTTTTACCCTGGAAACTCAGTGAAAACTTTTTCTTTACGGGAATTTGTGAGTGTTTAGCGTACTCAAACTATGGGGGAAAATTAACTCAAAACTCTAACACATCCTAAATTAGACTGACCAGCCAGAACAATTATGACTACCTACTTACTATCGATATAAACCCGTCCAGGAGATAGCAGCATCACCAGACGAGAAATGACTGCTAGTCAGACACACGCATGTAGTATCAGTGAACGCGCTATCCGTGTTTAGAATGGGGAAGGCACGCGATCTATCAGACTTTGACCGAGGACAGATTGTGATATCATTTCGGAAACTGCACGGCTTGTTGGATGTTCGAGGAGTGCTGTGGTGAGTGTCTACAATAAGTGGTGAAACCAAGGTGAAACCAAGTCTAAACGTCGAGGGGTTGGGCGGCCACCCCTCATTACAGATGTCGGACGTCATAGGCTGGACAGACTGGTAAAATAGAACAGGCGGCGAACTGTGGTTGAACTAACATCAGACTTTGATGCTGGGCAGGGTAGAAGTGTGTACGAACACATAGTGCACCGAACACTCATAACGATGGGCCTCTGCAGCCGACGACCCAAGCATGTGCAAATGTTAACACCACGACATCGGCAACTGCGACTGAAATGGGCACGTGACCAACGTCACTGGACGTTGGCGCAGTGGCAGAGAGTTGCATGGCCTGATGAATCCTGATACCTTCTTCTTCATGTCGATGGGAGGGTGCGAATCCGTCGTTTTGCAGGGGAACAGCTTCATGACACCTGTACTGCGGGACAGGAGACAAGCTGGAGGCGGCTCAATTATGCTCTGGGGAACATTCACTTGGTCATCCATGGTTCCAGTGGAGCTCGTGCAAGGCTCCATGATGGCCAATAAGTATCGTACACTGGTAGCAGACCACGTACATATCTTCATGATGACCATGTTTCACATCGGCAATGGTATTTTTCAAAAAGATAATGCGCCATGTCACAAGGCCAGGAGTGTGATCGAGTGTTTCGAGGAACACAGTGGCGGGTAGCAATTGATGTGCTGGCCCCCCAACTTGCCAGATCTGTACCCTATTGAACATATCTGGGATGTGATTGAACGTGGCGTCAGTGTTCATTGCCCCCCTCCCCGGAATTCACTGGAATTAGGTGAGTTGTGTGAGCATGTGGTGCCAACTATCTCCAGCGACCTACCATGGCCTGATTGCTTTCATGTCAAGACGCTTCGTCGCTGTCATCCGTGCCAAAGGCTGTTAGGTAGGTGGTCATAATGTTCTGGCTGATCAGAGTAAAATTACGATGATATAATGTGATTAACAGATGGGAATGGCTTATGCATCTATGAATGTCAGAATGATAGTGACATAAATAGTAAAATTATGAAAACTGTAATAAAAAATAAATGGCAAATCAGTTATAATTTCTGTGTCTCATACTTTACCTAATAGACATTCAGCACATGTAGTACTGACATTCAGAGACACAATAATGCCCAGAACATCCAGCCATCTGTTAACTACAGATTTTCAGCAGTGAGATTCATTCTCAACAATCTAAACAGAATACATCTCACATGAGTCTGTTTTCTTTCTGTCATTACTCTTTCAACTGATTTGATGCAATCCTCCATCTCTTCCGTCCTAAGACAATATCTTTAGTCTCAACATACCCATTAGAACATACATTGTCAGTAATCTGCTTCAGGTATTCTAATATTTGTCTTCCTCTACAGGTCTTACTTCGACTGTTCACTCCACTAATAATTTAAGAAAACCCATATTACTAAAATTGTGATCCACCATACTATCTCTTCTTTTTTTGACACTAATGCACAAAGTTGTTTCCTCTTCCTTCATTTCTCAAACATTTTCGTTTCGCAGTTTATTTGTCTTCTTAATTCTCGGCACCTTTCTGTACCACTACATTTGAAATGGTTCAGTTTATCTTCTTTCTCATTAAGATGTATGAAGGGAATGAACAGAAATCTTGAACCTAACCAAACATTGTCGTTTGGCTGAAGGCCACTCTAGACACGGTGAGGTGCGTCAGTAATGATTTTAAGGACAGACAACATTTTTTGGACAGTTTATTTCAATTAAGAGAGGTGCTTGGAAGGGTAAGGTTGACCATGACCACAAACCGGCACTTGACTTCAGGCATAAGGCTGTGGGAAAATTTTGTTTCGTAGGAAAGAGTGTGAGGGACTGGAATAAATTGTCAAGAGGAGTGATGAATAATTTACCAGAAACACTGAAAGACATTAAAGTAAAAATTAGTAGAGGGCAATAGTAGGTTGGAAGAGGAAAGGAGAAGGGGGTTGTGTAGGGAGATTGCCACCAGAGCTGGCGCTCCATCGCAATGTTATCAATCATTATTATTATTATCGACCATTGGAAGCTGAGATGACCCTCGCTTTTCTCTCAGTACTATATATTTCATAAACTGTGACGCAACTCACATCAGGGTGAGGATAACACCCTTCGATGACAGATGGCAACGCTCATTTCACTCTGTTAGGTTACATCGCCACACATAGCCTGTTAGCAGTCAGCAGAACGCTAGTTGACAGGAAAAAGTAATGAAAAATTTCGACCCATTTGCTATGTGACACATAACTGTCTTTATATTTATTGACTTGCAATGTTTAAATTTTTCTTTCACAGGGAAACGGCTCTTAGTCTTTTCATCCTCTACTTCATCAGCACGCTGATCTTCACATTTACAGTGTCCCTCAAAAACGAGCCTGCCATATACTCCATTATAACACTTATGGGGTAAGTACCTGTAAGTATTCAGTTATGAAGTAAAATTCATTCCACTTAAGTTCACTTAGGAGGGTCACTTCTTCAGGGTATTAAGAAGTCTTCAAGAATTATCTGATGCAAGGAGCTTGAGTCTCTACATGTACCGTAAAAAGTTATTACAAATAAAGACATCTAATTAGATATAATTAAAGAAGAAAAAACTAGACAAGAGCAATTCCAGCCTTGCACAAATAGGGTTACGTAATCTGATGACATAAACACATATCGCGCATGGGGTAGGTCTAAAGACAGTCACTTGGCACAAAAATTAATGGCTGCCACGTTAATCAAATAAATAGCCAAAATTATATACAAAGAAATTTATTTGTATTGCCAGAATTGCTCAAATGAAATATTTCGTATTAAAATATAACTTACATTGTTTTAATATCCATAATATTATCATCATTAGCATTATATTACTACACAGATAAATGTAGAATTATCTAGGAATATTCAAATAGGGATATGATAGTTCAAAATATTCTGAATATAGAAATATCAGAGTTCATAAAAAATTATATAACATATTATCATTCTAATAATAATAATAATATATTTATTCATTATATTGGTTACAGTGGCAAAAGTTTCCAATATCATAAATGGACCTACTCGAAAAAAATATCAATAAACGGTTACGTATCAGCCAACCATTGTTTAAAGTTGTTAATAACTCATTAATTGGCCTACCTACACCAGTAAATATTTAATTCTTATAAAACTTAAGGTCTATATCAGTATTATGTCATTTCCGCTCCACGGCTCTACAGTTCCGTGCCTCAATTCCAATCAAATTATTTGTACACAAATGTATGCTCACAAGTTACAAAGTATATAAAATGTGTTTTTAATATTTGTCATCTAAATAAGGAATATGGTAACCGCTGGCACAATGTTGCTAGTGTTTATGAGGTAGACTTGGTATCAAAAATACCCTAAAATTCTATACTTTACAAGTTCGTTGCCCACTTATTCTTCAGTAAAAAAAATAAAAAACATAGAAAAATCTTAGTCCTATATTTGACTGTCTGTGAACATCTATACCCCAAACACTGTGGCAGAGGAAATAAAATTTGAACCCCATTTACCTCTACAGAATCTCCCTAGAATATAATTTGAGAAAATTTGAAATATGATAGTCGGTTTCGGTTCAACGAATCACATAATATGTGCAAATCTTCGGTAACAAGCTAGAAGCCTGTGACAGACGTACAGACAACAGAGGGACACTTTTTACCTCTAGGTATCGAACTATAAAACAGGGCACTACTATGGAAGATATTTTTAACGAACATGTGTCTGTTGGCCTTATTGGTCCCCTTACGAGGTGCTATATAACGTGATACTTACTCTCTTTTTTTTTTTGCTGTCATGAGTCTCTCGACTGGTTTGACGCAATCCTCCATCCCTTCCTATCTTGTGCTAACCTCTTCATCTCCTCTTACCCCTTACATTCAACATCCTCAATTATCTAAATCATATATTCTAATCTCTGTCTGTCCTCTGCAGTTCTTACGTTCAACTGTTCCCTCCACTAACAAGTTAACCAATCCAGCATGTCTCAAAATATGACCTACCACCCTGTCTCTTCTTTCTGTAAGACTCTTCCACAAGCTTCTTTCCTGACCCATCATTTCCAAAATTCGTTTATTTCGTACTTCATCCTCCACTTAATTTTCAGCATCCTTCTATAGCATCACATTTCAAATACTTCAATTTTCCTTCTGTCTGGTATTCCTAAAGTCCATGATTCATTGCCATAAAGTTCTGTGCCCCATACATAGAGGTTTAAAAAGTTATTCCTGAGTCTTAGATTAATATTTGAAACTAAAAGATTTCTCTTTTTCATGTGCTTTTAACATCATTCCTGCTTCGGCCATCAGTTGTAATTTTACTTCCTAAGTAGCAAAATTCGCTAACTTCTTCTGTCGCATCCGATCCAATTTTTATACTTAATCTACTACTGTATTATTGGTATCAATACTGCCACATTTCATCACTTTTGTCTTGTTCTGGTTTATATTTAGTTCAAATTCTTCCTTCAGTATTTTTTCATGGCAACAGTAACCGCTCAATATCCTCAGCCTGCTCTGCTAACAGAACAATGTCATCAGCAAGTCGTAGCATACTGATTTTATCTCCTTGAACCCTATTGCCACATTCAAATCTTTCTTTCTCCTCCTTTATTGCTTCTTCTACATACAAGTTTAATATTAACGGGGATAGACTACAACCTTGTCTCACAACCTTTTTAACTGAAGTGTGTCTCTCATGATTCTCTGCTCTTATTATAGCTACTTGATTCTATCTCAGTATTTTAGACCTGACTTCTTTAAAATTTTGAACATCTTGTCCCACCAAACATTATCAAAAGCCTTTTCCAAATCAAGAAATACCATAAAAGTTTCTTTGTTTTTCTTGATCCGCCTTTCAAGTATTAATCTTGACGTCAGAATTGCTTCTCTTGTACAGCGGTTTTTCCTAAATCTAAACTGATCTTCATCTACTATCTCCTCTACTACCCTTTCCATTCTTCTGTATATTATTCTGATCAGTAATTTTGAAGCATGTGATGTTAGACTTATAGTGGGATTCAGTGTACAAAACAAATGAAATACAATGATTTTTATGCATTAAATTAAAACTGAAAAAGTACTTTGGGATACACAATACGATTGGTCTTTCGTCTTCTGCAAAAGCAGAGTTTCCAGCGTTGCTCGGCGGGTGGATATGATAGTTCTGTTTTATCCCTTTTGATCGGATTGTAGTAAACATTCTCTATCACCAGATTTCCCTACCGATGCAAAAACCGGAAAAGTTGCTTATGTAAATTAGTCTTAAGAGAAGCGAAAAGGTAGAGAGGGGACATATTTTAAAGCGTATGTGCCCAAAGTTCCTTCGATAAACTATAGATTTTTAAATTTAAAGTTCGAATTTCTTGGTCTTCAATAGTCCGAACGGAAAAAAAAAAAAAATGTTCCAGGTGTAAATTTTGGTTAAGGGAGAATGATGAGTTTTTGTAAAACAAATGTAGGCGATATTTTTCTCTTTGATTTAAAGTATATGTGTGCAAAGTTCCGATGAAATTGTAAACAAAATGTGGGTTTGTGTAAAGAACATTGGTAAAAATTAAGGGGGTGGAGGGGGTAGGAGGGTTGGGATTTTGCAAGCCTAATTTAGGCAGTATCTTTCACTTTGTTTAAGAGTAAAAGAAATAAGTTAGTCCATAACCCTAAGGTTGGTTGGATCCTACCAAAGGGGGTATACTAAGCCATTAATCAGTGTAAATCTTAAAAATTCCTGCTTCCACAGGAATTTGATTACTGGACCGGATCAATAAACTTTTGAAAGTAAGAGCCATAACCACTGAGTTAACAGACCGCTCTATTTTAAAGCATGCGTGTGCTAAGTACTATGGAAATCGGATAAAACTGTGAGTTTGTATGAACAACACCGGCAAAAATTAAAGGGGATAAAGAAGGAGAGGTGTTACGTTTTTTTGTAAACCAAACGCAGAGAGTATTTCTTTATTTGTTTTCAAGTATATATATGAAGAGTTCCATCAAAATCGGATAAAAATCGCGTGTTTGCATGAAGAACATTGCTTAAAATTAAGAGGGTAGGGTAAAGGAGGTGTGAGGTAGGTTTTTGCAATCCAAATGTATATGGTATATTTGTTTGTTTTCAAGTATACATGTCCAAGGTTCCATCGATATCGGATAAAAACTGTGGGTTCGTATAAAGAACAATGACCAAAAATTAAGAGGAGAATGGAAAATTGAGAGAGGTGTTGGGTGTGTTTCAACGGTATTTTTCTTTTTGTTTTAAAGTAATAAAACTAACTCGGTCCATAAGCCGCAGGTTAGTTGAATCCTCACGAGCTAGGTGTACTAACCAATTGTGTCAGATGTAGGACTGCCAGTTTCTTTCTTCTGAGACCTACAGTTTAATGTGGAATCTGAACCACGAACGTGGCGTAGCTCATGTGATCAAATACCACTCTTAAACGTTCTAACTCCCACCGGGATTTGAACCTGGGACCCTACCAGAATCTTTCGAATCTGAGCGCCTTAAACATTGATCTGGCAGACTGCTCTTTTTTATCATATACGTGTGCTAAGTACCTTCGGTATCGGATAAAAACTGTGGGTTTGTATAAAGAACAATGGCCAAAATTAAGGAGGTGAAGACGAGTTGGTTTTTTGCAAACCAAATGTAGACAGTATTTTTATCTTTGTTTTAAAGCAAAAAACATAGTCCACAACTCGCAGGTTGGTTGTATCCTTCCGAAGAAGGTATACTAAGCCATCGTGCCAGAGGCAGGGCTGCCAGTTATTTTTCTCTGACACCTTTTTTTTTTTTTTTTTTAAACTGCTTAACGTCTCTTAACAGCGAGGTCTTTAGAGACTGGAAAGGATGGGGGGCAAGGAATGGGAAGGAATTCGGCTGTGGCCTTTTGAAGGAAGCATCCCGGCATTTTCCTGGGGTGATTTGGGAAACCATGGAAAACCCAAATCTGGACGCCTGGACGGGGATTCGAACCACCGTCCTCCCGAATGCGAGGCCAGAACGCTAACCGTTTCTGACACCTGCAGTATGATGTGGAATCTGAACCGCAGAACGTTCCAGCGTAGCTTATAAGACCAAATCAGCTCTTGACATTCCTGCTTCCACCCGTATTTGAACCAGTGACGGGAGACAGAAACTTCTCGAACTTAGCGGCTTGGCCACTATCAAACTAGGATTAAAACAGAGTGTTTGTTTGAAAAAACGTTAGGAAAAATTAAGGTCGTCTAAAAGGGAAGAGGGAATAGGTTTTTGTAAACCAAACGGAGATAGTATTTTTCTATTTTTTTTAAACGTATATGTATGCAGAGTTCCATCAAAATAAGATAAAAAGCATGTTTTTGTATGAAGAACATTTCCAGTCATTAAGAGGATTGGGCTGAAGGAGGTGAAGGGTGGGGTTTTGCAAACTAAATATAGACAGTATTTTTCTCTTTGTTTTACAATATATGTGAGCCAAGATCCATCTATATCGGATCTGGTTTGTATAAAGAACAATGGCAAAAATTAAGAGGGGAAGGGAAAAGTGAGTGAGGGGTCATATTTTTGCAAATAATACTAAACTCTTTGATTTAAAACAAAAACAAATAAAAACTTAGTCCAAAACTTGGACATTGGTTGGATCCTTTCGAAGGAGACATACTGAGCCATTGGTTGAGAGGTAGGTACAGTGGACAGTTACTTTCTCAGAGACCTATAGTTTAAAGCGCATTCCGAACCACGGAACTTTACGGTGTTGCTCATATGATCATAGACAACTGTTAAACATTCATTCTCCCACCAGGTTTTGAACCCGTGAATGGGGACATAAACTTTTGAATGCTAGTGCCTTCGCTACTGAGCTACCAGACCACTATATTTGGAATGATACGTGTGCTAAGTACTATCAAAATCGGATAAAACTTGTGGGTTTGTATGAACAATGTTGACAAAAATTATGGATAGGGGGGAAAGAAGGAGAGGGGTTAGATTTTTTAATTCAAACATAAACAGTATTTTTCTATTTTATTTAAAGTATGGGTATGAAAAGTTGCATCAAAATCGAATAAAAACGGTGTATTTGTATTAAGAGCGTAGGAAAAAATTATTGGGGTGGGGTAAAAGAGGAAAAGGGTTGCTTTTTGCAAACGAAACATAAAAATTATTTTTTTGTTTGTTTTAAGGTTTATGTGTGCAAAGTTCCATCGATGTCGATAAAAACTGTGAGTTTGTATAAAGAAAATTCGAAAAACAAATTTGAAGGTTTTATAGGGGGATAAATGGTGGATTTATTCGGATTTCATTTGGTCAGAATGTTTCGCAGGCGCGCACAGAATAGCTCGCTAAAGTTTCATCGTAATCGGATGAATGGTACAGGAACGCATAGAAGACTAACATACCAACCATCAAACATTCCTTTTTACACTGCCAAGCTCCAGTTTGTTTGCGAGAATCTCGTTTACAACAGCTTGCATACAGAAACACATTAAAAAAAAAAAGTTGATTCCTTCTCTGCAGTTTACTAAAAGTATTTTAAACTAATTTTTTCAAAAATATCTGAAAAGTGCTGAGTTTTTTCCCCAGTTACAGTTTATTATATGTATAGATTAACAGGCATTAGTCACGGATACTAGAGCTGGATCCATTACGGATATAAATTCAAATGATTTTAATGATGATAATACCGAGCTTGTCTTCTACTCCAGCTTCTCCGACGTTTCGATACATGTCAGTTGCTGAATGCACGAGAGAGTGACCCTAAGGTAACTTATCACATTTTTATAGATGGCAATCATCTGCAGTCAAGTACACCTCGCTTCTGGTAACCTGCGCGCAATCGCCAATCACTAATTTGACTCACTGATGATGACAGAAATATTAGGTAGGAGAAGACGGACGCTGCTTAACATCTATAGTTCGTTCAGTTAACAGAGGCGGCTCAAGGTCAGTCTGCTCTATTTCCACTCCACTTCACGTGAGCTAAGTGCAGATTAATCAGCTGCCGATTAACAAAAGATAGCCGGCGAAACATGTAATTTGTTCACAGTTCCACATTAATTGTAATTAGAGCATGATTTTGGACAGAAACAGCCCAATTTCCATGTCTCAGAACATGCACGGTCCATCGCTCATTATATCTGAATTGAATATAATCAATGACTTACAGTCACCAACAATAGTTGATTACTGTCGCCTAAGAAATGCAAGTAGTTCCGAAAGAATTACCATTATAAATATTACAGTTACTTGCATAAATATTTACACGCTCGCGATACACTGAGACAGGCTTCCATAAACTTCATATCAAGATACAAGTTTTACATCAATACTATAACTGGCGCCAAGACAATGCGTACAGTCTACGCTCTATACAACACTCCACCGCTCTGCCGTTGCGAGCCAAAGATTCAACAATACTGCTATATAAAGATAAAAAAGTATACAATGCTACTCTGTTTACGAAACACACTATTTTATGTAGAAACCCTGAAATAAAACAAATCATTTTAAAAACATTAATGCACTTAGTCAGCGTACCTATAATTAATTAAAGTAAAATAATTCAATAGTAATAATAAAAGTAAAATTATTAACAAAAATTATTCGCGGGTTGTGAGAATTTACCCCTAGATGCGAAGGGGAAATTTGCAACTCGCTTACTTGCACACAGCAGTCTGCTCGGAAGTAGGAAAGGAGGGGTTGGTGAGGTGAGGTGAGGAGCGGGCCGAGGGGAACATGACCTTGACTCGCCAGTTTGTAGTGAACGGCGTATAGTGAAAATTTCGTTGGTATAATAGACAAGTTTATTGCAGATATCGATATCTCCCATTGTGATTACAGGATTTCGTCTGGTGGATACTTACCAGTGGCTATGGATTACATGGTGGAGCTGACATACCCGGAACCCGAGATCCTGACGACGCCGTTTATGATGGCGGTGGGGGCTGCCCTGAGCGTGCCAGTCACCATGCTGTACGGCTATCTCATCAACTCTGTGGGCGACGTCCCAGCCAACTGTATGCTGAGTGCTCTGCTGCTGCTCGGCTGCGCGGTGTCTGCGACTGTTAGTTCGAAGCTGCGTCGAATTGCTGCCAACAAAGCCCTCGCTGCGCACTCCACTCCAGAGATGCAGCCAATGGCGCAGTCCAATGGAATTGAAAACTATTAACGTGAGAAACTTAACAATGGTGATCTTACTTATGAATGTGTTATTTGGAAGTGACTGAATATACTTTTATACTTAATTTATGTGAGTTATAACCAAAAGTATAATTTAAAATTGCAGTAATATGGTTTGTGGACTCAGGTTTGTGAGGCAAATTGCTTTTCTCCTCTTAAAACAAGGGTGTCAAAAAAATGTCAGGTGCCTCAAAATATGACAAAAATCGACAATAAACATTCGGATAAACTATGGAGTTCACAGCAGGTGCTCAATATGACCCCCTTCCATGACAATGCATGCCTCTATCCGTCGGCGTAGGAAATCACGCACTCTTTGAGACTGTCCTGTACGTGCTAATATGCATTGGAGACGCATTCCTGGAGTGTCTGCACATCGTTAATTGGAATGGCGTAAGCCATTTCTTTGATATGTCCCCAGAGTCTAGGGGATTGAGATCTGGAGAACGGGCAGTACTAGGTGTGGGGGCCTCGCGATCAATGCAGCTGCCCTGAAATATTAGCGGCATGTATCGACGGATACTGAGGTGAAACCATCGTGCACGTACCATATATGTTGTCATTGCTGCAAAGGCACATTCTCTAGCCAGATAATGAGCCCCATTCAATGTCTGTGGGAGCTTATATAACCCTATTATCGTATCACTAATAACACATGCCAATACCTCAAAAGAGGAGTGGTGCTGATGACTTCTTTCTTGAACTGCATGAGGACTGCCAGCAGCACACACATGCTAATTATGGAATTTTACAACAAACCTTTGGAAAAACCATTGGCAGAACTGCAATCTGGGTGGATAGTCTGATGGACTAAGGGCCTGGACGAGCTGGAAATGATATGGGTACAGCGATTTTTGAAGCAGTACCGCCCAAACGAGAGGATAACTAAAGTCTTCCGATACTATTAATCGTCGCACACTTGTTCCAGGAGTGTTTTCCACTCATACATATATAATGGTAGGGGACTTCCACTGTCTGCCTTGTGGGGCGCTAGGAAACCTGTTTTCCCAAGACGTGAAAAAATCGCCTAAAAGTACGTTTCCATTACTACAAATTTGTGCAATGTTGCGGGACAAGTGCCTGCACATGTGCCCGAAATTTGTTGAAATAGAAACGGTCTGCAACATGTTGCGGCACAAGTGCCGGGGACTGAAATGTGCCAAGCGACTGCGGGACACATGTGCCGCAACATGTGCCACTGCCCATGGAAACAGACTGCGACATCTCCCAAGGACATGCACGCGCGCGCGCATGCACAACACACTCACTGTCCAAACTCTGTGAGCAGCACGTGTCTGTGGTAATCGTGCTTTATTAAAAGGTGGTGTAGTGGTCGAAGAATAATGTAATAAAGCATATGGAACTCTATGAATAGGAGACAGTGCTGTGGAGCATAATTGATGCGAACCACAAGACGTCGAAAAGTAGAAATGACACCGTGCAACGAATTGCTGATATTCTGGAATGCAGTATTGAACAAGTAGAAAAAAATTCACCCTGTGAGGTCCCAATATTTAAGGGAAAAAAATAAATTTGATAAGAGCAAGAAATGTGGCGCTGATGCGATGGATGTTTACGAACCTAAATGGCAGTACAGTATTTCAATTTAATGAGTTTTCTGAAATAGCGGATTTGGAGATTCAATGTATATGCATTAAAGAACTGTAGCTATCACCTGTCGCTAAAAGACGAAAGGTTTTCGCTAACATTTCACCGGGAGAAATTGGCTCTCCATATGTCCTGGTTTTTATAATCTTCGTCCCAAGAAGGTTCAGTAACAATTGAAAATCACTGGCTGTCATTCTAACAAAATTCTCGTACCCACTTTGTAGACGGAGGTCTGCCATCAACGAGTTATGAGCCCTTCCAAATGTCTTTTTGCTACAAAACTTCTAATCCACCTACTCGATCGTTTTCGCCTTGTTTTTAGAAGTTCATAGTATGCGCCTGCCATTACAACAAAAGTTGCAGTAGCTGAGTTGTCCATATCGCTCAAATATTTGAACGAACAAATTACTCCACTCAAGAAACTGGAAAACACTGTATTTGATTCCCTGTACAAACTTCAACTGTTGTCTTGCACTCGAGACAAATCTACAAATGTTGCAGATGCCCTAGGCAATTGGAAATTGTTGAACAATTACGTGCAACATGTGCCGGGCACAAGTTGCGCGACATGAGCCAGGAACTTGTCAGAAACCTACCTACCTTAAAGCAGTCTAAAAGATCGTACCCTGCTTTGTTGACATCTCTCTTTGTAGAAGGCACCGATTCATTTGCTAAACCATAGCAAAATACCATATTTGCCATTTCCCTCGTTGTATAGTCTGTCCACTGTGTAATGATGTGACCCCATTACATTTAATCACTGATTAATTTATTAAAAAATGGACAAAAGCGGCCAGTGCTATCAGTGTTATTCATATGGGAGATATATACATTGAGCCGGCAGTAATCATTAAAGGGGGAAAGACGAAATTCCCGGTTTTCATAACCGCCCGAGCATTATTTAAACTGTAGGGTGAGGTGACAGACCGCTTGCCCGTCACAATATCCATGAATGGGAGACCACCGCTAGACACAGCAGGCAGTTGCAGAAAAATTTTAGCGCTGTAAACAATTTCCATTCACGACAGTCTGGAGACTCAAGATAATCTCTGACAGAGGCACTAAGGTTCTGTGAGAACTAACGTTTGTGATTTTAACAGGATGTGTGGAATTTCCATATCGCCACACACGATGTCAAAAACAGAGTCAAACTGATATGAGAGAGGGAAAACTATAGAATGTTGACAGAAATAAACAAAAAACTATGATGCAGCCAGCCCATCTACGAAAAGTAAAGCTCACAAGCTTTCGTATACCTGAGAAGAGTGGATCTCTTAGCCAATACGGAATTTGTTTTGTATAAGTAATTATTTACAATAATTTTGTCCGCATATTAGAGCCAATCTATAGAGCTGCCAAACGGAATGGACCTTTGATTGGCGGAAGGAGTGGACGACAACGATTGTGTGGAAGTGAAGATGGAAGTCTGGTGTTTCGAACAGTCAGGAGAACTGGTTGAACGGCAGGTTGGGAGTTCGATAGAAGCAACTTCTTAGACGCAAACGTCTATACTTGAATATTTTCAGAAATTGCTGTGTCTGTGAACAACTGATGATACAAGGGGTAGTGAAGACTGCAACTACCATCCTTACGGTAAAGACTACGTCGAAATGAATGTAAACTGTTTACACTCATACCTGTTCCAAAAAAAAAAAAAAAAGAAAAACTATCACCGTGATTAGAGAAATTTATCTTGATAAGAGGATCTCTGCCAAGTATTGAACTGAGAATATTCGTGTGCTTTTGTTGAAACCAAAATTGAGATGAAAGCTCCAATTTTAATATGAACTTTATGTGAAAGGCATAACCATTGCGTGTTCTTGCCTGTATAATTCGTTTTCTATATGTGCTTGACAAAAATCGTGTAAAATAGTTTTGGTGTACTTTATAATATTTTCTGTGATGTCATAGCATAACTACCACTTTTGAAGAACAGGGGTGTTGCTTTGCAAATTTTAATTGTTTATAATGTTTAAAAATAAATACACCTGATGTCTATTGCTCATGTTGATTTGTAAATAAAATTGTCAGTTTATGACGCTTTTATTGTTACCTATGTTTATAGAATTAATTCGAACACCCTTTTTTCATTCAGTAATTATAAAATTATTCATAATTAGAAATAAAATAGGGCCCATAAAAACTAGAAATATTACAATTTCTATGTGGGCCCTACGACTGTAATGGAGGCAACATACCGCTTTGTACCACAAACAACACAATAACATGTAAACACAAACCTAGGTACATTGCAGGGTAAGAGATCACGTTACGAACCAACAGTTAGCAGTAACTACACAAAGACACAATAACACGATTGACACTACCTACTGTACACTACTGACTGCACACTACCACAGTGCCGTAGCGTAATAGTTTATTTTACACCGCTCTAATTAACGATGAGCAGACAGTCCAGAATCCACATTCGCATCTGTATTAACTACGAAAGTATCTGATTGCGGCCAAACGTTTATTAGGCATTTTTGTCTTATTTTGATGCATAGTATCATCTCCTAAATGTTTGACACTTTTTTTAAACATCCTGTATTTTTTAATCTTGCATTGTATTAAGTGTTTAGGTTTTCAGAAATTGGCACGACGGAAGAAAGGTTAAAAGGTAGCAAAGAATAACGGCCGAATTTGCACAGAAGAAAGAACAGACAGAATGGCAATTAAAAGTTCTGATGAACAGCAAAAAGTATATATGAGTTTTTTATTTACCATTGCGAATCGAGAGGTCTGTGAGAAGCAGTGTTATTTAATAAATTTGTTTAGTTTGCTTAAACTGTGCTATGTAAATTATTCCAAGTGTAGTAATTATGCCGATTAAAACACACGGTCAACCTAATCAGTCAGATTAAAGCCTTAGGGTAACAACATGCCGAGCAGGTAGCGGTGAAGATGAAGATAGATGTCGAAATACAGGGTGAGTCAAAAGTCGCAGTACACCCTTTTATTTCAAAAACTCTGCAGGAATTGGGAAACCTGAATATTCCAGTAAGGTATTGGTGAGGTGGTCTATCTTTTACGGTATGTACCGAACATGGGCGCCATCTTGAAATCGGCCATCTTGAATCTAAGTCAATTTTTTTAAATGGAAAGGGGGTCGTGTGACACATCAAATAACATCAGAATTTTCTCACAAGTTCATTCCTGTAAACAGATTTGAAATAGCAGTTGCGGTTCAAAAGTTACATAGCTTTTTTGTTGCAGATAACTGAAGATGGCTTTGACCAAGGAGGAGAGAATTGAAATCATTTTGATGTCTGGAAAACGAAGTTTCCGTGTCATAGCTGCAGATTTTAACAACCGGCACGCAGAGAGACCTCCAATTTCACACAACACTGTCAGGTGCTTAATTTCCAAATTCCGAGAAACTGGGACTGTGGCTGACAAGGCACGGAGTGGCCGTCCAAAAAGTGCTACTGACGAGACAACCTCAACAATGGTTTTGGCGTCCTTCGTGAAGCGCCCACGACGTTTGTCAGCAGAATGTGGAATCAGCCAGTCATCGATCATACGAATCCTTCATGCCCATCGATGGCATCCATTCAAGATTCAGTTACTCCAGCACCTAGCAGAGGATGACCCAGACAGTTTTGCACGTGGGCCTTAGAGGATCCCTCTTTTGCACAAAGCATCTTGTTCAGTGATGAGGCAAACTTTTATGTCAGTGGTGAAGTTAACCGTCACAACCACGGTTGTCAAAATCTGCAGCTATGCACGGAAACTTCGTTCTCCAGACATCAAAATGATTTCAATTCTCTCCTCCTTGGTCAAAGCCATCTTCAGTTATCTGCAACAAAAAAGTTACGTAACTTTTGAACCGCAACTGCTATTTCAAATCTGTTTACAGGAATGAACTTGTGAGAAAATTCTGATGTTATTTGATGTGTCACACGACCCCCTTTCCATTTAAAAAAATTGACTTAGATTCAAGATGGCCGATTTCAAGATGGCGCCCATGTTCGGTACATACCGTAAAAGATAGACCACCTCACCAATACCTTACTGGAATATTCAGGTTTCCCAATTCCTGCAGAGTTTTTGAAATAAAAGGGTGTACTGCGACTTTTGACTCACCCTGTATAGCTGCTAGCGTTCATCAGTATTCTTAAAACCCTTGTAGGTGTCACACGTTGTAAATTGTTTATGTTTTGTGTTTAACCCGACTGTCATTTACTTTATTTAACATGCAATGATTCATGGAATTAATAACGATAGGGATGATGGTGGCCTGTAAGTATCATTTACCTTATGGAACCTGAAATTATTTGTGTAAGTGATAACGATACCTATTATGATGTCCTGTCAATAGCCACAAAGTGGTAGCTACTTTCTACGGCTAGTAACAGACAGTCCAGTTCACACACAATGAATGAACAGAGACAAACGCTTGGTGAATGTCGCATGACAAATTTTATACAGTAATTGAAATAATTATATACTATTAATGACCTGATTGAATATACAGTATTACACAACCTCATATACCGACAAAAATGGAACATTAGACGAACAATTCAGTCTGACAACAATTATTATAAATTTAAAGAAGGTAAACATTCAGTTCTATAAAATGTTGACTAAATTTGAAACGGAAAATTCTTATTGTGAAATGGAAATTCAGATTTTTGATTGAAAAATAATAAATTTGACTTTAAAATGCTCTGCTAAACAGTACATTAATTTATTTACAATAATTATCATTAATTTATGGTCACGAAGAGTTTTCCTCAGCATGTATTGGATTGGTGTGGTAGCTGTTATATATTTTTTTCTCGTGTTTGTACTGGGTTTTGCTATAAATATATTGAAAAGTTTGTGGTGTCATTCGTAAGTAGGTATGGAATATGTCTGGCTGATTTTTTTAGCTCCTGAATTAAATGGCGACATTCACCAAGCGTTTGTCCCTGTTCATTTATTTGGTGTTAATTGAACTGTCTGCTACTAGCCGTAGAAAGTAGCTACCACTTTGTGGCTATTGACAGGCCATCATCATAGGTATCGTTATCACTTACACAAATAATTTCAGTTTCCATAAGGTAAATGATACTCGAGTTAAAACAAAATCCAAAACAATGTACAGCGTGTGGCACCTACAAGGGTTTTCTAAACCAGATATACCTCGACATCGATCACGACATCTACCTTCATCTTCATCACGATCATCTACCTTCATCTTCATCACGATCATCTTCACCGCGACCTGTGCGGCATGTTTTTATCCATCGTCTGCGACATCGATCTTGATCGCGACCGCGACCGCGATCTTACCCTTCATCCTGCTTGGCATGTTTTTACCCTTATCATAATTTCGCTCTTCCAAAAACCAAGTTTATTTCAGATTTGAGGTGGCTGAAACTGCATGCACGCAAAAACATTACTTTTTGTCTGCCCATATGTACAAACAATGCGTACTAAGGTACAAAAAAAGATGCAGAAACTTATGGAGTTACATTGGTGTACTCTCAATTGCACCAGGTGAGTATTTCTGGATAACGCCTTCCAGTTGTAGATTGATTCCCCTCCACATCAGGTTTATTACGTACAGTACTTTGAGAAATCGAAATCTTTGACGTTGACGATGCCAACTGTACTACTTTCTTTAGTGTAGGCGATGATCAAAAATTCTGTTTGTCTTTTGCTCTGTAACAATCTCTAAAATAATTTGACAACACAGTCTTCCCCCATTGCTTTTACAGTTCCCTCCATTAACAAATCATGTCGTAAAATGAACCAAACGTTATGGAAGCCATTATTTATCTTGTGAAATCTGCTTCTGCTGGGCTCAGTGTACATCTGGAACTGGCGGTTAAATGACGTATTTTCCACTAAAGTTATTGTTATTATTATTTAGCAAGGAATGGCCTTAAACAGTTTATGTAAGAGCCCCTCTTACCAAACTGCATCGTGTGCTGCTGAAAGATCTACGAAGACAGATACGTTTCTCATTTTCTTCTGGTACCCGACTTTACTTCGGTGGTAAGAGACTGGACTTGTTCACTGCAGCCCCTAATAGGACGGAATCCAGCTTGTTCAGCAAGGATCAGGGCTTAAATAGCCAGAGATATTCAGCTCAAAATAAGTCTTCCGAAAAAATTAAAAGTGATACTGAGTAAAGGTATAGGACGATCAGTTTGTGGGGGTTCGGATATTTTTCTGGTTTGAATAAAGCAATGATTTTTGTTCTTGAGACTTGAGGAAGCCTTCCTGATTGTAGCATGGAGCTGAAGAATGAAAAAATTGAGCGAAATATAGCTGGTCCACAGTTATTCTAATCTAATCCTGCAGCTTTTCTGTTTCGAAGGGTTTTGAACGTTTCTGAACTTCTTATAGGCCCGACCCGTTGGTTCAGTTGACTGCGGCACCGTGATAGTGTCCGGCGCTGACACGGGGTTAGTTGATTCGAGTTCTGGATTCGGAAGAAATATTCATCATCTGATGTGTATGGAGTGAGGTCACCCGGCACTGTTGATGGAAATTCATCCGTTGATTGGGGATGTTAAGCCGGCTGCAACCCACTTGATCTACCCAAGAAATTTCCATGGAGGGATACACCCTCCTTGGCAATCGCCTACGCTCGCCGTCGTGTATGGCTTCATAAGAAGAAGAACCTCTTCTAGTGTGAACGGACTGGAGCATACGAAGTGAGGTACAGTTTCGCTCTAATTTGACGGTCACGTTTAGATTTGACCCGTCTAGTGAACTGCTTGTCGTTTTCTGGAGGAAGATATAGGTGATATCCTATTAATTCATCATTAATGGTGTCCTTGAGTTTATTGATGAAGGATCTAATTTACAAATAATAGACCAGGCATTCTACTGGAATAGGCAAAAATCTGTTTTTTTCAGTTATTATACATTTCTCTCTTCTAGCACGGTCAAGACATTCCAGCAGGTATGATGCCTTCTCGTGAGAGCTGTTTTTCTCAAATTCTCCTTTAAGTCTGCTTGACTCCTCGCTCCATTTTGGAATATAATCTTTCCGGTAACCTCACCGGATGTTTCTCTTCGCTGCTGGTTTTATTAGTTGTACGAACCTTTGATGCTGTTTTGATCCATCGAATGTTAGCATCAGTGTAATTCGCATGGGTTTCCCATACAGCGTTCTGGAAATTTCACCGAAGTTTAAGTATCTGGACAGGTAACTGGAATATGGGTCTACGCTGACTGTGACGGAAGTCACTGAGAAAGATGATGTTAAACTATCTGAGACGAAACAGTGGTCTGGTGAGTAGTCCTGTTTCCAGAAAGCAGATCGGAATGTACCTTTGTCTTTAGGGTCATATGACAACATCGCCCATTCTGTTAGTTGAATCCTGTCCTCATCAGTCTACTTATATCCTCACAACATATGACGAGTGCTGAAATCTCCAAGTATAATGCTATCCTTAGTGGGGACTAAGTCAATAGTGTCTGACCGAGATGAAGCGGGTGGCTTGTAGATGTTGTTAACCATAATGTTCTGTTTTTCTATTGTAAAGAAAAATAGGTTAATGATAATCTGTTGGAATGATCATGTAGTGGCATACGTCATTCTTAACATAGTACTTCTGCTATTGTTATTAATCCGGGATTCACTAAAAGTGAGTGGCGGAGGGTGTACTGCACCTATCCTGATGTATGACCGTTTATGCGTAGGAAGCGATATACGGAATATGGCAGGAGGCGCCCATCCTCTCATCGGTACCAAAGTAGTGGGACAATTGCTTTTCATTATTGCAATAGACTATTCTATTATCGGTTTTCAGTCAGAAGTAAGGGTAAGATGGCATAATGTCGTATAATGGAATTAAGACAAGAGTATGTTACGAACTGCTGCAGAGGGTTCTGGCCTATATCTCGTTGGGTAGTTTAACATAGAACGACGATAGATGCTAAATGTTAGTTACACTGATTAAAAAACAAAATAAACGATTTTATTGAGTATCAAGTGGTGGGCAAATCGCGTGTTGAACGCACAAAATGTAAATATCTTGGCATATCATTTGGTAATAAACTGAACTTGCTTGGAAACTTTCAGGAGATAGTTCGAGTAGTTTCTAAAGTACTGCATTTGTTAGAGAGTGATGATAGGGTGTACCCGCAAAGTGAGAGAAATGGGATATAAAGTTTGGTTATACCAATGGCTGAGTATAATGGGATTGCATTGGACTTACATTATGGGTATGAAATATAACTGATGGAGTAGATTCAAATTGGTCAGTGAGATTTATTCGTAGAAATTACCTCTAAACTTAGTCGGTAACTGATACGATAAAGGAACTGGGTTGGGTGTCATTGGAAAGCAGGATGCGTGTATAAAGAGCGCTGGCAGGTTATAAGGCATATAATAGCGATGCCAATTGAGTGGCTATTAGTGGAGTCCAGAGATTAAACTATCTCCTGATTTCAGTTATAAAAGAGTGGGAAAATTTTCATTTGTAGGAGAAGCCTCAGGTTCTGGAATTACCTACAGTTTACATCAAACAGTTAAATAATTTAAAGTAAAAATTTGGGTAACGCAAAAGTAGGTGTTGAAGGAAATTTCCACCAAGGCATAAGCTCAATCCCGGATAGTAATCATAAAAACAACAACATTAAATTATTGCGTAAAACTATATCCAGTGTGCAAAGTTGTCACTTCGATATTCCATTGTCTAGATGAACACAAGCTATTATGTTTGAAAGGATCTGTTTTAACTGACTTAATTAATTAGCCATGAAACTTTAGACATGCTAAAATTAATTACCAGCTTATTTGTTCACTAGCCCAACAGATGTTTGATAAACTCTCTAACCCAGAATTTAAAGTGTATTTTTTATTATTGGTGTTGAGTTATATTATACAGCTAATCTTGTTTCATCGGCAGCAGTTGTTTTGAATAATGATAATGTTGCTATTCTATGTGGCACCAAACCTAGTAGATAAAAATATTCTACAAATATGTTGTTAATATTAGCCCTGCTCTGGACCATAGCTAGAGTTGAATTTAAGGTAGGACAGTGATAGTTACAGGTAGGGCGGAAGTTAAAATTTTGCTTGATCTAAACTGGTGAATCGATTTTTGTCGTACTTGTAATTGTGAGTTAGTGAGGTAGTACTTAATTTTCGGGAGGGGTGATAGATAGATAAGAGCAAACAATTCATTTATTCAGGATTATATTATTTCCACAGGCATATTATATTCAATTTAATAATAAAATTTCTTCCTTAAAACAGCTGAACTCTTCGATTTGCCATATTATTAACGATATTTTCTTTTCAAATTTTTATTTATTTTATTTATCAATCTTGTTTCATGGATCCCTGCTGAGGATGGCCCTCTGGGATGTGAAACATGTCATGGTTAATACACTTGCATACGATATGAGTCATAATATAATAGAAACAAGTATATGTTCCAAAGACAAATAAAGAGAATAACAATAAACATTCATTTTTACAACTGAATTTTGCAAAAGTCATTTTGAATACAATTAATTAATTTGTTAAAATTCTTGAATGGAGTAGGAGGATAAAATAATCTCTCAGTTTTTATTTAAATACATCTTTATTATCTGCAGACTGTTTTATACTCTTGGGAAGTTTATTAAACAGATGTATACCAGAATAATTAACTCATCTTTGTACTAATGACAGAGATGTTTGTGTTTTGTGCAAGTTATTTCTGTTTCTTGTATTGAAATTGTGTATCTGTGAATTAGAAGTAAACAGGTTAAAATGATCTACGACAAAGCACATGAGAGACTATATATACTGAGTAGTCATTGTAAGAATATTGAGTTTTTTTTTTTAAGTTGTCTGCAAAAAGTTCTTGATTGTACCCTATACAACATCCCTATAGCTCTTTTCTGTGCCATGAAAACTTCTTTATTTTGTGATGAGTTTCCCCAAAAATTATGCCATATGACACCACTGAATGAAAATATGAGGAGTACACCTGTTTCGTTAATTCTAGATCTGCGGTTAGAGAAAGTATTCGTATTTGCAAAGGTAGCACTACTTAACTTCCTCAGTAGTGAAGTGATATGTCCATGCCAACAGTGTTTCTCATCTATTTTAATACCAAGGAATTTTATACTCTTTGTTTCTAATATTGTGTTATTTTTATAGCTTAATTGTAAATCTAGCTGTGCATAATTTTTTGTTTTAAACCTAATATAATGTGTTTTTTCAAAATTTAATTTTAATGAATTTGCCTTAAACCAATTTTCTACTTCACTAAGTACTTCACTTACATTAAATTCTAGATTGCTGTTTGGTGTTTTTCTCACAGTCAGGTTAGTATCATCTGCAAATAAAACACTCTTAACTTTGTCAGATAAGTTTGCAGGATGGTCATTGATGTTCAACAAGAAGAGGAGGGGTTCTAGGACAGAACCTTGTGGAATTCCATATTTTATTTTCTCCCAGTCTGATGAAGAATCTTTACTTATTTTAGAATCATAAATGGAAAATTTTTGCATTCGACTTTCCATCTTTGATTTAAACCATTTACCTGCGGTTCCATAAATACCATAGTATTCCATTTTCTTCAAAAGTAATTAATGATTTACACAGTCAAATGCTTTTGCAAGATCACAAAATATTCCTACAGGGCTCATTTTGTTATTTAGTTCCTCAAATGTGTTATTTAAAAATGAATATATAGCAATTTATATAGATGATCCTTTTTGGAACCCAAATTGTGAGGATATTATTTTGTTTAACATGTTTTATTACTCTACAGTACATGACTTTTTCAAAAATCTTTGAGAATTCTGAAAGTAATGAAATGGGATGGTAGTTATCTATACATGTTGCTTCTCCTTTTTTAAACAACGGCTTTACAACTGCCAGAAATACCATGTCTGTCATTCTTTCAAGATTCATTAACAGCCTCGGTAGCCTGTCAATTGCAGTCAGAGTTGAAAACGTAGATTCGTACACAGTAGTACTACATCCTATCGTCATGGAGGAAGAAATATGTGGAGACGATACAAGGGACCTTCACCACGCACTGGAGTGAAGCCGGGTAGAGAGAAGTGGGGTTAGGAGGCCGCCATAGTGGCTGGCCATAGAAACACGGGGAATAGGCACAAAAACCTCAAGGGAATCATAAGACAAACGTGGCCAGGGCCCCTATAGTCGGTGATCGGGCCCCCCATCAGCCGGCGGGGCCCGGGTAATTTTGACTTGCTTACCCCCCCCCCCCCTAACGCCGGCTTTGAACGTGGCACCGCAATTTGATGATGGATTATTATGTAACTCGGCAAGACAGATCAAAAATGAAGAATAAAATGTTTTGATTTCATGCTTAGTTCTCGAGATATACTGTATCAAAAGTGAGGAGTTTCGGATTCAAATTCAGAAGAAAAATTTCCCTAAGGTCAAATTTGATGGTAGATTCTTAAGTAACACGATGAGATAACTCGAAAGGGAAGAATATAAATTTTTGATATCTCACTTAGTTCTCGAGATATGCTGTCTCCAAATTAGGGCGTTTTGGTTAGGTTAAGTCAATATTTCTATTTAAAAAAAAAAAAAAGGTTGAACCTTTAAAAGACCTCATAGCTTCTGAGCTTACTCAGAAGATATTGTACTGTTAGTGGCCTATGTAACTTTGCTAGCAACATCAGTGCATTTATCTTCTTACCATACATCGAAAGACAGAAACTTAGGTGGGAGTAGTTTACATCGCGATACACGTTGTGTCACTAACATAGTGCTGATGAAATTAGTAACAACTAATAACAAATAAATTGTTTGTACCCTTCTGGTACACGCCGTATTTCAACCTACCCACATTTCCATTAATATTGCCGCTACAAAATCAAACTATCTGGACAGATCTAAACACATGAAATCCATCGCGAACTACATTTCCGGTAACAAAAACGTTTGTTTCATCAAGTTTAGTAGTTCATACAGCACAAATTATCACAATTAATTTCATCGTATACTTTCAGTGTAAACTGAAACTGGACTAATGCATGCGTACTCACTGTATCGCGGTATAAACTTGACCCGCTTAAATTTGACTTTCAACAATTGTTTACTAAAAGGCTAGCCATTTAAGTGCAATGTAGTAACATATGCTGATTGTCTATACTACACCAACAAACATAACAAACATTTGAGAACAATAATATTGAGAGCAATGTATAAATTTATAGCGATAGGCTCTAATCTTGCAGTTATCTATCAAACATTGCAAGAACAATAATTACAATGAGATTTAGTTACAAAACGTTATTCCAGGTTGTTTCCTATCTTGTCTGTTTGTGCAACTGTATGCAACACAACTTGGCATTATAAAAAAACTTTGAAATCTTAGAAAATGAAATGTTACACAGCAGAAAAAGCAGTGCAAACAGCCCAATGTTTCGGGGTGATTCCTATCGCCGCCGCGCATGCGCAGTAGAAGACGAGTTTTTATATGAGGTTTTCACAGATTTAGCGTTATTTCGTCTCCATATATTCCTTTCTCCATGCCTATCGTCGCCACACATGCAAAAAGTTTATCTTTGAACGCCTCTCGCTGCCTGTACCAAACTTGCATTGTGTTTTATGTTTTATCCTCGCGATGACTCAAATAACCTTTGACCACGGTAGCCTTTTCCCTTGATGGCATTGTTAGACCTGAAAAATCAGTTGAAACTGAAAAATCTAATTTATTTTCTACATAGAAACTTACAGATTACATTCAAAAAAGAAAAGAATAAAATAACTTAAATATCTACCTACAACATACAAAATCATAAAAAAATATGGTGCCTGTGGCAAGGTATCAAGAACGCTGGTTACATTCCAAATTGAGCTGCAAACGTAATTTTCTGAGCTCTTTTGTCACCAGCAGCGTCGACTGATTTTGAGGTAAGGTGATTAACAATTTTCTTTGTACATGGACCCCATGGACCAAAGATTTCAACACAAGTGACATAAAAATATATTCAAGATTGAAATTGTCAATTGTAAATAAATAAATAACATTAAAATTTTACAAGCAGCAACATAGTTTTGTTTAGTTTTCCCACACTAACCTAAATTTTTCAACGGTACCATTTTGTCTACATCCAATTCATCGTGGCTCGCTAATGAATTTAGCAGATCGTCGTTGTCTGAAAATCTTCTTTGTAACTCAGCATTTAGTATATTCAACGTTTCAAAATAATCAGATTTAAATGGCTGAGCTTCCTGGTCTTCTATATTTTGTCGGAAGAGTAATCATTCATCCGATTCGATTTTTTTATTTGTCTCTTAAGCCTCTTCTGGATCTGGGTCCTATTTTCAGAATTGCCATTTGTCACAGACATAGGTTCTTCCAAAATTTGATGATACATTTCATCTGATCTCATTTGTTTTCATTTTACACGCACTTTACAATTGTTATGGCGTCTTTGAATCCTGCGCTTTGTGCTTGTAAAGCTGTGTATGCGGGCTGAAGCATGGATAAGCTTTTTTTTTTTTTTTTTTTTTTTTGGAGCCAGCCAATCCTTTTTTCACTATACAAGGTAGCTGTTTTGCCATGGTGAAGGAATTGATGTAACATGGTGCATTGGTTTTTTTTTAAAAAGAATGAAAGTCTTTTCTGACATTGTTCTGTCTATAAAATGCAAGAGATAGTTGTAACAGTGGATGTAAGGACTTTTTTGGCCAAATTTATTTTCTGTTCTGGTTGCAACTCCTGAAACTTTCCCCTACCGGAGAGATTAATGTCATTTTCCGTAAGCGTATTTAACGTTAATTCCGTGGCTGCATCAAGGTATTCAATAGTTGTACCTGTCAGCAACGACTCATTAACGAATCTGTCCGTAATGTATTGCTATTGCAATATTTTCTCGTCTATTTTTATCTCTCGTACCATCTTCCATTAGAGTAAGCCAGTTCACATCAGATTCCTTAACATTTTTAACAATGGAACTTCGCACTGCTTGAACCATTTGATTTTGAATTTCATTTGAACTATATGCTGCATTTTGATGTATATTATTATTATTATTTATTAATTTTTAATTGCGATGGAGCTAACACTATGGTGGAAATTTCCCCAGTCATCCATTTACTCCTTTTTATATACATTTTTTTTTAAATTCTTTTTTGTAATTGGAATCTTAATTTCCTCCCCCATTTACTATTACAATTTACAAATTTTAATTCAAATTCCTTAAGTGTTTTTTGTAAAATTATTCATCACTACACTTGGTAATTTTTTCGAATTTCTGACACCCTTACCAACAACAGAAAAATTTCCCACTCCCTTATGCATTACATCGAGTGCAAGCTTGTGGTCATGGTCGTCTTTCCCCTTCCATGCACTATTCTTTGACCAATATCCCTCCAATCTCCATCACCAACATACACCACTCTCCTACTTTCCTCCAATGAGTCCCAACCCAGCTCCCTTATCATATCAGTTACTGACTGGTCCTGCGATAATTTCCACAAACAAATCTAGCTGTTCTTCTTTGCACACCTTCCAATTCCTGACTAAGAGCCTCCTTCAAATTCGGATGTTTCTTGCATTTACATTCAAACAAATTCTGAAATAATCTTTGTTCTTTTCTTCCTCCAAATATAATTTTCACGTAAAGCCAGCTCATTGACAACTAGAAATTCTATTACTTCAATAACAGACTTCATATAAGACATATTTTTTAAAAAATGATTTTTGACGTATTAACATTTTATCACTGCTAGTTGCAGATATTCTATGTAATTTATCCTGCCACATCGCCATGGCTTGTGTATGAGAAATGGATTTTTAATGAGTGACATTTTTGCAGTTTCTGAATCCTGTGTGTACAAAGCCTGTTTGCTTCCATGAGGTAAAAATTGCTGGCAAGAGTAGCAAACATCAGCATCTTTCTCGACTGAATAGTGCAACTATTTAAATCACTTGAACCGGTCCACTACAAAGGTCCTGTTATTTTCTTTTAGATGTACATCTAAAATAACTTGCTTTATCAGTTCTTCGATTTGTGCAATATCAGAAGGAATACTATAGCTAACATTACCAACATTTTTCACCAAACCTGTTTCCATAGGACTAGGAATGGTAACTGTATTTTGTTCTTCCATCTGTTTTGAGGAATGAGGTCCTTCGTGGTCAATTTCCTCTTCAACTCTTCGTTTTTTGCTAAAGATAGCCTGTATATTCATCGCAAAATCAATCGGTCTTGAGTTCACAGCAATAAATAAACAATTGTGTCACTAACTGTCTGAAACGTTATACCTACACTACACTAATAAACACCATAGACAATATATACTTCAAATGCCATCTAAAGGCTGAACAAACAATTAGTATATATGATAGTGACGAACTGTATTTAATTAGGAATTGTTTACACGTCACTATGGTAGCAGCAAAATAAATTTTTTCCCATCATTTCATACTATGGACAAACAGTTTAGGTAGTTAGCATATTATCTTAGTTGATTGTATCTTTTAAGGTAGGGCATTGGAATTTTAAGGTAGGGCATTGCCCCACAATGCCCCCCCCCCTTAGCTACGGCCCTGTCCCTGTCCCTGCTAGTTACTGAATGAATATTTTAGCATTGGAAATACTTTGTATTTATACTATATAGTATATACTATATAGTATATACTGTACACTCTTGGACGTGTAATGGTCCGTCGGTTTGTACCCTGTTACCTGTGTCACTGTAATAACCGTGCCAGAAATTATACTGTTGTCAGGACTGGAGTGAATTCAAGTTTGGGGCTCGAATATTAACCTCTTCTTATTTCTTACAGTTCTTCTTGCTTCGGGATGGTTTCTGTCTTCTTCAGCAACATCTAAATAAACTGTTTTTTGTGTTTTATTATTTTGTTTTGTTTGTTTGTTTGTTTTTGTTTTGTTATATAAAGTAGATCAAAGTTGTACTCTACTATGTCACACTATGCTTTAATTGGCAGTTTTATTTAACTATCAAAAATGGGCAAAGCAGAGATGGGAATTATATATTTTACTTAATTCTATTGTTGCTGAGCAGAATGGATATCGTGACTATATCCTTCTTACGTCAAAACTTTAAAACGAATGAAGAAAATTATATAATAAAGGAGGATTGTTTGGATTCTGAATGGAAAATATACCCTATAAACAAAATGATATTTATTGATCATACAAATATTTTATCAAGGGAACACTTCAAATTTGTTTATTTTACAAATATACATTTTACAAAGGACAAACATTAGTGAACAGTGATTACATTGGTAGGGCTTGCAATAAATATCTTCGTGGGCGTTAATGGGTTTAGAGTATAGAAAACACACTGTCTGCAGCACTATAATGTCTGAATACCACACCGTTTGTTATTTGGTAGATAGCGTTGTACGCGGTTTGCCGGTGTCTGGATATCGCTAGTCCAGACAAGAATCGCTTCGTTCTTCTTTTACTTATGGCTTTACGCCTCGTTGACATCGAGGTCATTAGAGACTGGAAATGACTTGAAGCAAGGATTTCCGTCATGACCTTTTGATGGAATTATTCCGGCATTCGCCTCGAGTGATTTTGGGAAATTATGGAAAACCGAAATCTGAATGGATGAACGGGGATTCGAACTCTCATCCTCCTGAATGCGATGCCAAAGTGTTACCGCTAATCCACCAAGCTTGGTGCTTCGTTCGAAGATCAGCTCCAGCGGCCATAGATCTGTCCCGAACACTCGCGCCGACCTGAATAAGTGGTCTTATACCTAACCGCTCAGCCAAGATTATCTACAACTAACCAAAGTCTCGTCGAAAATGGTGGGCTGGCGACGCGATTGGTTTTCTCTATCCAGTCCTTTCACAGAACCTTTCTGACATCCAAAATAACTTCTCGTCAATCTCACAGTCAACCCAAGGTCAGTGAACAGGGTATGGGTATTTTTCGGGTCTATCCGCTCTCTTGCTGCTGATGTGCCGCCCATTCTCACTAGCTCCAAACGGCACTTTGTGGTGAATAGAATTCCAGCTCCACTCCCGTATTTGGGCAGTTACCTGGTATCGCACACTATGTCCACGTATCAGTTTCAGTAGAACGTTTTTTAAAACTTTTAAGTCATCAGACTATGCTGCAGAAAGTACCACCGGTATCATGAACCCCAAAAGAACTCCTTCTACGATACAAAAATATCTTCTGTGCGAGGAAATCTTCCCAAAGCTGGGACTGGTTTAGAACCGATGCAGGAGGGCCTGCGGTAACGATCGGTCGTGACATCCAAAATCACTCCAGGAAAATACATAGAGTGTTCCTTATTTTGTCTGGGTAATTTCTTCCCGTTCCTTGTCACCAGTCATATTCTTGCTGTAATGACCTTCCTAGCGGCTAGCCGTAAAACATTAAAAAAAATTGATATCTGTCTGGTGGCTTCCAGAATATCATCCGATGCAGTTGATGGTGCTCCAATGAAAGTGCTTGAATCTACAAATCATTTTACTGCAATCTTATGTCTCGGCTTTAATATGTTTTCCACTAGAGTAGAAATTCTGGAAGACACTTCAGAATCACGCTCTAATAAATAAAGACACTCTTGAACAATTACATTCAAAAGCTACTGCAGGAGAATGATCACCAGTTTACAGCGGGGGAAACAATGGATCACCTTCACTACCTGAACTCGAGGAAACTAATGGTTTTCAGTTCCTTTCCACTGTACCATGGGCTGCATGTCGGCAGCGGTATGGGCGGCGCCGGCGGCTGAGCGCTTCAGCTTCGACCTGACCGCTGCAGCCACCACGGTGCCGAGCAGGAGCAGGGCACTCAGCAGACCGTTGGCTGGGACGTCGCCCACGGTGTTGATGATCCAACCGTACAGTATGGTGACTGGCACGCTCAGGGTCTGTCCCACCACCATAAGCACAGCCGTCGTCAAGCTCTCGGGCTCTGGGTAAGTCAGCTCCACCAAGAAGTCCATCGCCACTGGGAGGAAACCACCGGACGACACCCTGCAATCACATTCAATAATCATTCAAATAGTCTACAATACTATCTGTTGGCTAGTTGTTTCGTTGCGCCATTCTTTTGTTTCATTTAGAGCCATCCATAAATTACGTCACACATATTTCATGATTTTTGGAACCCCCTCCCCTCCTTGTCACAAGTGGTCACATTTGTGTGACCCCTCTTCCTTGGTGTGAGGTCACATATGTAATCGTAGGTTTTCCCGCTGAATCTGATGCTTGAAGAGGCATGCGGGCATGCGGCAGGATCAGTTGATCGTAGTACAACGAATTCTATGAAACACGTCTCACTTTTGGGACTGTGTATAGAAGGAAGTCATTGAGATCCGGCTACGGAATGGCCTCATCAATAAAGACAAAGGGTCTTAGCTAAGCCAAGCTTGGAACCCAGCACTGCAGCGGCTCCACAAACACCAGAGCCAACGCACAGTGCGCGACGAAGGTGGCATGCAGACTGAAAATCACTGCTCGACGCGCCGGAGAGGGGATGTGCCGAAGGGTATAAATATCGCCCCGGCAGGTCTGGCCCTGCAGTTGCGTCATGGAGTGCGCTCTTCACGCCTGTCAACAGACGCAACCTAAAGATGATGGCACGTAGCGCCGTCAAAAATCCGTTGAACTACGGTCAATTGATCCGGCCCCATGTACAAGAGATCTTCAAGTGACGTCACATGTTTTGCAATTTTTAATTTAAAAATTATTAAATTAAAACAACACTTACAAAATAATTTATATATTCTTATTTAAAATATTTTCTTCATATAATCGACAATAAATCAAATATTTTAGGAAAATGACGAAACATAAAATGAACAATACAAAATTTAATCTTCTTGTACCCATGGACCTTGACCTCATATCTTTATATTATTTATGACTGACACAGCAGTCACTTCATTCTCGATTTCCATAATGGTAGGAACATTCGGTGTGTCAACATCTTTATCCAACCATATAACATCATCACCGTTAATCAAACAAAGAACTTCCCTGTCATGTCTAGTTAGAATTCTTTGAGGACAAATCTTCGTGATGAGCAAAACCTCTTGTTGCCTCTTATGTGATTACTTTTGTTGGTTATTGGCTTTCTATGATGAAAGATATAAACCACAGATGCCACACGATCGTTTTAATACGTACATATGGAAGTCATATTTTGTCAAAGCCTCAAAGACGGTATTGGTTTTCTGGCGTATATCAAAGGTGGTCGACACCGTACGACACCGTAGGTACAGCGAGCATGAACTCCACGAGCCAAAAAGTAATGCAAGTTATACATGTGACATCATGAAGCATATGACTCATACCCTAACCCCTTGCCACACAATGTCACGCTTTGTTGACTTGCTCCCTCCCCCTTAACGTGTGACTTAATTAGTGGATGTCCCCTTTTCTCTGAAGTTCCTACCCAACTCTGTGGTCATCATCGTGAGATTGCATACATGGCACTATCGTCGACGCTACCATCTGTGTAATTAAAAAAAAAAATACAGATAAGAGCGACGTTGAGATAGTGGTACGGACGCTCTCTGGGATAGCAGTTTTTTAATGGAATCACTAATGATGACCATAGACTTTGGTCGAAAAGTCGGAGATGGAATAGAAGACAGATGACAGGTAAATCCCACGAATAATTTATCAATATTAATATCATACCCGTTAAAAATTTCAAAACCGTTTGAACTTTTATATGTCCCTAATGACTCTAACCGAAGCATTCGCGGCTGATGTGAGTTATTACGTCACATGACGGAGATTTTGTCCATTCTAGTCGTCGTTTTACGCTCGCCTAGCACGCGAATCGTCGCAGTAGTTCATGCCCCCACGTCAACAGAACCATCTGCTATGTCCTTACGGCGGCCGAACGTCACACGGCGGAAAGGCGGTCCACAGGAGACGGTCACGAACAACCCGAACAAGTCCCAGGAGCAGGCCGAAATGTAATCCACAAACGCGCACTGGCAGAGTCCGGCGTGAGGTTCACAGAGTCCGAAGAGAATACCAAAACGTAGCCAAGAACCAGCACTGTCAGAGTCCGAAGAGAGCGATTCACAGTAAGAGAGAGTACCGAAAGCGCAGTGAATACTGAACTGAGGAGTGGAGCTGCTCGGGCTTTATTTATATGTGCGGCGGGTCGGCTCCGATTGGCCGCGGCGGAAAACTATGATGTGGTGGCGCTGGTTGGCCCGATGCCAACGCAGTCTATATGAGGTCGATATCCATGCCCTCTGCCGGGTATGCGGCGATGTCGGGACGGGATACCAGACCATCATTAGCAGATTTGTTGACTGGGGCACTAGAAATTAGTAGAAGATTGACTTGGACAAACAAACACCACTGCTGATCAACACCCATGGAGGTAAGTCGAACTAAGCCGCAAGAAATCAGCTAATGGCCGTATTTTTTATTATGAAGCAAAATTTTCGCAGCAGAATCATCAACTATTGTTTACATATTTTCAAACCTATTGTTTTCTTAAAGGAGCATCGTTCACAGCCGACTTTCTTGTTGTTTTTTTTTAACTTTGAGCATAAGTGATCAAAAGTTTTTATGCAGAGGCTGCATTGATTGACCCCAGGTACCAGTTATGAGTAATGGGTTCAACTCATTTTCTTTTCGCGAAGTTTATGTTTATGGTAATTGAGATAGTGTTAATTATAAAAGTAAAAGTTTAATTAAAAATATACAACAATCAATACAGTAATCGTTGACAGAAGATTTATAGGAGGAGTTTAAGGTGGGATAAACGTTTAGTATAAAACCTCTCTTGATACATAACGTTTCGGGACTCACCATAACTAGTGTGGATGACGAGGCATTTGGCTGTTCAAAGATTGACGTTTCAGTGGTTTCCTCCCCTGTTTGGGTTCTTCCCTTGCCACATGGCTTAACCTACCACCTTGTGGCTGGTCTCGCACATTCCACATAGACACAGGGTGACACAATTCCACTACCTTTCTGTTATGTCTTCTGGACTAGCTAGACCCTTCCTCAGCAACCAAACTAGAGTTACTACGGCACTAGGTTGGACTGGGTCGGAAGCTATCGTGGGCCTATCTAGTGTGTTGTGTCCAGCGTGATCACAGGCCGGTAAGTGACGGCACCTCACACACACAGGTTCCATTTATAACGTTCGGAAACATCGAGATACCGGAAGGAAGAATTACCCGACCGAAGGCGGGAGGAATCACAGCTGCCGAAGATCCCGCGGGTAGCGGCGTCAATGCGATACCACCTATCCTATATCTCCCACTTTAAAAGAGTTTCTTCTAACGGCCCTGCATTACCGAAGTGTGAGTTGCTAGCCGCTGTAGTACTAATACATTACACTGAAGGACAATATCAAGGCGAAATTAGTGGTAAAGTGTGAATTATGTTTTGAGTTCTATGTGCATATTATGTATGCAAGGGCGTATCCAGAATCAGTACTAGAGGAGGGCAAGATTTGAACTGGGGGGGGGGGGGTAAACTCATATTGGATTCGAGGATGTGGGGTGGGAGACTGAAACATGACGATTTCTTACAAAATAAAACTCAAATCTATTCAGGAAACTATTTCTATTATTGATTAATATAGTAATCCAACTACTTTATCTAAGAACCTACCATGTAGTTAATTAAGATCGTAAGTCAGTTAGTTTTTTATGTAAACATTAATCGTCTCGAATTCTCTGAAAAGTTTTCAATAACTTTGTTGGTCAATATATCACGGTATTCTTTCATGAAATTTCGATGCACACTCATCAGACATAATCCAGCCAATATTTCTCTCCCAAAGTGCTCCTTAGCCAGTTCTTTACTCGTCGAAGCATACTGAAGGCAACTTAATTTTTCTCCTACGGGGGACAGCAGCCCCCCTCTCCCCGTCGCTGGATACGCCCATTTATGTATTACGGACGATCAGAAACTAAGGTTTAAAGGCCGATATTCCTGGAGTGTCTTCTGTTGTAGAGACATTAGTAGTGTGGAGTAATGCTAAGACATGCTGTTGCCAACCGTGCAGAGTTTCAGCCATCCGCCACCTACAACGCTAGTTGTAGGTAAATACCAATGGCGGCTCGTATGTAAATCTGGTCTCGCGATGAAATCCGCTCAGTTATTCGATTTCTGTGGGCGAAACATGTAACCACTACTGAAATTCATCGTAAGGTGGTAGAGGTTTACGGAGAGACTGTAATGACTTGTCAGCATGTCGCTGAGTGGCGTCGAAAGTTTGCGGCCGGTAGAGAAAACGTCACCGACGAGGATCATCAACCAACCTCCCTACAGCCCGGACCTGGCTCCAAGCGGCTTTCATCTTTTTCCTCACTTGAAGGAGCACCTAGGAGGCTGACGATTCGCTTCAGACGAGAAGGTGAAACACTTCGCGACAATGTGGATGAACACGCAAAGACAGGAAGGCGGTAATATTTAAACTCTTCCCACAAAGCGACAAGTGCCTAAACCGATATGGAAACTATGTCGAAAAATAACCTAATATATATGTGCTATCACTTTCTGTTCTTGTTGTATGATATGAAAGTACACCCTTGACTGTTGGCTTTGCAGCATTAGTTTCTAATCAGCCCTTGCAGTATTCACACAACATAGGAAAGAGAGGAGGTTTGTCTACTACATAATTTCCTAAGATCACTTACTCACCTCGGTAGCTATTGACTGGAGAACGGTGACGTCACGCACAAGCCTTCGCTCGCAAATTAACAGCGGCCAGTGATATAATTAGAAGAAATTCGATGTTGTGTGCACAATTAAACAGCTAAGCAACTGCTATGAAATTAATTGCCATAATACATTCGATTTTCATAGCATTTCATACTTGAAAAAAAATATTGGTAAATATCACGGCTGAAAAAACGTGGAACTGCTTTTCAGTAACATGTCACTGATGAAAGGAACAGAAGAAGTTTTAAAAAACTTAAATTACTCATAATGCTGCTGCTTGACCAAAATTTATACACTCCTGGAAATTGAAATAAGAACACCGTGAATTCATTGTCCCAGGAATGGGAAACTTTATATACACATTCCTGTGGTCAGATACAACATATGATCACACAGACAGAACCATAGGCACATAGACACAGGCAACAGAGCATGCACAATGTCGGCACTAGTACCGTGTATATCCTCCTTTCGCAGCAATGCAGGCTGCAATTCTCCCATGGAGACGATCGTAGAGGTGCTGGATGTAGTCCTGTGGAACGGCATGCCAAGTCATTTCCACCTGGCGCCTCAGCTGGACCAGCGTTCGTGCTGGACGTGCAGACAGCGTGAGACGACGTTTCATCCAGTCCCAAACATGCTAAATGGGGGACAGATCCGGAGATGTCGCTGGCCAGGGTAGTTGACTTACACATTCTAGAGCACGTTGGGTGGCACGGGATACATGTGGACGTGCATTGTCCTGTTGGAACAGCATGTTCCCTTGCCGGTCTAGGAATGGTAGAACGATGGGTTCGATGACGGTTTGAATGTACCGTGCACTGTTCAGTGTCCCCTCGACGATCACCAGAAGTGTACGGCCAGTGTAGGAGATCGCTCCCCACACCATGATGCCGGGTGTTGGCCCTGTGTGCCTCGGTCGTATGCAGTCCTGATTGTGGCGCTCACCTGCACGGCGCCAAACACGCATACGACCATCATTGGCACCAAGGCAGAAGCGACTCTCATCACTGAAGACGACACGTCTCCATTCGTCCCTCCATACACGCCTGTCGCGACACCACTGGAGTCGGGCTGCACGATGTTGGGGCGTGAGCGGAAGACGACCTAACGGTGCGCGGGACCATAGCCCAGCTTCATGGAGACGGTTGCGAATGGTGCTCTCTGATACCCCAGGAGCAACAGTGTCACTAATTTGCCGGGAAGTGGCGGTGCGGTCCCCTACGGCACTGCGTAGGATGCGACGGTCTTGGCGTGCGTCCGTGCGTCGCTGCTGTCCGGACCCAGGTCGACGGGCACGTGCACCTTCCGCCGACCACTGGCGACAACATCGATGTACTGTGGAGACTTCGCGCCCCACATGTTGAGCAATTCGGCGGTACGTCCACCCGGCCTCCCGCATGCCCACTATACGCCCTCGCTCAAAGTCCGTCAACTGCACATATGGTTCACGTACACGCTGTCGCGGCATGCTACCAGTGTTAAAGACTGAGATGGAGCTCCGTATGCTACGGCAAAGTGGCTGACACTGACTGCGGCGGTGCCCAACCGCTGAGCAGCTAGCGCCCTTCGACGGCCAACACTGCTGTTCCTGGTGTGTCCGCTGTGCCGTGCGTTTGATCATTGCTTGTAAAGCCCTCTCGTAGTGTCCGGAGCAAGTATGGTGGGTCTTACACACCGGCGTCAATGTGTTCTTATTTCAATTTCCAGGAGTGTACATTACAGTTTATTTGCTTTTTTACATATTTTACCGACCCCTTTCGTTAATAGTCTTTGTTCATAGATAGATAGATAGATATGTTCACTTCGATCCCATGTGAGAATAATCTCGGGGATGTGGAACAGTACATACATTTGTTCTCTGTACGTGAACTATTAGGTTATTTAAAGAGGACATCAGACAAAATTTGTTATGGAATGGGGTATTCTGGCAATTGATTTCTTCGGAGTTATTTATTTTTATTAGTATAAATAAATAACTCCGAAAAATTAATATACGCTTGTAATATTTTAGCACATATAATACTTAGCAGTTATAACAATTGTCGATCTTTGGATACTAGCCGACAACAGAATACACAATTAAATTTTAGGAGAGGTGTTGTGCTAGGGCAATGTAAGTTGAAGTTATAACATACTATCACGGAGGTGTAGGCATGAGGTACTTACGCATATTGACTGAACTTGCACCATCAACCAAAGCTAAAAGAGTTCTTTCCTAGTTAACGCATTTGCTGAACATCTTACGCCAGCTGCACCATATTCATGTTTTAACCAAATCCGGGAGCTAAATAGAATCACGAAAACTGGCTATCGATGCAATTGCATGATGAAAATACAAAATCGAATATCAGACTAATGAAATATGTAGTAATTGAGGCCAAAATTTCTATCGCGTTACTTTCCATAGTCAATAGTCTCTGGGGCGACTAATGAATGCTGCTGGACTAGCATCCGTTACAATGGGGTATCTAAGGCTTTTTTTTAACACTACGACTTTCCATCTGAATTAGTACTGAAAGTCCCTCTGTTTATGAAGCTGTTCTATGATGTTAGAATTAATCTCTGCCAACTACTTTCTGAAGGTAAAGTGAATACATCGGGGGAAGGATTGTTCAACAATTTGGCTACTTCTAAAATAACACAGTTTGTATAATTATTAATTAACTAGTGTAAGCCCGTAACCGTTTTTTGTGTATCGTCATTAGTCTAGATTAGGGTCAAAATTTATGACAGGTTGTGGCCAAATACGAATTTGACTTGTGTTTCATCCTTAAGGTGAATAAAGTTTCCTGAGCTTGAAGAACTCAGAAGTATCAGTAGACATATTAAATATGGATAGAGACGATCGTGTAATTGTTTCAAAGGTCGTGGTTGCTAGACTCTAACTTACTGAAACACAAACTTGACTTGTATTTGACCCTTAAAGTTCACTCTGCAAAATCTGAAGAATTTCTGTTTAATTGTTTTTGATTGAGCCTGGGTAAACATTCATACTGTAAGTTTTAGCCATAAAGTCCGTAATAGCCAGAGAACGTAAAACAGATTCTAGATTAATAAATAGGTTAGCAACTCCGCTAACGGGCTGAGGATATTGAGAAGTTACTGAATGCCATAAACAAAATATTGAAGGAAGATTTTGAACTGAATATAAATCAAAGCAAGCCGAAGGTGATGAAATGTAGCAGAAATGATACCAATCACTGTAGATTACATATAAAAATAGGATCGGATGGAATAGGAGAAGTAAGTGAATTTTGCTACTTGGAAAGGAAAATTGCAACCGATGGCAGAAGCAAGAATGATGTTAAAAGGAGAATAGCACTAGCAAAAGAGCCTTCATGAAAAAGAGAAATCTTTTAGTTTCAAATATTGATCTAGGAATTAGAAAGAACTTTTAAAACATTATGGTAGCGAAACATGGACTTTAGGAATACCAGAAGGTAAGAAAATTGAAACATGCTGAAAATTAAGTGAACATATAAAGTACGAATTGAAGAGTTCTGGAAATGATGGGTGAGGAAAGAAGCTTGTTGAAGAAGCTTACAGAAAGAAGAGAGAGGCTGGTAGGTCATATTTTGAGACATACTGGATTGGATAATTTGATAGTGGAGGGAACAGTCGAAGGTAAGAACTGTAGAGGAAGACAGAAATTAGAATATATGAAGCAGATAATTGAGGACGTGGGTTGTAAGGGATATGTAGACATTAAGATGTTAGCACAGGATAGGAAGGGATGGAGGATTGCATCAAACCAGTCGAAAGATTGATGACAGAAAAAAAGATGCGTTAAACGTCAACATAAACCAATTTCAGATAATTATTGCCAAATACAATTTTTTTCCAAATTCCATTGAATTCAGAGACATTTACAGGGCTTATTGTTAACCACTTAAAGAGTAGTTAATGTTACAACTGGCTTTCGTATGGCAGGATTATTAATGAATGTAATCTTGATTATAGAACAGTTTCATTTTGTTTTGTTCTACGTGCTTGGTCCGATGATTTCAAATTGTTGAATGAGATATAGGAACGTAAAAGTAGTCATACAGTTTTGTGAAATCGTGTATAAACTTTTATAATATGAGAAGGGCCGAACATTCCAAATGGTAGTAAGTCTGAAGTGCAGTTATTTGATAATGTTATGGATGTGTTATAGATAACGTACAAATCTCTTGCAAATGTTATAGGTTATCTTAGCACAAGCTGATGATTGATAGTAACAAATAAAATATAGTAATATTAAGAATTTCAAAATCATGCTCAGTAGAACTTAGCCGATTTTCACACACACACAAAGAAGTTAGAAGACCATATTACGTAACTACAAAACTCCCAAAATGATGTTCAGCCAAGTGAAAATTATGCAGGGTCTTTGAGCATTTGGGTGGAACTTCGGAGAACGATCATGCTCGGCGATTTTGCAAGACTGTGCGTAAATATACCCGAATTAAGCAGCGAGATAGTTAGTGCTCACCAGTGGTCCAAGAGCTGGGACGAATCTAAACGACACAGAGGGTGACAGTATGCACTAATGGTGGCTTCCCACGACCCGTGGTTTTGTAGGCCGCGCCATGCAACCGAATTGTACAGGTTAGCCCTCGCCATCTCACAGCCACTTCACCACCATGTTGCCTGGTGTCGTTTCAGCTACCCGGGAATTTGATGTTTACCAACTGAGCGACGGGTAGAGGCGCGCCATCCAGCCAGCAGCGTTGGCTCCCTTCCCAAGGCCCGCTGTTGATAGGTAGGCAAATGTGCGGGCCGTGGGAAGTCCCCTTTATCTACATCTACATCCATACTCTGCAAATCACAAACGTTGTGGGTGGCAGAGGGTGCTAAGCACCAAATCCTAAACCCATGCATTCCGAATAGCACTAGGAAAGAAGAAATGCATAAAAAACATCAGTATGGCATCTTATTACTCGAATATTATCCTTCCGTTTATACAGACGTATCTTCCACTACGACCTTGGTATTCATGATTGAACTCTCAACGACGATACATCACATCTCTCAGCCGTATAAGATTCAACCACGGCGACTTCCTTAGTCCCCTTTACCGCATCCTGGCGGTAAACACACCCTTCTGCACATTTAACAGACAGACAATACAGGACCTCAATCATTTTTTCTTCAACTGCTCTACTTTTCATCAACAGCGAGCAACTTTCATCAAGTCTCTTGTGCGAGCACAGCAGTTAATTTCAACCAGTGTTAAAGTTTTAATCGCTACAAATAACAACAAAATTTACTATATCATTAAAATTTTTTATTAAGGACGCAGACATACATACTTAATACAACAATATATCTGTAATATTTTCTTGTAAAGCACTCTTTATTAATTTGTAACTCTACCAGGATGATTGTATGGTCTATTCAAGACCTAAGCTCAAATAAATAGATAATAATAGTTAGCCCCATCTTTGTGTTGGTTATCGTGAACCGCATCACACTTACTCCCAGCGACAGTTACTATTATTTGAAGTGAAGAAACGTACCACGCAAATACAAAAAGAGAAGACGTGATTCACAGACAAATAGAAAACATTTTTGTTTGGCAGACCACTAGCATTCTTAAAACATGAAAGGGATTTCTACAAAGTACATAAGAAGTTTGTCTCAAATTACTGAGAAAATTCTAATTTTGTATATTTAGAAACCTTGTCACTTGAAATTCTAGAAATAAAATTTTATTCTATCAAAAAACTCCAAAATACTCTTAACAAATGAATTTGTCTTTCCTTGTCAGTGAACTCAAGGTAGCTTGAATTTTACGGGTCAGTTAGTGCTTATAAACACTTACCCCATGAAAGCCGTGATGACGTAAACGGCAGGTTCATTTCTGAGAGAAACAATAAACGTGAAGATCAACGTGCTGACGAAGTAGAGGGCCATAAGAAAAACAGACGTTTCCCTGTGAAAGAAATATTTAAACATTCTAAGCTAGAGAAAAAAAAAGACAATTTCTTGGCAAATACCAAACACAGTTTACAAGTATTACTTTGTTCCTGTAGCATTTCGTCTTGTTTGCAGCTCGTCTAGAACGATGATAGTTAACGGCAGAAAATAGTGTATTGTGTTAGTGTCTGTGGATTTTGTATTTCTGGTGTGGAAAATGGATATCGTTTCAGTATTCCCGTAGACTCTTACGGAAAATTGCCTAACAACCATTGTGAAAATTTCCCGTACGGCATTGGTGTAATGAAATCGTCCTTGACCTAAGTACATTCTTGTTGGTGTCTATTATGGAGAAGCTGATTGTACTCACCCAACCTGCCGGATCTAGTAAGGCTCACGATCTTGTTTCAAACTCCTGTTCTTCTACGTGAATTAGAATGAATAAACAAATAAAACAAAACACTAAAAGTAGGGTGCCCACGGTATAGTGCTGATTACTTTATGAAGAAGCACAGTGAAGAATATCACGAAACGCAATTGGAGCAAAGGATTTCTAAGAGGGAGGTTATTGCGACGAAATTCTTCTTATGATGAATTTTGAAGAATTGTGGAAGATACAAAATAAATGCAATATTAAATGAAGTAATGCAGGAAGCTACTCACTAATGGATATAGAAGCCTCTTCCGTCTCTAATGACGTCAACGTTTACAAGCAGTAAAGCCCTAACCAAAAAAGGTGACTCTCCTTGAAATTAACATGAGGAGGAGTGAAATAGTTAACATATAAGACGCGAATGTCGTTCACAGAGCTCTGGGATTCTATTTCTATTTCTGTTCGAATACGAAGTAGACAAGCGTGTTTCTAACAGAATGTCCTCTTTGTCTTGTTTTCTCTCTTCGTTAAGTGTGATCAAGTCGTATGTAAACTAGAAGATTCGAACGTGGTTCGGACCTGGTATCCGGGTTTTCATGGATTCCCGATGTTAGTTCAGGCAAAGCAAGGATGGTTCTTTCTAAAGGCATGGTCGAATTCCTTCCTGTTATATTCCCCACAATTCTCTTGTGCCTCTAATGACCTCGAAGTCGACAAGCCGTAAGGCACCAAAAAAATGGCATTTAAATTTTGTTTTGGGTTGGCAAGTGTTGTGCAAGTGTCGAATATTTTGGCAGAAACTTAATCTGTTTTACGCAATGCAGCAGTAACACTCTCCTAGTAACTCGGAAGTGAAGACATTTTAAACTGTGGAACTGTAAAAATTCTTCTTTCTTTGCTTTGCACGTATTAATCAGATCCCCTGGCTGGTTTTATATACAACTTACATACAATTTTCAGTTTTATAACAATTAAAGGCAATCATGCAATATCTTTAGTTATATTGTGATCCTTCAACAATCCGTTCCCTTCTCTGGTTCACTTCAATTTATTTATTTGTTTATTTATGTTTTTGTGTTAAATGGTATTTGGATTCTGTTAGACCATACAGCCAGCTTAAGTGTGATTTCAGATCATTCAGTGTTTTCAGTTTCTCCACAGAACATTATTTTGCAAGTAACTTTAGGCATCACAAGATGGATACGACAGACACACACACACACACACACACACACACACACACACTCACCTACACTTATAACATGACGCGCTGTCGCCACGTTACAAGGTGCATTTTTATTATATATGTCATAATGTTAGAGTAATTTACATAAATCTTGGGCGACCACCTAAATAGATTTTTGTTGTAATTTTATAAAGTACGCAAGATTTCAAGTGAGGACTGTAATGAAATGGTGAACATACAGTGTATCTTGGTAAAGCGAATATTAAAGAGTTATTGAGCTGCGTAGGCTTGAAGCTAATCGTGGTCTTCCCGAACCATGGCGACAGGACGTCGCGGATCTGGAGTTTTGCCGGACCACACATTCTGCTCCCTAGGGATAGGTAGTCAACAGGGTCACTCACCTGGCGGGAAAAGCCTGCCGCCCGACACCCGAATGTGCTCTCACCACGGCGAATTTAGCCGAATATGTCCGACCTCTGTGATATGAGCTGGGCAAATCAGATATCGGGCATATCACGTGACATTAGGTGCCGACCTGAAGATCCAATCCAAATGAGCGTATAACTTAAAATCCTGGGAATTTCTGTTATATGTGAGCTTCGAGACTACAAGGGGCGGAGCGAGAAGTTTCCTCGCGAGAGAGAAGAGCGACGGAAAGGCAATTCGATCTTCGAGTCCATG
Organism: Vandiemenella viatica; assembly: GCA_031002005.1. Taxonomy (NCBI): domain Eukaryota; kingdom Metazoa; phylum Arthropoda; class Insecta; order Orthoptera; family Morabidae; genus Vandiemenella; species Vandiemenella viatica. The sequence continues at coordinate 72,544,167 of CM061921.1, read as the reverse complement.
CTATGCGAGTCTAGTCTGAGGTTGACTTGGAAAGTTGACTTCTTTCGCCAACTGCTGCTGGCTTGATGGAGCAAGTTTATCACGGCAACACAGCCAGTAATGCGATGACGCGCATTGTCAGACCAGAGATGCCTGTAGCCGACTTGTGAGATAGTCTCACATACCGTGGGTCCGCTCCAATCACCGCAGACATCAGACGCAGAACTACAATGGTAACTTATTACGACCAAGCCATCTGACTGTGCATTCCGTGAAACAGAACCCTTAAACGACTTTGAGAGGATAGATCCATGTTCTCCCTTTGTAATTGTAAAAACCCCTGAGCTAGCGGCATAATTTGCCAGAACTAGTTATTTTCGAATGATATATTGTTCATTCGTGGCGCCCATGATTGTCTTTTTAACTGTAAAGTCACAGTATTATGATGCCTTTGTCTGAGGTCGTCATAACTTTTATTTTTCATTGTTTCCAATTGTCATTATTTCTTGCATTTTGATTCTGAGATATATTTAAAAGTAAATATACAATTGTTTGCTTGCTCATGACGGCTAATTGTACCTCTGAGCATTGCTTTTATGATTTTGCCAATTTGTATTAATGTTAACGGTAAATTCGCTCAGACTTGTAATCGCCAGTGATAAGAAAATAAATGTCATATTGTGACAATTTTTCCTAAATTCCAACTAACGTCGAGATTCTTGCAAAATTAATAAATTTTCACTCCTCCATAAAAATTAAAATTAAAAATCCACAATTATTAATCATAAAGGTATGAAAGATAATTGTAACTTAGTTTGCCCACCAAGGCACCCACTACATACTCAACACCCCCCATGCCCTCGGCCGTACTCGAACTGGCGACCATCGATACTCTATCCCCTACGCTACCGCGGCCGGCATTCGTTTCAATTACTAACTGAATTATTAGTAGGAGGCTAATTTTAAAAGTTCACCCCCTCACGCCTCAGTCATACAAATAACCTGTACCAGGAAAAAAAACCACGAAAGTTTGTAGATGGTCACACTACACATACAGTTTCCGTCGTCAACTATGATAGGGTCGAGAACTTTTCAGCTCACCCTCGTATGTTAATGATTTGGTTGACTGTAATGATGACTTACTTAAAGCGGTGCGTCTTGTCAAGGACGAACCCGGCAATTATTGCGCCAACAGTGCCTGCGATAATGAAGATGAGACCCAACCGTCCAGCCAGCTCCTCGCCGTCCTGTAAAACAATACATACACATTAAAAAAAAACCTTTAACATGTGGCATCGTATGCCGCGACAATTACTAAGCTCTCTCAGAGAACACAGAATCAAAGAATCTAGACAGAAAATGCAATATGTTAAGTGACGTCAGAATGATATCAGCCGGAGTGTGACTACATGCAACTTCTCACTGTCAAGCGGATGCGCGACCTGGCTGCTCGGAAACGGATTAATACACTCAAACAGCTTACTTTGACCGAGATGTTCATCAAGCAATGACTTTTATTTACAGTACGGTACGTACTGTACCAACTGTACTAATCTACAGCACTTGTAAGTGCGCTTAACATGTATAAGTGTTGCCTTTTAATTTAATTAATTAAAAACTCCTTTTTCTCCCATTTTCAACATACAGTAATTAATTAAAATAGACCATTTTTCGGAAAAAATCCAATTTTCCGAATGGGGTCCGGTCCCAATTGATTCGGATAATTGGAGTTCTACAGTAGTTAAATATGAGAGTGTAGACGGTATGATTGGCATCCGTCTAGTTGAAGTCCTGTTGTAGCTAAATAGAATGGCAAGAATCATATCTACTATAAATGACATCGTAATTAGATAAACAAACAAAGAGAATAAAGTTACATAAGAATTATTATTTTTTCTATTGTTAGTTTCGTAGTCACATAATCGCTTGGCATCAAACAATTCGTTGACAACTTCCGAATATTACGTTCATATGAGATTTCATTGGTATCGCTGAGTAGCTGGTGAGAATCTCTTTCTCACCTTATAAGATATCTATATTTTGACGAGTATAGGCCTACGCCGTCCTGTATGTTTATTTAAATTTGAACCCCTTGCAAGTTAACTATAATACTCGACTAATTTTTTAAACTCGAAATCGACAGATATTGACAATAATTATTGACTGAGACCATTACGAGGGTTTTGCGATATGTAGTTACCGAGCGTGGTGGGTGAATGGTTAACGCTCGGGCCTCGCATTCGGGAGGACGCGGATTTGAATCCCCGTCCGGGAATCCAGATTTGGGCTTTCCATGATTGCCCCAAATAACTCCAGGTCATGGTCGAATAACTTCCCGTTCCTTGTCCCCAGTCATATATCGTCTCTAATGACCTCGCCGTTGACGAGGCGTAAAGCCTTAAGCAATATATATATATATATATATATAATATGAAATTCGTTTTATGGAAGTTTTTTTACACATCGAAATGAACCCGAAATTGCGCCTGTCTCGCCAAGTAATGTTCAAAAGATCCACTCTGGTTTCTTTGGGTGTTGAGTAATATAATTAGATTTTGGATGTAGACTATAGATTCGGACCTAAAATGCCAAACCATAGCACCCGATTTTGTTATTATCATCGTGTTGTCTGGAGTGCCCTGGGAATATAAATTTAAAAACATATTCACGTCAGAAAGCTACGATTTTTATTGATATCTTTTTTTGTTTTGTTTTAAGTTTGCAACTAGATGTTATCTCAAGTTCTTAAAGAAATAACTTACAGTGAATAGAAAACTAGTATGGTAACGGCAAAATGGGTGTTCTGTAACAAATTACAGCACATCTGACGCTTCATTACTGCCCTTTTTTGATAGTAATTTTTTTCTTTATTTCTGAGAAAGAACAAAGTCTTTCCTAAAAGAGGTAAAGGAATGTGTAGTAATTTCTCAGCGATCCATGTAAGCTTCTTTGAGACTAAAGACTTTATTACACTAGGCCGCCTGGCGGCGCAACCAGCCGCGCCACTGGTGTCTCTGTTGGCGACGCGTGCAGGAAACTGGGAAACTGGTGGCGCAACCAGCCAGCCACTCATTGTTTCCATTCTCGCACAGCCGAGCAGAGTACTCGAACTATGTAGTTCAGTATGTCCAGTGAATTATAGAATGCCAGTGTTTTAAATTCATGAAGAGAATACAAAAGGTAAAAGCAAGAAGCAAGAAGAAGCCCTGAATGAGTGCCAGAAGTTATTGGATACAAAAGTGAATACTGAAGATTTCATTTGTGCAATTGAACAACAATCCGCAATTTGGTATGCCAGTTCTGAAGCTTACAGTAATAAGCAAATAAAACTGAATGCTTGAAATGAAATTATTTGTACATTCCTACTGTATTTCGACCAGCGGTCCTTGGCTGAGAGGAATAACCTCAGTAAGTAATTAAAAATTATATTATTCTTTGGTAAGTCGAAGTATTAATATATCAAGTTCTAACTAAAACTGTCACTTTTTGTGATGGCTTTGCTTCATCTGTCTATATGATTGTGGCTTTCAAATAAAAAACTGCAGATTAAGTATAACAAGTACGGAAATTTTTTTTATCATGTATGTTGACAATTTAAAAATTAGTAAAAAGAAGGATAACTTTTTTAAAAAAATAGTGACAGTTTAATGTTTTTGACAAACATTCACATGGTTTTACTTGTAAGGCAACAATTAAACAAAAAAAAAAAAAAAAACAAGTAGTATATATCCACTAACCTAAATAGTACATGTTTTTGCTTCAGCAATTGTGCCATTCAGTTCATTTATTTAGATTCTCACCATTTGCCAAGGTACAGCTCCTGCTTCACTGACAAAATAATCACAAAACCTGTCTCTGAGCTGTGTTGCTTTTTTTGTTGGTAGTTGACTGTCTTCACTCAAATCATATAAACCTTCGACGGACAAGGTATCTTCAATTTTGAAACCATCACGTTCTCTGACAAAGTTATGTAAAATACAGCACACTCGTATTATGGATTCGGACAAAGGAGGGTCAACATTCAATGGTTGATGAATAATTCTCCATTTATTGGCCAAGATTCCAAACGTACACTACAGGACAGCGCTTGAACCAAATGACTGCGTGCTATCATCTTCAGCCATTCCAAATACCTTCAGCGACAATCATTTTCATATACCCTGGACTAAACACAGAGATAGTTACGGTTGGTGACGTGACGGAAAGGAACCCAAATTATGTAAAGTATTGTTTAATAAGAAATAGAAGTAGCTGCGGAATTGTTATAAAGCACAATAATTTAGCTTAGTATGTCTTACTGGGCTCTGGGACCTGTATCAAGGGAGAAATCGATAGATAAATTGTCAGAGAAGGGGAAATCAAGAATGCCGTTATTGTCGTAACTGTGCAGCAGAACTGTAGATTTTATTCACAGCAAACCCCAGTCACAAAATAAAAGTATTGTTGAGACGACGAAGATAAATACAAAGGTTCTTTATATTACGCGACTTAGTTTCATAACGTTTCTAAATGTTTACACAAGAACAATGACATTGTTCACAAGTGGCATAAGAAAGGTTAAAACAATAAGAAAGAAAAGTGATAAATAGTTTCGTTGGAATATTTCTTTAGGTAATGGTGACACTTTTCGTGATTTAGAATATTAAGAACAACATCCCGCAGTGACTATATGTTTGTGTTGTACGGACGAATTTTCATTGCGTCACAAGAATATCTCAGTCATTTATATAATATCTTAAAATCCATGTTTACAACTCAGCAAAAGATAAAGCGATGAGACCGTAGTGTCGGCTGTCCTTGTAAGGATTTGTGCCAAGTACCACAATCGTTGAACCGTAGGTACCCTTGACTAGGATTTGCTAGCAAGGTGAGTGTTAAGTACCACGTTTCCATCCACAAGAAATGAATTTTGCGAACAGAATTCAGAAGATTTAAAAGAAAATGCAAAAACAAAGGTTATGATATTAAGAGATCAGCAGTTATAAGACATTATTGGCCATACTGAAGCATTCAATTATTTCGAAAATTTTAGCATTGCGCAGACTCCTAAAAATATTTTTTTTTTCTTTCAGTGGTGCAATAAAATAAGAAATTCCAGTGATATACTGGTTTTATAGATGTTGAAGCACCATGAATAAATTATATGATTTTTATTGGGTTACTGTAATGGTTGGAATATGTTAACGACAAAAGCAGTAACCTCTGGTTTGTAAAAGCTACACTACTCTACTGTGTGTCAAATAAAAATTGTTTCAGTCAACATGAGCAACAGTCATTGGATAAACATTCACTGACGTATTAAGATCACGGTGTCATTAGTGCACGGAGAGGATTATTGACGAGGATTAGAAATGAATCTGGGCATCGCTTATGTTGAGGAACTACCATGACATAAGTATAGACCGGTTTGGGAAAACTACAGAAAACCATATCATAGATGGCTGAAGCATTAGTCGCCGCAGGTTCTAGAGACGCACTGTACAAGTGGTATGTTGCATGCATAATGAACTGGGCTGAGATGTTCTCTGCTTGTTGCTGAAAGAGCGGAAAGACTTGCTTGAGTCAGACACTCTGACATATTGGATACGAGCACATTACTTCTGAGAAAACAGTGGCTAAAATAGTAGTAAATATTATAATGTCATCATACAGATGTGACAAACAAAATACAGTTTTTGAGGCGCTTTCAGGTAGGTGTCCTAGGAACTGGTAGAAGCAAAACAGTATGCGGCCGGCCTTATGAACAGGAATGTTTTCCCTAGAAACTGCGGACACAAAAAGCAGCGAACTTCTGCCCGAAATACCCCTTATGCTAGGAGGGCCATGATAAACGACTTTATTACACCGTTGCCGACAGTCTGTTGTTTGAATCATCTAGATTCTATTGACTAATATTTTGTGTACTCTTACCTTGATGTTCCTGAATGATGTGTCAGTCAATAACTGATATGATAAAGGAGCTGGATTGTGAGTCATTGGAGGAAAAGAGGAAGATGAAGAGAATCCTGGGAATGTTGGTGATGGGGCTTGGAGGGGTATTGATCAAAGAATTAGTAATGCGTGGAAGGGGATAAGACGACCATGACTACAAGCTGACGCTCGATTTCATGCATAAAGGAGTAGGAAAATTTTCTTTTGTTGATAAGGGTGTCAGGGATTGGAACAAATTACCAAGTGAAGTTATGAATAATTTACCAAAAATGCTTAAGGAATTTAAAATTAAAATTTGTAAATCGGGAAAGTAAATGGAGGAGGAATTTAACACCCCAATTATAAAAGATAATTTTTTAAAAATAAAATAAAAAGGGGTAATTAGATAACTAGGGGAATTGCCACCATAGAGCACCATCGCAATTAAAATTAATAATAAAAATGTGGTTAAAATCAAATATAGTTGTAATCAGCGCAAAAGTCTTAGCAGTATGGCAGCCAGTACTGTATCGTCTGACCTCCAGCATTCGGCCGTTACCGTATGTTACGGAATTGTCATTATGAAGCTCCCCACAAATAAAACACCATCCGTCGTTTTCCATTTGTCATACCTCTTTCTGGAAGAAAATAAGAATTTATACTTTGTTGTATACATTGCTGAATTTCGGTTTAGAAAATATGGTTTTGATGTGGAGTAAGTACTTTGATTACTTTGACAATTTTGTTGGGAATGGACCCTTCTGATTTATTGTACTCACGAAATAAACAAAATTCTGCACAGATCACGATGGTGTCCAATAAAATTGAATGTATACTAAACCGAAAATGGGAAATGTAGATACCTTGATTGTTTCTATGACCACCGGGCAGTACCGGATGAGCCACGTTGTACTAGTCAGCAAATGCTGGGAGCTTCGCACCTATGTGTCTAACTGATCTGGCTTTAGTGAATATAGATATTATTTGCTTAGAAAAAAACTAGTGTTATCTCTACATTTGTTCACATTAAATCACGAAAGTAGTTTTGTAAATGGACTGTTTTATTTTATATCCTAAACTTTAATGCCTAAAGCAAACCAAGGGCCTCTTGTTCACATTTGCTACAAGCCCCGCGCTGTCTTAATCAGGCTCTGCCACCGGATACTAAAAAATAATATTATAAAAACCATCAACGGTAACCTAAGTGATATAGTGCGTCCATTTAAGGCTACTGCTTCGTATAAGGAATTGATTTGAACTAGTTAGCATCTTAGAGTTGGTAGGTGGAGGAGAAACAAAAAAAGTCAGGATCATTGATGGCGTGAGTAACATTGTAAAATTGTAAAGGGCTCTTGAAAACTGTTTCTCCTAGAAAAGTACCAGTTTTTAAAAGCAACTTCAGGTATGAGAGAGGTTAACAGGCATTATGGAGACCATCAGATATGTTAAGATTTCGATCTGATGAGTATATGTTGAAGGGTATTTACTCCATATGTCTGTGTTACAATTATTTCATCAAAATGAACCCTTTTTTTCGAGATATTTGCGTGCAAAAATATCTTAATACCATTTAAATATTAAGATTGTTAATTAATGTTAAAGCTTTACCATGGTGTATGTGTTAAGGTGTCTCCTTCCCATTTTGCGAACCCGAGTTTGAATCCCCGTATTGCCAAATATTTTATTTCTTTTCTATATACAGAAATAATTGAGTATTGATTTTATATTCTTTAAAATTCATTTACGTATTTCTATTACACGAAATAACATGGTCATTTTGGTCCACAATTCCAGAATGCGACAACACTACTGAAATTACAGAAAGAAATATATTCAGGCGAGGAATAATCATGCATCAAGTATCTGGGCCCGTATTCCACCCAATGATACAGTACTCTTGGTATGGTGCGCAACTGATTGAAGATAGAAGTATTTTCAGGAACGTTTGTTTCTCAATGTCTTTATTAAAAAGAAATGTCCATGTGGCAAAGTGCTATTTATCGATTGCGCTTGGTGCCAACTGGAAATATATTTTAAATGTTCATACGATAATTACCACCCACAAATATATTCAACAGAGGAAATTGAAAATTAAACAAATATCCGTTTTACAGGCGTAGTATTGTAATAAAAATTGTTTAATGTATCTATTGTAAGTAATTATATTATTGCAAGTATTGTTTTAACTGTTATTACGCATAATAAAAATACCTAAATGAATGTTAAAGAAAATAAACTCAACACTCAATGATTTCTGTATACAAAAAAGAAATAAAAATATTTGGCAGAACAGGCATTCGAAGCCTGGTTCCAAAATGGAAAGCAGGCGCCTTACCACATACACCACGGTAAAACTTTGACTTTATTTATCAATCTTAATATTAAAAAGTGTTAGAATATTTTTTGCACGCAAATATTTCGAAAAGTAGGGCTCATTTTGATGAAATAATTGTAACACAGACATATGGAGTAAATGCCCTTCAACATATACTCATGGGATCTTAGCATGTCTGATGGTCCCCAAGTTAGACACATAGTGAGGAAGAGAACTGACAGTTTTATTCTTGGTTCGACCCACCAGCACACTTAAGCAAGGTAACTGTGTTTGGCGTTCGACAGAGTGTTAGCTCGTTCGAGCCCAAGTATTCACCTTTTATTACTCGGAAAGCAGTGCTGAAGAGGTTGTGGTAAACAGTTCATATTGTGCCAAAGTCCGCGGTGCATGTGGAAAGAGGAGGTATGAAACTGTTGGTTATGTTTCGATAGTTGGATGGGAAGTTTAACTTTGAGGCAGAATAGGACGAAAACGGATTTTATCTCTACCTTCTTTTAACCGTCAGGTAGTGTACAACAGGAGAAAAACAATATACTTAACATAGACACCCATCACAGTCATCTCCTCATTCTCTTAAATAAAATGCGTCGTCTCATCTCGATAGCTATTAGCTAGGGAACGGTGACGTTACGTGCCAGTCATCACTCGCAAATTAACAGCGACCATTAAGTTACAACGTACGTTCGTTTAAATTTACAAGTTACTTTTTGTTTATTCACAATTAGATGCAGAAATTCATGTATGGAGAAGGATATTCCATGTTTACGCTATATTATTTGTATCAGTTTTAAGAACTAGTTTAAAGCATAACCTAAGAATTACAACTAATGAAGTTTATTAAAAACTCAGAGAAAGTTTACACGAAACTTAAGTAATCACGAAATGTATCAGTCAAATAAGTAACAGTTATCCGTTTTCGAAATTATACTCTCCGTCATTTACAGTAAAATACATTTATTTAAAGAAAACCCTAGCCAAATACTCTGATAATCTATTCAGAGTAAGGTACTTATATCACGAAAAAATCACTAAAAATGATTCTTATTCGTTTTTCCTTACAAGATTTCCAGAATAAATTCCTATTAACATCATAGATGATATCCGTACTTTTTGATAGACGTGTTAGCTATTAAATGAACTTTAAATTTACCTTTTTCTGTAGATTTAAATCATCAAGAATTTGCCTATGTATACGCGATGTGAAACTCAATTTATTAATCGCAATTCAACAACGATATTCTTGTCGCAAAATAACAGCAACCAGAGATTTTAGAAATTAAAGATTATGTGCACAGTTTAATACATACGCAACTGCTATGAAATTAATTGCCATAATACAGTCATAAAGTTTGCTTTTCGTGGCATTTTATTCTTATAAAAATGTGGAAAAACATTCGGCTGAAAAAACGTGGACCTAAGAGTACTTTTCAGTAACATTTCGTTAATGAAGGTAACATTTAATTAACTTAAATTTCTCATGGTCTCTGCTATAACCACGAATGTCAAATCTCATTCCGGCCAAGGCTAAATTTCAATTTAGCTAATTAAAACTTTCGCTACTGTTGCTGCTTGATCAAAGTTTATTTGCTGTTTACAAATTTTACTGACCGCTTTCGTTAATGGTCTTTGTTCACCTTCGCTGTACGTGAGTTATTAGGTATCAGGCCAAAAATGTAACCGAATCGAGTATTCTGACAATTCATTTCTTCGAAGTTGTTCAGCTATTTGATAATCTGGAATCTGTATAATTTCTCCGGCTGTTACAGAAACTATGACAAAATTACATTACGAATGTTTTACCAGATTCAATAACAAAAAGTGATGCTTTAGGACAGTGATAAAAAAAAACTTAAAAAGCGAGGAGGAGAAGCGTTGATCATTTTCTTGCTGCGAGTCTGAACCAATGTATATTTTGTTTACTTGCATTACCTGTTGTGGAAGAAGCAGCGAAAAAGAGAGGGGTAAAGCGGGACTTTACTATGTAGAAAGGTACTTTTTATCACAACTAATGATGTAGTTATCAGTATGCATTTGTCACTAGCCACGAATGGGCTTTACTCAAGTACAATAATAGTTAATAATACCAAGTAGTCTGGTGGCTTAGTGGTTAACGCACCTAACTATAGATACTCCGGTTGAATCCCTGTCTCGGCTGAGATTTCAAAGGTTATTACCACAACCTACAACTTTGTCACAACTTGCCGTGTAATATGAAATACGCCACAACGCTTCTGTTTTTGTTTTTCACGATAAATTGTAGGTCCCCATTAAACAGTAAGATTACCGGGTCATGTTAAGGTAGCCACGACAGAGGGGCATGCGCGACAAATAGAAACACTGTCAATCGGCGGCCGAACCCTTTGCGGGTATCTCGGCCAATAATGCTAAACTAACTATTGAAGTGAGAACTTCTATTGGCGCATTGGGTGATTTTTGGATGGGAGTAAATCTTTGAGTTCGCGTCACCGACATGCGTTGCACGTTGCACGCTTTTTGGATGGGTAAAATCTTATGAGTTCGCGCCACCAACATGCTGTAATAGTAGTATATATGTAAGAACGAAGACTTTCCCGGCGTATGACTGCAATGTAGTCTTCACGGGTGTACCGCCGGATAGTGTTGTGGAAACACAATATTTCGACGGCTGGCTCTGCCGTCTTCTTCAGGTGATGAGACATGTGTAATGGTCGGCTGACCCACAGGTACTAAGATGCCGGGCCAGTGAAATCGTACCACGTTTTGCGACCATCAGCCATCACATCAACAGCGCCAAAGCCGGAAGAATACTCCGACGGGCGAGTCTTGCGCTTCTTAAGGAACGCATCCGTTACATCCGGTGTGAGCTTGATCGTAATGCAATGTCTTTGTTGGATTGCCACTTAAACTTGTCTGGCAAAATGTCATCTGATTCGTGGGATTGGGTAGATGCTGCTACATCCGCTCAAGAAAATCTGGAGCGGGAGCGAACAACAGCTAGACATTTGTCTAAATACAACCGGCTGGCGGGAACTCAGCGCCCCAGGGAATGTCCCGAAGTGTGTCGCACAGTGGTGAATCTGAGCGGGATGCAACTTGACGACGCCACCGTTTCTGTCTTGTCCAAAGGCCTCAACTTCGCTCCGGCGCCAAGATGTGTGCCAACACTTGACATTATCACCTCTGTCGAACAGGCTGTTCGCGCCCTACCAGGGGAGACAGCGGAAGAGATCCGCAGGGAGACTTGCCGGGTCTTGGATAAAGCTAAACCCCCAAAGACCAACATTACCAGGGAGGAACGTGAAGCACTTCGTGTCTTGCGTCAGAACAATGAGGTTGTTGTTTTATCGGCGGACAAGGGAAATGCTACAGTATTACTTGCGGCAGAACAGTACGAGCAGAAGATGAGGAACATCCTTGACGACCCTTCTTATCGGTGTTTGGACAACGATCCTACCAGCAGGATTGAGAGGAAGACTACGGCTTTATTGAAGAAGGCCGAATTCTCTGAAGAGATAAATAAGAAGCTCAGACCTCGTGCTGCCAGACCACCTCGGCTATACGGTCTGCCGAAGATACACAAAGAAAGCGTACCGCTAAGACCAATCGTCAGCAACATCGGAGCTCCAACCTACCCGCTGGCTAAATACCTGGCCCGTCTTCTAAGTCCATCAGTCGGCCATTGCGAACACCATGTCAAAAATTCCACGGAATTTGTCAAGATTATCAAGACCATGGAACTGAAGGATTCAGATATAATGGTGAGCTTCGACGTCGTTTCATTATTCACCCGCGTCCCATTGAAGGATACGCTGGAGCTGATACGCCACCAGTTTGAGCCAGCCATTGTGGACCTTTTCAAACATGTACTGACGTCCACGTATTTCACATACTTAGGGAAATACTATGAACAGGTGGACGGGGTTGCCATGGGGTCTCCACTTTCTCCTGTAATCGCCGACTTATACATGGAGCATTTCGAAGAGAAAGCCCTGCAGGGAGCAGTTCTCAAACCTACATGTTTCTACAGATATGTAGATGATACATTTGTGGTGTGGCCCCATGGAATCAAGACTTTACATGAGTTTCTAGAATATCTGAACGGAATCCATCCTAGCATAAAGTTCACTATGGAAATGGAAAAGGACGGTTGCCTACCTTTCCTCGACATCCTAATTAAAAGAAAACCGGATGGAACGCTGGGGCATAGTGTATACAGAAAATCTACCCACACAGACCAGTATCTGGGCGCCACGAGTTTCCACCATCCTGTGCAGCGCAACACTGTTTTAAATACTCTTGTGCACAGGGCTAGAGCGATTGCTGACAAAGACAGCCTGCCACAAGAACTGGAACACCTGAGAACTGTCTTCAGGCGGAACGGTTACTCCGAGAGGCAGATAGAAAGGGCAATTGAACGTAAGCCAGGGAAAATTCCAGTCCAACAGGAAGAAACGCCCAAGGCCACCGCCTTTCTGCCTTTCGCCGGAAACACCTCGGGGAAAATCGGCAGAATCCTCGCACGACATGGTATAAAATCTTTCTACCGACCACCAGCTAAAATACGGGACTACCTCCGTTCAGTCAAGGATGATCTTGGCCTAAGAGTTCCGGGGATTTATAGCATACCGTGCGAGTGTGGAAAGACCTACATCGGTCAAACGATCCGCACCATAGAAAACCGGTGTGATGAACATAAACGCCATCTCCGCTTGGGACAGTATAGCAAATCAGCGATCGCCGAGCACGTGTACGACCATGGCCACAAAGTAGAGTTCAATAACGTTAGGATTTTGGCTAGAACATCACATTTTTGGGAATCTGTCATCAAAGAAGCCATCGAAATTCGACTGGCCGACACATTTAACAGAGACAGTGGTCTATGTCTCAGTGAGGCATGGAAACCTGCCTTGGCAAATATCCGCAGAGAACGTTGTACTTCCGTCCAGCTGCCGCCGTAGAGGGCTTCATATTAGCTCGGGCTGGAACAAGAACCTTAGCCACGCCCATGGGCAGCCAACCGCCAGTTGGTTGCGGGCCTGGCTCATAGTAAGCCATCGCCGAAGCCACGCGGACTTGTATATAAGGAAGAGCGGCACCCGAACCATCTTACCTCCCTGCGCAGTGCTCGCACTGCCTCTCATACCAACACCCCTCCACCTCCTGCGCTAAGCGTACCCCCACATGCACCCATTGCGGAGGGGACCACCCAATCACCAAGTGCTCAAAGAAAGAGGATAAACCACAATGTGTCAACTGCCAAGGCCCCCACAACGCCACAGCCAGAAAATGCCCCAGTAAGCCGAAAGAAGCCATTGCCCCTGACATGGCCGCAAAAATCAAGTGTGCAGATGAACCCTCCCACCCTCCCGACACCATTGACTCTGACTCTATTGAGGAAGTAGCTCTTAAAGACGACGTCATCAGACTACTTTACTCTATCCTCGTTAACCTTTTCCAAGACCGTAAACCTGACATTACAAAACACCTGACGCAACAATGCAGACAATTCCTCAATAGGACTGTTAAAATCACTCAGGACAACAACCAGATACACCTCACCATCAACAGACTCCCCCCACCCTTCACCACGAGACATAATGGACCAGACATCGATGAATAGTTACCTGCGGCTATACTTTGTAAACATTGGTGGCTTTCGACACAAAAAGACATTGCTTCATCACTCACTTGTTGCCAATAACATCCATATTGCAGCCCTGGCGGAAACCTATGCAACCCCGAAGTATAACCTTCACATTTCCGGCTTCAACACCTTTCGCCGTGATAGGCCAGGTGAGGCCCGCGGAGGTGTGGCCATCCTTACCCTAAAATCCCTCTCAGCAGTCCCTCTCCCCCTCCCCTCCTGCTTTTCTGACATAGAATGTGTTGCTGTCAAGGTATATAAGAAAAACTCACCCCCTCTAATAATTGCTTCACTTTATGTCCGACCCACAGACCCTATCCCTGTCGCCTTATTAGATTACTTCTCCTCTTTCCAGCGCTACATCATACTAGGGGACTTCAACGCACGACACGCATTCCTTGGCGACCATCATACCAACACCAACGGCCGTGCGCTAGTTGATTGCATCCAATCTCTTCATATTTCCCACCACCCTATTCATTCCCCCACCTTCATCTCCCACTTAGGCTCTTCCAATCCCGACCACATCCTCTACAGCCCTTCTCTCCACAACTCCCTATCCCCTGTGGTCCTCGCTGAGACCATCACGAGCGACCACATTCCCTTCTCATTTACAACCTCACTTTACAGAACCACCGCATCAAATCCCCCCCGCATAATAAAAGACTACCAAAACGCCAACTGGGAAACCTTCAACACCATTATCCTCTCCAGGCTCCACCGTCCCTTCCACATTACAAACCAGGATGATATAGAATATGTCGTGCAAGAAGTAGACTCCGCCTTTTCCGCCGCCGCCAAGGAAGCAATACCCTCCAAAACTATCCACCCCTACAAACCCACTCTTCCGCCAGAGGCTCTATCGCTCATTAAGACCAAACGACGACTATACAGACAACTAAAACGTGATCCCAATCCCTTGCTTCGAACTGAATGGAATCGACTTAACGCTAAAATCCGCAAGACAATCACCTTACATAGACAACGACAATGGCAACAGACCTGTGACAGACTCGACTACAAACAGGGAGGGCTGTTCTGGAAGAAGTTCAAAATTCTAACAGGACAGTACTCCCGCCCCACACACCCTTTAACCGTTAATAATCTCACCTCCTCCGACGACAACGAAAAAGCCGCCATGTTTGCCGAGACCCTGCAGGAAATCTACTCATTGCCCACGGACGCACTTTTCGACGAGACCTTCAAACAGACTGTAGACTCCTCCATTCCTTCACTTCTTGACTCTCCCTCTGCACCCACGGACCTACAAGCTGAACTAATAGATGAAATCACTGAGGAGGAAATAGAAACCTCTATCCTTTCGGGTCGGAACTCCACACCTGGACACGACAAAATCACGCGACTTCTCCTACGCTCCTCCCCCCGCCATGTCATGCTTCCTCTCTTCTATCTCCTTTTCAATGCCATTCTCCTCCTCTCCCACTTCCCATCCTCTTGGAAGCGAGCAGAGGTCGTCATGATACCCAAGCCAAACAAACCCGCCAACGACCCACTCTCCTATAGGCCCATTTCACTACTTCCCGTCATCGGGAAAACATTTGAAAAAATTATTCAACTCCGCCTCCAAAAATTTGCCAGCTCCTTAAACATCATTCCCTCCATTCAATCCGGTTTCCGCCCCCACCACTCCACCACAGACCCATTACTCCGTCTCACTTCATCCATCACCAAATCATTCAACTCCGGCGCCTGCACCCTAGCCATATTTTTTGATATCAACAGGGCCTTTGATTCTGTGTGGCATAACGGAATACTATATAAACTGCACTCTTTTGGCATCCCTCCCCGCTTTTTAAAGCTAATTCAAAATTTCTTACGTAACCGCACTTGCCATGTTAAGGTCGGGGACTCCCTCTCCCCTCCCTTCTCGCCCCAAGCTGGTGTACCCCAAGGCTCAGTCCTCTCCCCCTTGCTATACAGCCTATACACCGCCGACATCCCCATCCCCAGTCCTCTTGCCGGCTTCCTCGCCCTCTATGCGGACGATATTGCCTACTGGCTGTCGTACCACACAACCAGAGCCATCAACTCCCGTGCCAAAAAATTCCTTCTCATCCTACAATCCTACCTACAAAAGTGGCGCATCCGGCCGAACCCCACAAAAACACAGGCAGTACTCTTCCAACACAAACACAAAACAGCTACCCCTTCCCAAGACAAAAATCACATACAGATCCAAATTTGGAACACCCCCATTAACTTCTCCCCCAGCGCTAAATACCTTGGTGTCCACCTCGATCGCACCCTCAATTTCGGCCAACACATCACACACCTCAAACAAAAACTCCTATCCCGCCTAAATTTAATAAAAGTACTTCGCCCAAAACTGCCCACCAGCGCCCTTATCCACACCTACAAAATGTTCATGCGCCCCCTGATGGAATACGCTGCGCCTATTACTTCCATTATCTCCCCCCCTTCATTTCAGAAAATTGCATCCATAGAGCGCCGCCTCCTACGAACAATAATGCGTCTTCCCCCACAAACCCCCTCTAATGACGTCTACCTCCTCGCCAGAATTCCACCCCTTCAAAATCGACTGTTTAAACTCCGAATGAATTATGCAAAAAATCTTCTCCTCCACCGACCTGATCTTTTCCACCTGACCACAGAGAAATTGCAAACACATAGACACCCCAAGATTAAATATATATACCCCCCGCATATACTTGGTATGACCCTCTCTACGGATGATACAATAGACCAAGAAATGCGGGAATTACTGCTAACTATCAATGCAATACCTCCCCCAGCACATCTCCTCCCTGTTCCCGATGCCGCCGCTCAATAACTCTAAAACCAGAGAGAGATACCCACATACCCCCCAACTCTTTTCCCCTAACGTCCCAAACAATAAAAAGTCACACTATGTAAATATTCATTATCTCATTTGGCATTGTACATCCATCACATCACCTCATAAATACTAGGATATAAGTCTACTGTTAGTATTAAGTAATCTCCATTTATAGAACAGATGTACCTTGTAACATAAATTCATTAACTTAACTATATACAACCTATTTTTATAATATTCATTACTGTAGTTAGCTATGTAATATAATTTATCTTAATAATCCTTGTAAATATTTTATGTCATGTTCCTATGTACAAAATTAAATAAAGCATTGTAAATATGTGTAAACCCATTGGCTGAAAAGGGCCCTTCCGGCCCTACAACAGCCCGCCTCCTGGGCTTCACCTGGGAGGAATGGAAAAAAAAAATTAAAAAAAAAAAAAAAAAAAGAACCATCTTAGTACCTGTGGGTCAGCCGACCATTACACATGTCTCATCACCTGAAGAAGACGGCAGAGCCAGCCGTCGAAATATTGTGTTTCCACAACACTATCCGGCGGTACACCCGTGAAGACTACATTGCAGTATATATGTAGCTATAAGTATGACGTGTTGCGCTTGGACAGCAGTGAGAATATAGATTATACTTGTATCTAATATATAAAAATGAATGTTTCTTTGTTGGTTTGTTCGCCTTCTATGTAATACGATTGCTACCAAAATTTAGTGAGTTGGTGAGTTATTGTTGCGTGCTTGGGAAGGTTTCTGGCAATATATATGTGTATATATATATATATATATATATATTCCCACCCCGTCTTCTCCTATACACCCCTCAATTTTTTCAAATGATATTTATACAAACCCACTGTTTTTATCCTATTTTGATAGAGCCTAGAACGAATAATGCTGTGTGGTAGCTCAGCCGTTAAGGCGCTGACTTCCGAAAGTTTCTCTCTCCAGTCATGGGTTCAAATCCCATGGTGAGTAGGAATTGTATTTGATTATATGAGCTACGCCGGGACGTTCCGTGGTTCTGATTCCTACTGTTTAGTAGGCCCCTAAGGAATGGAATTGGCTTTTCTACCTCTGACACAATAGCTTTGTACGTCTCCTTCGGGAAGATTCGACCAACTTTCGGGTTGTGAACTAAGTTAGATATTTAGTTTTTGAAGTGAAAACTGCTTTACGCGCGCTGGGCGATTTTTTCTTATTTCACAGATAAAAATTATTAGCAACCTTAGATTTTATTATAACACAACATATCGCAAAATTATTAAAATCGGGTAAGTCAGATAAAAATTAGTTCACTATCCTGACAGACGCCGAAAACTATAATATAATCCAAGATCCAGCTCCATAATTTTAACGTCCATCTGTTATTTGATTGCAATGCAATTTTTATGTATAATTATTAGTTGCAGAATACGATTCTGCCGGGTTGAATTTTCAAAAAAATTTGTGCACTTGTTTTTTAAAGAAATTATAATTCATTTCTTTGAACATAAAAAGTTTGGATTCCTTATGTAAAAGTGGTCGCAAGTAGGGATCTTAGGTTAATAGGAATACAGCCAACGGAACATGCATAACCTCTTACCGCAGAGTGTTCAAATTGTCATACGTACAGATGTCTTACGGATTCTTAAGTCTGTTGTAAAATCTAACTTATAAAATTATTGAATGTGAGTTGCGTGGGAAAAATGTATCATTTGTACCTGGAAGTATGTCAGAATGATTGGATTGATGAGCGTCGCAAAGGCGTTTAGGGCAGAGAACAGGATACCGAAGGTGGTAGTAAGCAGCAGAAAATCTCTATTTCGAACCAGGCGGCGGCAGACGGCAAAGATTCCGTCTTCGGAAGGAGAAGAGAGACGGGCAGCAGCAGAGGCGCTCGGGGGCACAGGTGGTCCATCTCTGAAACCTGAGCAACAACACATAGCGCATAAGCAACTTCACTGTAAACAAAAATAACGTACTAAATGGTATTAAAGAATTTAAAATTATACAAATGAAGTACACAAGTAAACAGCAACAACATATTTAAAGAAAGGATAAAATAATAAGTTTGATGTTGATGTTGCGTTGATGAACAGTTACGTTTATAGAAGCTATCCGAAAATATCCATCATTATTCGTATGTTTTTACTGTTTCATCATACATACAAAGCAATTTGAAATAATCACTGTACCATGTGACACACTCTTCACAATAGTTCCTCGGAAATTCGACTGGGGTGGAATTCCTGTTGCCTTTCCTAGTATAAAGGTAATTAAAGCAATGTGTAATGTCCTACAGAGCACGTCGGCTCGCTGGCGCGGAGGTGTGCTGCCCAACACTGTGTGTATCTGAGGGCCAGTCGATGATAGAAGGCAGACGCCTGTCCCCAGAGACATGTTTGGCTTGGCGAAGGGGCGCGGGACACAGACCGCCCTCTCTTCTCGTGATATTTTTGTTTTTTCTGGAGGGCTTGCCGTATGTGGTACAGTATGTGGGACAGCCAGAGGATGGAGGGGATGGCATCTACTCCTCCGAGGTTTTTCTTTTGCTATGTTCTATGTCGTCGGGAGAGGGAGAACGTTGCTGGACGCCCGAGAGCAAGGTTGTGGGCAGTGGCTGCTGCGACAAGTGATAAACGGAGGTAGCTGTGTGTGTCAGCCGCCTACGCCGACGCCGCCGCCGCCGACCGGTGTCCTGCCGGGTAATGTGTACCGCCTGCTGATATAGAGACATTCTGCAACATCTCAAAACCCTGGAAACTGCCCTGAGTGACTCATGCCAGAATTAAAGAGCTATTAGCCTGGGTGCCTATCATATGTTTGCCATACATTTGTGATCTTGAAATGACAACAATTTTGTCTTAATGAATAAATTCTTTTTCTTTTAATGTGAACCCATTTCTTTTGTGTGATCCCCTGAGAATTGTCATGTGAAGAGCCCATTATAAATATTATTGAATTAAAATAAATTAACTTGCTACTTTTGCAAGCTGGCACCATACAAGGTATTTCAAGTCTAAACTAATACCCCGGCCAGCGAGATATTATAACATGGCGCCCAACCTGTGGCCTGACTGTTTGAGATGTTGCAAACGTTTCGTTTTAGCGAGTAGAACTCTCTATGTGTTTTTCAGCATTTTTTGCGGTGTGGCAGTGATAGCAGAGGTCCAGCATATACAATGTATAATGATAAGATTGATTATGTGTAATATTTGTTATTTGTAACAGCAGAGGACTCCTCTGAGCATCCCGAGCAAGGTGATTATCTGTTCATGTGTGTGATATTGAACCGCTGTTTGTTGATGTTTCATGGGTTGTTGATGTATATAAAAAAATACGTCGTTGCATAAATTGTTGGTCAATGGTGGAGGAGGATGTAAATTGATGGTCTTTGGTTATATTCGAGTTGTCCTTTTGTTTGTAATTGTTTGTTGGTTTGATGGTTATTCTGTTGTTGGAAAATGTTTGGAGACTAGGGAGGTAAGATTTCCATAGCATCTCAGCGTCGGAAAATTATGCTTGTTTTTGCCTGTCTTCTGTGATGAGTATGGTTTTTAATAAATTTTTCTTGCTTGTCGTGTTGTTCGAATGCCCCGAGCATCTATGCTCTGCATAATTAAGTTTTGTGCGTTTGAGCGTTCATTCCATCAGTAATTGTGCGTTTGAGAATTAATAGAATGTTCACGCGGATTTACCGGCATGAGTATTGAATTGTGGGAGGAGATGTGTGGTGAAATATTTGTTTTACGAAGTTTCTAAATTTTTGGGTGCTTTTGAGTGGATGAAACTGAGGTCCGGAAAATCTACCGGGATGGCACAAAGTCACAGTCCGTCAGAGCCAAAAGATCAGGAATCCGCAATGGAGGGAAATCGTGGTCATTTAATTGATAGCGCCGTGGTTGGAAATGTTGATCGAAGCATTCAGGAGACGGCCACTGGGGAAGGCACTGCTAGTTATCTTCCGATTTCAGAAACTAACGATCATTTCGTGCCGCTGTCGCAAAACCAGACTAGCGAAATTATGATGCCTCAGAATATCTTGCAGTTTATGCAACAGCTGATGGGGCCCATTAACGAAAGGTTAACATCCATAACTGAAAGTTTGAGCTTGGTTGGTGAACAACAGAGAAACACGAATGAACAACATAGGAAAACCAATGAACAATTGTCGGCGCTCAGGGAGGAACTGACGGCCGCGATGGAAAAAGGGGTAGGCGAAATTAAGGAGTCTGTACAATCGCTGGAAATGGTGCAGAAAACGTTAAGCAGTGGTGTTAACAGCACTAAGGAGCAGGTGTTGGATGTACAAAGACGCGCGTCGGAAATAGGTCAAGAGACAGAAGGATGGAGTAACATGTTGGAAACGCGTGTCGTGGAAATTGAGAGGAGCCACAGTGCGGATTTGACCCTACTCGGAGAAGAGATGAGTCAAATTCGCGTGAGCGTAGCAAAGCTGAAAACAGAGCGCGAAACGCATGAGAGCTTTTCGATGAAACAGACAAGTAGACAGCGGGACATCCATATGTCGGCGTGTTCGGAATCGGTAAAAACGGACAGACAGACCAAACCATCGAGAATGCCAACTGTCGGACATGAAAGACGAGACCTGCGATATTTGTGCATATTTGGACAGGCGGGAACAAATGCCGAACATCTGTTCCAGGCCGAAGGCCTCAAGAGAGTGCCAGGCGGCGAGCGATGTTTTCCGAACGCATGCTACCCTCTGAGCAGGACGCTTTTTTGTGACTGTGTGAGCGAAAAGCAGCTGGGGTGCGATTATGAGCCGTATGTGGGAGGTTTCGAAGAGAGAGATTATGGTGGAGAACTGAGAGGCGAAATTAGTGCTAAATTCATGCACAGTCAATCAGTGTACTTTGCTGAGAGGAAAGAATTTGCTGAGAATTTCCGAAGCACAAACGCCAGCGATAAGTATGAGTTTTGGATGTGCGTGGTACACGGAAGGCTCAAAACGGGAGCTAACTAGTCTTAGCCCCTACGCGAAAAAAAAAAAAGAGACTTGGTTTGGACCGCAGACATACCCAAGGATATGAAGTAGAGAATAATTATGGTAATAAATAAGTATAATGTTAGTGTCATATAGTGGATAGTTCGCAGAAGTGCGTTTGGAAAGGAAAAAAAAAAAAAATCTGTTCTCCGTAATGGACGGAAAGTAAATTCTGGTAGCATCTGAGAGTTGCGAGGGGAGGGAATTTTGGTTGTAGTTGAAGATCACTTGAGCCATAAAAACATTTGAATTGCTTTGGTACATGGGATGGAATTGAAGAACAGTCACTGCGTGTGGAGAATGCTAAGAGGCGATGATTGATGTCAGGTGAGAAGGAAATAGTTTTTAACGATTGTGGGAATGAATATGAGATGGTAAGTCATTTTTCTTTGCTAAACTTCTCTGGCTGCTCTCGTGAGGAAGTTGCTGAATACTTGGTGGACCTAATTTTCCAGACATTTGACAGTTGTTGGTGGAAGTTTTGACGTTGGTCGAGTTAAAAAATAAATAAAGGAAGGTATTTTTGAGAGTTAGTTGTAGCCAGAGCGGCACTGATGTATGGAGAGCACTTAGACTGGAGTAACGGAGTCAGTGGATGAGTTCCAAGTTGTATTTGCATTTTCCTCGTGCGAAGGACAAGGGTTTAAGGTGAAAAGACAACGGACGTGCATGGATTGGAAGGTTTCAGACGTTCCTTTTGGCAACGGATAGAAGGCCAAGGACGCATGAGCATAAGCAGTCCGGTTGTCGTTTAATTAATATGGTGATAGCAGGTCGTGGAAGTTTCATATGAGGGACAAGGTAATTATTCCCTGGGGCTCCGTTAATTTGTGCTTGAGGTGGTGGAAGTGTGCCGAGTCTGGTATAACGAGGTTTTGTACACTCTGGATTTTTTTCATAATAGCGGGAAGCGGGAATGATGTGGTTCCACCAAGTCAAACCAGCATCATGTTTCTCCAGCGGATTTCGTTCCCTGACATCACTCCTTTGTTTTGAGAGTCGTCTGTTAGCAAAGTAATTGTGCCGTTCGGAGGAGATAATTCATGACAGGTGGGAGTATAGGGAAATGCAAATCCCAGATAGAGATTGTCGTTGAATACTGCATATTAGTGAAGGTATTCTTACTTGTGTCCAAGCGGAGTTACTTCTTCAGCATTTGAGATTTTTTAGAGAAAATTGTGGTTTGCAAGGTAGGGAATGAAGTTCGATTTTTAAGTGGAGGTATTTCTTTCGGCGCCAGACATGACGCGAGATTTAATTTAGATGAGGATGGCTGCGAGTTATACATTGTTAAAGTTTTCCCGTGCGATTTCTCCAAGAATAGTTTTTTCCTCTCGGTGTTAGATATGGCGCAAGGTATTTGATACGGCGACGAACTTCTTATGATTATGTACGCATTATTCAGAGCGAAAGCGAATTTTAAAGTGTCTTTTTACGATAGGTTAATGAGGCGGTAGATTTGGTAAAATACTAGTGGTTAACTTTCTTAGAGTAAGGGATATGGAATAGGTCGGTAAACCATGGCTTTCGAATTAGGAGCCGAAGCATAAGAGTGTGGGTTGTTTTGAAACTGGGAGTGTCAGCTGAGGCAGAGGGTGTCCTTGACTTCACCGGGGTGCAGGGACCTGGGCTCCATCTGTTTGTGGGCAGGCGCCTTACCATCTGCATGAAGGTGGCTGTTTGTTATGAAGTCGGTTCTGCTCTACAGGGAAGCGTTGCGACTGTAAATTCTGTTAGTTGCAAGGAGTGTTGTACGCCTGAAGAGAATATGCCGACCCCTCGTTTTAGTTAAGTTATTGTCAGATAAAGATTGAATATTTTAAGTTTTTATGGATATTTAAAGCTGTACTTAGCGTTATAAGTAGTCTATAAGGAAAATAGTGGGTTGGTTTAGGTTTCTTAATCATTACTGCGTGGCCCTGATTCATTGCTCACTTGTTTTCGGACACAATGGTTTTCTCTGTTTGGTTATATGGGCATTGTGGACGATAAAGCCTATATGTGATGGCTTTGTGATTTTTTTTTATATATTAATTCTTCTGCATTTTTGCACTCTCATTTGTAATTTTGTTAACAGAGAGTACAGGAAGAATGATTTGTGAGGCCACAATCTGGTAGAATTAATTTTTTTTTTTAGCCACTGTGTGCTGGTATTTTATATGTATTGTATTGTTAATGTAATATCTGTAACTATCAGAAAGGCTGGACAACGGCACAACGATGTATTTTCTGAGACCATAGCTTCTTAGGATTAAGTATTTTTCTGAACACTGTGTGTTATTGTTTAGATGTTGTGTACTGTTTAAGTTGTATCTGTAGCCATAAGATAGGCTGGACCCAACTGGTATCATTACGCCATGCCCACTGCAATGAGGGTCACAGAGAGAGTTTCATGCTCGTAGCGGAGCGCAGTGTAGGATCGAGCAGTCACTGCAGTGGTTGTTGACCAATGAGACAATCCGCATGACTTTTCAGCAGAGGGAAGTGTCGAAATGGGTGGTTTTTATCAAGGTATTATATGACTCGGGCAAACGATAGGTTGAAGAGACAGTTCTGGCTAAAGAGCGTGAGGATGAAATGTTTCGGGACAAAGTGAGAGGACATGTCACATGGACCGAATGAAAAATTTGAACTTTAAATAGGAAATTTCAAATTTTTGTGGAGGTGGCAGTTGAAGTTGTAATGTCCTACAGAGCACGTCGGCTCGCTGGCGCGGAGGTGTGCTGCCCAACACTGTGTGTATCTGAGGGCCAGTCGATGATAGAAGGCAGACGCCTGTCCCCAGAGACATGTTTGGCTTGGCGAAGGGGCGCGGGACACAGACCGCCCTCTCTTCTCGTGATATTTTTGTTTTTTCTGGAGGGCTTGCCGTATGTGGTACAGTATGTGGGACAGCCAGAGGATGGAGGGGATGGCATCTACTCCTCCGAGGTTTTTCTTTTGCTATGTTCTATGTCGTCGGGAGAGAGGAGAACGTTGCTGGACGCCCGAGAGCAAGGTTGTGGGCAGTGGCTGCTGCGACAAGTGATAAACGGAGGTAGCTGTGTGTGTCAGCCGCCTACGCCGACGCCGCCGCCGCCGCCGACCGGTGTCCTGCCGGGTAATGTGTACCGCCTGCTGATATAGAGACATTCTGCAACATCTCAAAACCCTGGAAACTGCCCTGAGTGACTCATGCCAGAATTAAAGAGCTATTAGCCTGGGTGCCTATCATATGTTTGCCATACATTTGTGATCTTGAAATGACAACAATTTTGTCTTAATGAATAAATTCTTATTTCTTTTAATGTGAACCCATTTCTTTTGTGTGATCCCCTGAGAATTGTCATGTGAAGAGCCCATTATAAATATTATTGAATTAAAATAAATTAACTTTGCTACTTTTGCAAGCTGGCACCATACAAGGTGTCTTTCAAATTAAAATAATACCCCGGCCAAAATGACCTATTATAAATGGTAGGATAATTTTATTCAAACCAAGTAAATTCAGTTGTGCGCGAGGTAACGTGACGGAATTTGATCTGGTATTGTAAGATTTCATCCTTATTTATAAATTAACACGATTATATTTTATTATTTACAGTATCGGATCAGTACTACAGGATCTTTATTTATCCGCTATATCCATTACGGGTTTAATACCACGGCTACAAGTAAATATCTTTTAAATTCTTCAAATATCAACTCAAATAGTTTATTACACTTGCACAATAACAATTACTATCCACTTATCTTTTACTGGTAGTATCCTTTTTACGAACATTATTCTATTTGAAGACAATGGTTAGAGTTCATTGGTACAATTATGCTTTTCCTCTGCCCTCGGGCTTATCTTTTCCAATATTAAATTACAATTTTGCGTTCCTCCCGCCATGATTTTGGAACGTCTTTTTAGTCGTGCAGCTCAAGCCATCTTTTTCTCAATACCTACTAGTAACCAGAGATCTCTTTTCTCTGTCTCGACGCTCTCTGAACTTGAAACTTAAATGTCCAAAGTTACTATATAAAATCATAATTACACATTAACAAAAATATTCTCATAATAATAAATTTCAAAATTCGAAAGGTTGTGTATCTCACAAGCACTAACGGGTCGCATTGATATATGTCGGAAAGTTAGCTGAATCTCACTGCCACTGACCAACAAGAATCTGTCGATCAGCTGTGGCCGGGAAGCAATATACGGGGTGTTTCAAAAAATGACCGGTATATTTGAAAAATCAATAAAAACTAAACGGGCAGCGATAGAAATACACCGTTTGTTGCAATATGCTTGGGACAGCAGTAAATTTTCAGGTAGACAAATTTTCGAAATTAGTTACAATTTTCACCAACAGATGGCGCTGCAGTCTAGGCGGTGGAATTCCAACACCAGAAAAATCCTCTGTTCTAAGGAATAAACCATTTTTTCACAGCAAACTTGCTATCTGGGAACAGCACACGCTTACAGCAGAAAGACGACTTACAGAATGGCGAACTCACAGACTGCGTTTACTTCTATATCTTCAAAGCGCTTGTAGCACCATCTGTTGTTGAAAATTTTAACTAATTTAGAAAGTTTTTCTGCCTGAAAATTTACTGTTTTCCCAAGAATATTGCAACAAACGGTGTATTTCTATAGCTGCCCGTTTAGTTTTTATTGATTTTTCAAATATACCGGTCATTTTTGAAACACCCAGTACCATCTATTGACTGGTTCAGTAAGCAGCGTCGACTATTACTCAAGGCAGTCTCACAGATACTCCACGTTCAACTTTCATACCTGCCGGCCTCGGTAGCGTAGGGGCTAGAGTGCTAGCTCCACGTGCCGAAGGCCGCCGGTTCGAATCCGGCCGCGGGCATGGATGTTAAGTGTTGTGTGTCTGTGTGAATGTCTTGTCCGTCCTGTGGGGTCCATACATTGGAGAAAATACACATTAAGCTGGCTGTATGGCCTCCGTTGCCGAATGCCATTAAAAAAAAAAAAAACTTTCATACCTCTCGTTAATACCCCAAATAAGGAAATAGTAAATGGTGTCAAATAAACAACTAGTCCAGCACTTCAAGAATGAGACCGACCTGGAGCTGGCTGAAAAATGGCAACTGAGACTTACTCCAAGCTAAATCCCTCTGCTTTAGGCCCAACTTCGAATCCACCATTCCTGACAAACACAATCGGCCCCGCTATAAACCAAAACCAGGGCGTAAGTGTAAGTAGTATAAAAATTAATATTCTACGATGAATGTAAAGTAAAAAGTAAAAACAGAACAGTTGAATGACCCATTTGTGCAAAGGACAATGAGCACTTTGATTTATCGGCGGTCACTGATCATGCTAATGTCATTTGAAAGAGCTATTATTAAGTAACAACTTTTGTTAAGAAGGTCATCTTAAATTCCATTTAGAAACGAAAAAAATGATTAAGTAATGTCCTAATAAAACTGTCATAACAAACAAAATAGCGCGTGCAGTAGCGATAGCAAGGCGAACAAACAATCTGTTCCTCTGAATTCAAGACGGGAACTAACGAACTAAAAGAGCGACCTAGTTCGCGACGGAGCTGCGAACTAAACTGAGCGCTCCCAGTCGCGAACTATTATGCGCAAGTCTACTGACAACTGTTACCATGAGGTTTTCCAGTATTACCTGGGCCAGTGGCTCCCAATCAATGGTTCGTGAGGTTGTTTCAAGGGGTACGCGAGGTAATCACTAAGATAACTGAGAATAATTACGCAAACAATAATATCGCCAAATATATTTTTGTATATTTGATGAATTTTATGTGTTATTTGTTATTTAGTTAAAATTTAATAAATTTAGAAAAGCAAGTTACATTTTCTATTTATCATTTCAGCTATAAGGGGTATTCGAGGTTGAGCTCTTTCTTGAAGTGGTTATTTATTTATTTATTTAGCTTATGGCCATTACACAAAAATAATACAATACAACATTAAATTACAATTAAAATTCAAAATTAACATGGTGTAGCCAATCTAAAGCTTCATTTGAAATGTTAATAAAATCTATTGGTTATCCCCTGAATGCTCGAAGTGGGCAGTCAAATGTCACGTGACGGATGGTTTGTTTTTCCTCACCACAGTCGCATCTCGGTGAATCTCTCATTCCCCATGTATACAAAGATGAAGCAGATCTTCCATGACCAGTCCTAACTCTGTTAAGAGCTGCCCAGGTCTTGCGAGGAAGGTCGAGTCCCTTTAGTGCCTTGAAGTGGTAGTCGGGAATGACTAATTGGGAACCACTGACCTAGGCCAATGTCTGAACGGTCTGCAATTTTCGCCATATTAAATACACATTTCTCTAACAAAAACATGCACTTATCATACACTACACAGATTACGTATTCCATAAACAAGTGGCGACATTTATGTCTCAGAAATTTGGTTGTTTTACTCATAAATGCTGTAAGTAACATGCTAGGAACTGACGTTTACTGTCACTAGTTAAAACGACACGAGAGCTATGTGTGAAAATCTAGTTCCTTGTTTCCTCCCATTGGTAGAAACTTTCTCTTGGAACATTTACTGTTATGTATGGATTACTGTGATGTGTAGTGTAGTGTATTGATTGTATTGTGAATGAATTAAAAATGAAACAAGGGACAGTGATAGTTATCCCGTTTTATTAATGAAATAACGAAATAACTAGTCCAAGATACACTTTCACGTTTGTTTTTATTTTTCTTAAGATAACGAACTCCAAAGATACTAGGTGCAAACATAAACACATGCGCCAGCGATTATACTCTGAATACAACTCTTTGAATACTGAATACTTATAACTCAAAACTTGTCTCTGCTGATCGCTTATATAAACTTTCACAGAAAATTCCAGAATAATTCAAAGACCTTCGACCGACTTTTCTGGAATTCTAACAATACTTAAACAATTAAATCACATAAAAAACAATCTAAATTAGTAAAAAAATTATTCACAATCATTATGAAATGCTCAGAAATGACAATTAAAGATATTTACACACAAAATTATCCACATAAATCAATCCAAACCACCGCAAATTGTTCTCTAAACATCGTAGCTCATCTCAATACTTGGAATTACAAAGTTTTAACTAATTTTTGTTGCACAGTACTGTCCTTGGACATATTAAATAGTATTTACATAGTTTCTTTCAATAAAACAATGATCATTTCCACAGATTCACAATTAATTGCAAGAAAAATATACAAAACCATATTCATTTAACTCCCAGCTTGCTACGAATAATTCCTAAAATACAATTTTATTAAAGGTCTGGGTCTGAGGAACGTTATACATGGTGGTTGTCGACTCATTCAGGCCTACTTTTTGGAGAACATCTGGGCTGCCGCGAAGATTAACGTCCTCATCCAACGAACGAATTTTCATCAACAGTGCCTACGCAATCACTAGATACTCATTGCGGAGAGGTTTGGGGTTTTACCACGGGACTTTGGTGCGCAACCAGTTTATTAGGCATTGTACACCACCAATTCTTCTAATCTGCCAGCCAGGTCCTGATAAAAATACAGAACTCGAAGCAGCTAATCACATGTCAGGCACCAGACGCTATCACGGTGCCGCAATAGGCAGGTCTTCATTTATCCTTAGTGCCGTGAGAATGTGGGGGTGGTCAGGAACCTGCAGGAATTTGGCTTTTGAAGGAACCATCCGCGCATTCAACTAGAGTGATTGTCGGAAATCTAAAATCTGTACGGCCGGACGGGGATTTGAGCTCCGAGCGTTATAGCTCACCCAGCGGGCTCGGAGCTAACTATCCACCATTGTACCAATATTAATAATATTTATTTGGTTTGGATGAGTACAGCGCGTCTAGAGATAGTACTGTTAATTTTGTTTTCCAATGTGCTATCTTACTGAACCAGGAATTCGGGAGGGCGTGGGTTCAAATATTCAGATTTCAGTCTGCCATGGTTTTCGGAAATCACTCCTGGTGAATTACAGGATGGTTCCTTCAAGAGGCCATGGCCGAATTCCTTGCCCCAAATCCTCTCTCTACCGCCGCTAATACCCTAGACGTCGTCCAAGAATAAAGTACGAAGAACAAGAAAAAAAATAGATGCTATCTTGAGGCCTTGTATGAAATCTGGATCAAGATTTTCGATTATCAGCTGTAAATTCTGACCGCGGTTCAAATCGTGACTAAGCTGAGGTTTTCTCATCAAAGCTGAACGTCCTGAACAGCTCCCTGGCTCCCTCTGTCTGGTGTCAAACGAGTATCGGGGAGGAAAGTATTCAACGGTAAAGAGACTGCTTCATGATACCACCACTATAGTGCCGAGGTACTGAAAGGGAATAAGAAATTCATCATTCCACAATTCGTGCCACACATTGAGGGTGTCCCCCTAAATTATACTGAGTCTGTT
Organism: Vandiemenella viatica; assembly: GCA_031002005.1. Classification (NCBI taxonomy): domain Eukaryota; kingdom Metazoa; phylum Arthropoda; class Insecta; order Orthoptera; family Morabidae; genus Vandiemenella; species Vandiemenella viatica. The sequence goes on along the minus strand of CM061921.1, from coordinate 72,514,136 downwards.
TCTGGAATACTTACAAAAAAAGATGAGGAGAAAAACGGCGGTACAAGCACCAGCCAGTGCATAAGAAGACACCTTCAAGTCCCATTCTATGTCTTCCACTCGATCATGATTTCTTACGATGAGAGGATTTGCTAAGAAACTTAGAGCCACTCCTAACTAAAACAAGAAAAAATCATTTTTAGTAGTTAAAGGACAAACATTTTCTTATTTAAAACATAAAATATTGAGAAAATACCGAACAGATAAATTTATTTTTACGGTCTCATGAAGCAAAAACCATATCTATTGTTATAATTATCCTCGGATCTTTGCGACAAGTCAATTTTTTCGTGTCTTTTTTTTTGAGCTGTAATGCTGAATTAAATACTGATTGGACTTTTTTGATAGTTTTTAAATTATTTTATAAAGCATAAAAATGCATATTTAGGCCATTTTCCCAGTTTTGGTCTTATTACGATAATATTTATGGTCATATTGTCATATTTTGAGGACAAATCTGATAATTTTTTAATAGTACTGTGACTTCATTAGAAGTTATAAATGAGAAGAAATTATTCACAAAACTGTACTCCTATTATAGAATGGAGGAAAAACACCCGGCCAAAACCTGTAATGGCTGCAGTATGAGCTTAGTTTCTAAAATGATTTAACTATAGTATTTCATTATTACATCGTATTACTTCTCTCTCCCAATATACTAAATACTGCTATTAATTTATTCTTAATACTAGTTCTTACAGTTATATAATAGTTTCCAATTTTCCGTTTTTTTAAAGTTATAATTTATTCTTAATTTTTTGCCGAACCGTCAACCAGTTCCTCTTTATTAAACTCGCAATATCACAATACTCAAATCTACTGTGAAGCCAGATAATTTTAACAAAACACTGATAGACTATTGTACTGAATTACTTGCAAGTTTAGTAAGCAAAACCACTACACTCTGACAGAGGCGATTAAGACCAAAGCTTAGTAAACACTACCACTATTCTATGTTACAGACGTTTAAAACCAGAGCTTATTAAACAGTATCCCTACATTATGCTAAAGATGATTTAGACCAAAGCTTGAGAACCAATACCTCTACACTCTGGTACAGATGATTAAGATGAAAGCGTAATAAGATATACACTACATTCTACTAAAGATAAATTAGATCAAAGGTTAATAAGCAATGTCACTGCACTATATAAACCAGTGCAACCTACTACACATTATTGAACAGTTATTCTCTGTTAGCATCATTTAACTCATTACTCACGATTCTTGGTTAATCCCGACTTGCATCTTTCCGCAATAGTTTGAGACACAATTTCATTTATGGTATTACGACACCTAACTAAAACTCATAAACTAGTTAAACAACAATTTTAACAAGTTATTTAATTATTTTAGAATAAAGTTGCTGAGCAATCTCTCGAGTTTTCTCGTATGCGAAAACATCGTGGTGGATAATGGGGACGTATGTTGTAGATGATATCTGGAAAAAAAGCGAACAGCATGGGATAGGGGAGGGTAGGGCTGAAGCAAAAAATACTATTGTGAGAAAGACTTTAATGAAAACTGTATCTCCACTTGAGAAATGGTATTATAGAAAGTGTTAAAAAATGCTTTTCAATGGATGGTCCCAAAATTGAGATAAAGATGTATGTTTATGTACCTTTAATTATATCGCTAAATGCGGCTGTAATCGTTATTGTTGATGTTAAGACGGTTAGAGCTGCAATAAGAATAATCAAAAACGGCCCTAAGCGAAAAATCTCAACCTGATAAATCATATCTGGGACGCTATTAGGCGCCAACTCCGCGCCCACAAACCACCGGCCGTAATTTACGGGAACTATGTGATCTTTGCGTAGACATCTGGTGTCAGATACATCCGGAAACCTACTAATGACATGTCGAATCCTTTCCGCACCAAACCACTTCAGTATTCCGTTTCAAAGGTCGACAAACACGCTATTAAGCAGTTGGTCATAAAGTTTTGATTCATCAGTGTATAGACTAAGTAGAGAGTTCATTTCATCAACACATTTGAGGGATTAAGCGCACACCAAAGGAAGTCCAAATGTAGTAAAGAGGCCATAAAGACCTGATAGCCGAAGACTCCGAGGGCACAAGCCGTGGACAACTCGTGAGCACCGAACCAGAGGCAGGCGACCATGGGAGGCACGCTGAGCATGAAGACTTGAGCCACGGCGCCACAAGTCTGTCCCAGCAGCAGCAGCCAGTAGCGGTCCCTGTGCACCGCAATCACCTTCATCCAGGTCCCAGCAGCGCTCATTGCAGAGCCTAACACCAGCGCCAGCCGCAGACCCTGCAACCAGACAGTACAACTCAAAAGAGGTCACGGGGTGGCGTCGTGTTGGATACCTCAGCGTCGATTGGAGATTTATGCCATGTAGGTTGACCTTTCAATGTAGCTGGGCTAATAGTCGCGGAATCAACTCTGGCGGCATAATATCAGATAGTGTAACGGGCGCTCTGTGAATTAGGGCTTAAATTAGGAGTTTTTGTATTTTATTCAGTGAATATTGTAAGTTGCTTGAAACAAACGGACAGTGCCTACGTGAGACTTTCTGCTGACTCCCAGTGCTTCTGCTGTGCGAAACACACATCATGCGTTTAGCACGTGACTGCACGCATAAGAACCTCAGCGTGGAATGGGATCGTCCTATTCTGTGATTGACTATTCGGCCAGCAGCAATGTAAGAGGTAAGACTTGTGTATTGTCTGTGTGCTTTGCCCCTTGCATTGTCTCATATTAGTTTGGTTAATTAAAATACGTTTGATAAATTATTCAGTCTGTGCAACTTAGACGAGTAGTTTACCGTTGGTTGTAATAATGTTGCAGTGCCTCATGATAATCTTAATTGGTAATATCGGGTTGGATAGTTATTTAATCATTCTCATTCAGGTATTAATTCAGTAAAGCCATGATTCAGTTATATTCGTATGAGGAAGCTAGTTATTCATTTGTTTAGTAAATTCAAGTTGGTAACATTGTAGCCATGCGTGCGTGTCGATACCTTCCAGCATAAAGTTAAATAGATTTGCGGATTAATGTATGGTTAGGTTTCTAAAATTAAAGTACTTGTTTAAATTATCAGTTGTGTCGTCTAAGTCATTTACAGTCGTTAAGTTAACACCCAAGTTATTTCAGAAAATTGTGTGGAAGAGTACAGGGTAAGAACTATTATAAATATCACAATCAAAGCAGTCACGGGACTCCTGCTTTATCAATAGAGTCGCCCTGGTGTCAAATATCCTTACCCTGACAAATGAAATATTGGTGCTCACAAGCAGATAATCTGTTATAAACTGGAAGATTGCCTAGAATCCTAAGATCGCTTCTAAGAACATCTCCAAATCAATCATAATGCCCACGAAGTGGACTGTGCGGCCATATATATATATATATATATATACATAACCGCCTTCTATTACAACAGTAACAAAAATGATTACCCGCCGTAAGAGAAGCTAAGTGTTCCTTGTAGAATCAAAAGTAAGTAGAGGTAGAACCAACGTTCAACAGGTGGATAGGCAATTCAACGGCGGGTAGGCACAAGAACATGCTGGTGTTGATTTTCCGTTTTCAAAATGACACTGGTAACCACTCGATTTCCCTATGGTTATGTATGGAGGATATTGAAAACTGGACAGATAAAGTACGAAATGAGCGCGTTTCGAAATTATGGGTGAAGGAAGAAGTTTGTGGAAGCGTCTGACAGAAAAAAAAGAGACATAATGGTGGGTGATATTTTGAGGTATGTGGGATTAGTTAATTTGTTAGTGGAGGGAACAGTAGCAGGAAAGCATTGCAGTGGTAGACAGAGATTAAGATAGATAAAGCAGATAATTGAGGACATGAGTTTTAAGGGGTATGTTGAGTTGAAGATGTCAGCACCATATAGGAAGGGATGGATGATGGCATCAAACCAGTGGATAGACTGCTGACATCAAAGAAAAATAGTATCACTCTTCCCAGTCTTCTAATGCATAAATACACTACAATCAATACTTATAATTTGTATCTGCCAGTCTGCGTTTTGATGAACGGGATTCAATCAAAAATTATTGGTTTGTATTTGACAGGGTTTCGTTTAATGTAATGCTCTCGCGAGTAAAGTAGAACATTCTAATGTCTAAAAAATGAGAAATTTTCATTAATGTGCAGTCCATCGGCATTACTATGAAGGCGCGTATGTTTTTCTTTTGAGAAAAAAAAACGATGAATTTATCTTAAGTTTTCGTTGAATGTGATTCAATGAATTTTCAATCCCTCGGGTAAAATACTGTATGTTTCATTTTGATCTGATATCGTAAAGCTGACGAATTTAAGACAATTTTTCTGAGAACGCCATTTACGAAAAAACTACGGGTCGCATTTTGATTGCGTTTTGATTAATGTACAGCCCGGGGTCCGCGGGTAATATAGGGTACGTTTCACTGTCATCGAAAAGCTGAGGAATTAATTTAAAAGATTTGACAAACTAGTATCCATTTAAAGGTAATGTACCTTTTCCAGTCGAAATGTTTATCGTGATGGTACCGTACAAGCAGTATCACATTATTCCAACGACTTTGTCGCGGAAACCGTTCATGCAAAAAGATTTTGCACTTGGGCCGTGGATGATGTAGTTCTTGACGTTGTTGGATTAAGAGAGTAGTGTGTACAATAACAGTCCATACGAACGAAGTTGCCAGAGAATGAGGGTCAAGAAATGAGGAAGTAATTTGGCAATGGCATTTTGAAGGAACTATCCCGGCATACGCCTGCAGTGTTTTCGGGAAGCCTTGGAAACCGAAAACTGGATTTGAAACCGCGTCCTCCTGCATGACAATTTGATTGTAATAAAGCTATTTGAACACAGTAATTTTTTGTTCCTGCCTTCAGCCGTTGTTAAAGTTCTCGAACAGTTGAAGCAAAGTCTTCAGTGACTGGCGATCACCCATTATCTATTCCAGAACATATGTTCAGGATTCGCATTTTATGTACTGTACGAGCAAGCGGAGTCTTTCATCCTCGCCAGAATGTAATGCATTACGAATAGGACTTCACAACAGTAATTTTTATGTACCTTATTAATATTTGAAGAAGTACTCAGATTTATAAACGATGTCGTAATTTAGAAATGAAAGTCAAATTTCTTAAAGAACTTCAAGTCACAGACTATATTTTAAGTAACAAGTGATTAACATTGGTGGAAATAAACCCATATATCACCAGAATTCTGCAGTATTGAAGATTATTTATTAATCAGATGATAACAAAGCTTCAGAGCCTGGTTGGGAGTAATGTTACAGGTTTCTACAAGTAATATGTGTCTCTCGTTTCTCTAGTTCCCCTCATGCAGCCACATAATGTATAACACTAACATAGGTTTCGTACCTTCTGAATCACATTCACAAATCTTACAGAATCACTCATATGTCCGTATGTTACAGCTGAACCCTTTAACTTAGAAATTTTTAATTGCGCGCTGTTGTAGTTCTTATTATCCATTAAATGATCATAACGTAAAATTTAAAAAAAAAAAAAATTGAGGAGGTTTGAGGGGAAAATATTCTGTAGATAAACCTCATGGTTTTAAAATGATAGCTGTCATTTTTTTAAATTCCTCTTTACGAATTTGGTACAAAACTTTAAAGATTCTGATTACCCTCGTTTATTTTACAAACAACTGATCCGAAAAATTGTTTCAGAATTACATTATAGGAAAATTATAACGATTTTTCCGGAGTTCACTAGTTTAGAAAAATAATTAAATTCATGGCTTTAACAATTCTGATACTACAGCAGATATTTTTTTCGACAAAATCGTAAATATCATTATACAGAGAATTCCATGAATCAAGTAGTAAATATCTCGTGAAAACAATTTTTTTTGCGAAATTATTTTTTTTAAAAAGTCTAAACTCCACTGTAATATTTTTTAATCGATTTTTTCTTTGTTGATTTATGAATACAGTTTGAAAGACAATTTCGGAAAACTAATAATGAACTAGACTTAAATTGACTCGTTATTGAATTTTAAAGAAGATTTTATATATTTTTAGTGAATTAGATATATTACATAATCTGTGTAAGGAACCATGAACTCGCTAGTGTAACACACACTTGACATATTTACATTTGTCTTTTTATTTATTTATTTCCAGTATACACACTTCATTTATGAGCATAAGAATGAGAAGTGCTACCATGAATCGTATTGAGTAAACTGTTACTTCCTGCGTAGCCACTTGTAATATACAGGGTGTTACAAAAAGGTACGGCCAAACTTTCAGGAAACATTCCTCACACACAAACAAAGAAATTATGTTATGTGGACATGTGTCCGGAAACGCTTACTTTCCATGTTAGAGCTCATTTTATTACTTCTCTTCAAATCACATTAAACATGGAATGGAAACACAGCAACAGAACGTACCAGCTTGACTTCAAACACTTTGTTACAGGAAATGTTCAAAATGTCCTCCGTTAGCGAGGATACATGCATCCACCCTCCGTCGCATGGAATCCCTGATGCGCTGATGCAGCCCTGGAGAATGGCGTATTGTATCACAGCCGTCCACAATTCGAGCACGAAGAGTCTCTACATTTGGTACCGGGGTTGCGTAGACAAGGGCTTTCAAATGCCCCCATAAATGGAAGTCAAGAGGGTTGAGGTCAGGAGAGCGTGGGGGCCATAGAATTGGTCCGCCTCTACCAATCCATCGGCCACTGAATCTGTTGTTGAGAAGCGTACGAACACGTCGACTGAAATGTGCAGGAGCTCCATCGTGCATGAACCACATGTTGTGTCGTAGTTGTAAAGGCACATCTTCTAGCAGCACAGGTAGAGTATCCCGTATGAAATCATGATAACGTGCTCCATTGAGCGTAGGTGGAAGAACATGGGGTACATACTAACGAAACTAAAATGAGCTCTAACATGGAAAGTAAACGTTTCCGGACACATGTCCACATAACATATTTTCTTTGTTTGTGTGTGAGGAATGTTTCCTGAAAGTTTGGCCGTACCTTTTTGTAACACCCTGTAGAGCAGCGGTGACGCGTTGTTGCAAAGTCAGGCTGGCCGCGACGTTGACGTCGTTGGTGGTAAGGCTAACACGGTTGAGTGACGAGTTTATTTGTAACTGCTACCTACGCGCTGTTCTGTACCATGCTTTCAGATACACCACAGCAAATTCCACTGGCAGAGTGTAAATAAATGCATTAAGTACTTAATCAACAGCGAAACAGGTTTAAATCGAAGTCTCTACATGGAAATATATTGATATGTCTGCCCAAAAAGTCTTGGTAAATCTGTTACAGAGAATCTGACTATGATTATGGAAAAAAATATTGCAGATATAACCACTAATTTCTTTATTCTGCAAAACTAAATGAATTTGGCTCGTGAGGCTACTAAGACTCTGAATACGTCAGCAAGTAGTAATCTCACCGAGAAACATGATACTTCTTTAGAAATGTGAGATGATACACAATCAGTTTCGTCATTATGTAAATATTATACTTTGGTCCATTGCAACATTATTTAAATCGCGAAGGGACCAAATGGCAATCAGGAATGAACTTTATGAAATGAGTTTTGGTGTAGTGATCTACTAGTATCGATATTAGGTAAAAAAAATTGTACATTTTAATAGGTAAAAGCAAATTCGTGTGATCATAAGGACAGGGTGATAGTGTTTTGAGTTGTCGCTCATGTGGCTTTCGTCTTGGGTCGAGTCAGAATCACAGAGCGTAGAGAATTTAATTGTGATTGGTGAAGTTCACATTTCGTGTCCGCAGCTACACAACACTGAAGAAAAGCAAACGCTATAATGCGTTCGGTTAACAGAGGTTGCTCTAGGTCATCCAACTATACTCCCCTACATACGAAGGGGGAAAAGTGTCCGTTGAGAAATTTACCACCAGGATGCCTGGACACAGTGGTCTGCTCGGAGAGGGAACTGGAGGGGGTGGTGAGGTGAGGAGTGGGGTGAGGTGAGGGGAACATGACCTTGAACCGCCGTTTTAGGGTGAACATAGTATAGGTCACTATGAAACATTGTATTATGATAATAATTTTAAAACACAGTCTGAGATTGAAAACTAAATCTAGCGTGCTAGATGATTTCATTATTGCAATAAAATTGGGATTTGTGGGGTTTTATTTTTCTTATTTATAACTTTTTAGTTTTGATTTAATTAATTTAATTTGGTAAATTTTTTTTACTTTAAGGGAATAGCTATGCGACCCGACCAATCTGTTTCATAAAAGAACGTATGGCTTGCAGATAAATATGTAATTAACTTTAAGTATCTATAAACCATCAAAAGTTCAAAAATCAACACCTAGCCTTACAACAGAGGCCTTAGTTCTAAAACTGAATAAACTTAGTAGGGTAAGGTGGGGCTATTTGAACCATTTCAAGATTGAAGCCTTATACTGTCTAACCAGTGCTTGTTATCAGATTTAATATAATATAGAAATTTAACTCTGAATGTTGTGCAACTAATAAAGCCACTAGAAAACTTAATAACATATACATTTATTTAAAAATAATAATTTAGCAAAACACTGCATAAGAACAAAATTTCAAAAAGTGTGGGGCTATTTGGACAGCGCGTGGGGCTATTTGGATCACATAATTTGCTGCTTCATAGTGCGTGTATTAGGCTTATATAGTTTTTAATAATCACCAAAAAAGTTTTAAAAACAATTGCATTGCTAGTTGACTGCCAGGAGGCATTCCATGCTTATATTCTGCACTCATTCTTTTCTCTTCGAAGATAATGAATGGACGAATAAATACTCCAGTGGCACCGCAACAGACAGTTGCTGTTAAGTTCTTCCCTGGTTCTAGATTTTTATGTGATGTAACTTCTCCCTTGCACGTTTCACTAACCACTTTCAAAGGTCTGTTGTTCGTTGGAAACCCAATTCGTCAACGTTATACCTGTAGATACTCTGAAGTTGATCTTGAATATTTAACTCAACGTAAACACACTCGTAGATACTGTCCAAAACCCTCTTTGTTGAGCTTTTAAAAGATCTGCTTTTCTTAAGGAAATGTACCTTCTATATCTCTCCTTAAAAAAAATCAATATTTCCCAGACATCTTTGTTTAGTCACTCCATGGAATATTCATGTTCTTTGAGTAGTGGTATACTGTTCTTCTCACACTCATAGGCGAAGAACCAAAACGACGTCTAGAAAGACCAAAGCCTTTCCAACAGATCGGTTTCTTGCGCTGGAGACAAAATTGTGGGATGAACAATAGACTTCCTAATTGTTTGGATCTGTGCATTGTTGGATCATTCACGAAGCATCTGTGAAATCTCAAAAATAAAATAAATATGAAATATAAACGCAAACAAATTATTATTTCATTATGATTCAAATAGCCCCATCGAAAGTGGTTCAAATAGGCCTAAAAGAACAAATTCCGTTGAGCTCTTAAAAGAAATAAATGCAACTTATAGTCATACAGAACTGTTGAGCAGGCCTTCCAGGCCATAATACATATAAAATATTCACAAATTAGCTGTCGTTTTTCACATCAGATCTTAAATTTCAAGCATTGGAAACTACATCAGCGTGATTTCTACTCAGGTAGCTCTTACCGCAGCTGTTTCAATTATACTTCGTATGAGACTCGTTGAAGATAGTTACTCATCTCTTATTGTGCTTTTCTCTACAACACCACACACACAAGCTACAACACTGCAAATGACGTCCAGGACGCGCCAAAAGTTGCGCAGAGAACAAGTTACTTATTTTGATCCAAATAGCCCCATGGCCCAAATAACTCCACCTTACCCTATGACTTTACAAAAATTGATCATCTCCAAATAATAATAAAAAGACATTAAATAATACAAGAATGATTTTACAATGCAAATAGACACGCAGGGTTATTGGGTTCGCATATATTAATTCAATAGCGTGGTCAATAAAGTTCACTCTTGACAGTTAACGTTATCTTCGTTCTCGGCAATATCATTAGCTCAGTTTTTACGCAGTCAATAGAGGATGTGGCCCTGCACACAGAGCGTTATTGGGTTAGTTATGTGGTCGAGTAGTGACTTGTACCCAACACAATGTCCAGAAAAAGGTGAGCCCTTTACCGTACATAATTTCAGCAAATCACATCAACAGTGTAACGACCCATCTGTTGTCCGTAAGCTCACACAAGATAACGTGGGCTACAAAACGTTGAGAACTTCAAGTCTGATAGTGTGATACACCGTCAGCTCACGAGCTCACGATTTCCTACTAGCCGTCGTGATGGTTGAAATTTTAAGGCCCCTTTTCTGGCTTTGAAAGCTTGCTTCTCACTTCTCTCCCTCCAGCCTCTTTCTTGACTCACCATTCATAGCGTTTCCGTGATCACATGTTAATAGAATTTCCAGAAAAGCCATCACAGGTTTTAAATATAAGATTTATATTGGAAAACTCTCTCCCACTCATCCATGTCAACAAAATTTCTGTACAGATATTGGCCAGCATTGTTATTTTCTACTCTGACATTCCAGGCTTGTTAGTAGAGTCCCCTAATTCCATTGGGTCAACTGCTGTCGTTGTGAATTGGCGCATCAGCTCGGGCGGACTACCTGTGCGGTTTACCGCTCTCCAAGCACTCCCTTCAAAACCGCTTCTGTGTGGTAGGTCGTTTATTGTTCGAGGGTAGGCATCTCTTTGTCTCGACTAACTGTCTAGATCGTCAGTCCACACACTTGTCCCGCGTGGTGCTAAAACTTATTGTAGTGCCATTACCACTCTGTTTTATTGATATATAATGAGCACTCTTATTACAGTATAGATGACTTGACGAAAGCTATAAAAAAAGGGGAAAAATAAGAAAGATACAAGAACAGATTGTATCAACGTTGAATTACTTAAACACTGAAATCTTTTCTTAAAATTGCGATTTTTTGTTTAATATCTGTTGTAAGATAGCCAAAAGTTTGAAAAAAGTAAAAGGCTGTATCATTCTTCCAAAAAAAAAAAAAAAAAAAAAAAAAAAAAAAAAAAAAAAAAAAAAAAAAAAAAAAAAAAAATTGTTATGTAACTACGGAGGAATTAGTTTGCTTGATGGTGACAGCAAAATACACACACGTTCACTAAACAACAGACTATACCCAGTTGATTCCGGTCTGGCGGGTCAAGGTCATGTTACCCTGGCCCCGCTCCTCACCTCGCCACCCCCTCCCTCCCTGCCTCTCAGTGCTGATCGCTGTGTCCAGGCGGGCGATTGGTAAACTTCACCTTCGCAATTAGGGTAAGGGCAGCGGAGTGGGGATAGAGCAGACTGACCTTGAGCTGCCTCTGTTAACTGAACGCACTATAAGAAACATTTCGAATCATCATTTTAAAGATACATAGGATTCCGTATGGCACGGATTGTAGCTGAAGTTATCTTTGTGCTGCAAAAAATAACAAAGAAATAAATGCAACATAACAAACCAACTTAGACAGCATTTATAGATTTCAAAAGGCTTTCAATAATGTGGATACGAAAGCTATAGAATATGACTTAGTAGAAAGGTTCCCTCAACACGTAACTTCATAACTTATCCCTTTTACAACAATATATCTACGGTTTTAGATTTTGGAAATAACAGTTGAAAGTCAAAAAAATAAAGGTGCTAGACACGGCTGTAGCCTATCCCTAAAACTTTTTAGAAATTGTTAGAATGGAGACTTTCCCGGTGAATGATAGCTGTTGGCAGCAGACCAGTAAAGATGGTTTCACTCCTGAGGAAAATGGCGGAGTTTGCCGTTGAAGTGGACTACACTTAACGGTTCCTTGTAGTTTATTACTCGGTACACAATACAACAGGTAAACCATAAACAAATGTGGGTACAGTTATCAGAAGACCGTCGAGAATTTCAGCCTGGTCCTGATCCGGGGTAGAGTGACGGCTTCTACTTCTCGCGAACTTCCGGTGGTCTTCTGTAGATTGACGCTGGTTCAGCGGTCAGGCTGGAACTGGCGGTGGAGCGGCCGGCTACGCTTATATAGGCGGCCTGGCGCAGGAATTCCGTTGTGTGGTAGTACGGCGACCTCTGTAAGAAATAGTCCCACTTAGCTTCTAGATGATTCTAATTGTTTTCCTGGTTTTGTTTTGATGCCTCTGCGCCTGTTTGGAGTCGTATATGTATCCCGGCGTGCAGGCGCGTTGTGTGTGAGGTCTGCCTGGCAGGGGCCTTTACTGGCACACTGAACATACCTCCCTCCCGGGGGGGGGGGGGGTGGAAGCGATGTCTGCGACGTCTGCGAGGTCGTCTGCCGCGGCGCCCTGGAGCAGACTATGAAGGCTACCTCCAGGGGAGTACGGAGCTGTTCCCCTGGCGATGCGTGCCGACCTGCGTCGTGGTGCAGGTTGTGGTGGAGGTACTTGTGGAGCTAACGGCATCGGTTCGTCGGCGTCGATGGCCGGGGGCTGTACGGGGGGCGCTGAAGATGGTCCCCGCAGGTGGTCGAGAGGCTGCGGCTGAAGGGTGTCGGAGCGACCGACAGGTTGTGGCGTCGTTGGTGGCGCTGTAACTGTCCCTGAGCAACGGTTAGACGGCAGGAGTGGTGGAGGTGGCAGGGAAGGAGAGGAAGAAGTGGATGGCCGTGCCGTGGTGGAAGAGGACGGTGCCGTGGGGTAGCGGGGACGTAGTTGGTTTCGATGGCGTCGCACTATCCGGCCATCCAGGCTGACGTCGAACAGTTGGCGGCCCCGGGGCCGCTGGATGACCCCCGGAAGCCAACCGGCCCGGGAGCCAAACCCGCGGGCCCAGACTAGGGAGCCCGGGGTGAAACGGAATGGGCCCGAAGGTACCTGTACTTTGGGCGGGGGTAAGAGGAGATGGAGGAGAGTGCGAGGTTGGCGGCCATGCAGCAATTCCGCCGGGCTTTTGGCCCCCACTGGAGTGGTTCGATAGGAACTGAGGAAGAGTGTCAATGCCTCTTCGAGTTTGTGACTTGTGGTGTATTTGGTCATTTGGGTTTTAAATGTTCTGACTAGCCGTTCCGCCTCCCCGTTAGATTGGGGGTGGAAGGGCGGGGTGAGGAGGTGTTGGATATTGTTGGCGGTACAGAAGGACAGGAATTCCCGACTTCGAAATTGCGGTCCGTTATCTGTGACGATAGCGTATGGTAATCCTTCGATTGAAAAGATCTTCGTGAGGGCTGAAATGGTGACCTCTGTGGTGATTGTGGAGCAACGGACGACATATGGGAAGTGGGAAAAGGCATCCGTCACTAGGAGCCAATGGTGGCCTAGGAATGGGCCAGCGAAGTCGAGGTGAATGCGTTCCCAGGGTCCGGACGGTGCCGGCCAGGAGAGGAACTTTTGAGGGGGGCGGGGAAGTTGTTGGGCACAGATGGTACAGCGCCGCACCATCTCCGTGACATCCGTGGTAAGGCCGATCCAGAATACATGGCGTCTGGCAAGGGATTTGGTGCGGGCAATTCCCCAGTGTCCTTGGTGGAGAGTTTGGAGGATTGTCGGTTGTAGGGATCTCGGAACGACGACCCTCGGGGTGGAATTTGGTTCTGTGCGGAGAAGCACTCCCTCTACTACTGAGAGCTGGTGGCGGATGGAGTAGTAGAACTTGAGGTCTTGATGATGGCGTGGAGGGGAACGTGTTTGCCACCCGTGTTGGATGTGGTGTCGGATGACACGGAGGAGGGGGTCCTCCCCTGTGGCTGCCGCGACTTTTGAGGCCGTGACTGGAAATGTCTTCAGTGCTTCTTGTATGTCATCGTCGATCTGGAACACCAGAAGTTCCGACTTGTCGAAGGCAAGGTCTGGTCCCTGCGGTAGTCTGGATAAGGCGTCTGCATTGGCATGCCTGGAGGTGGTACGGAAATGCATGGTATATCTGAACTGGGACAGGAATAGTGCCCAACGCTGGGTGCGGTGGGATGTTTTGGTAGGCAGACGTGTGGACGGATCAAATAGTGATAGGAGTGGCTTGTGGTCGGTAATGAGATGAAAAGAAATCCCATATAAAAGGGAATAGAATTTGGAGCAGGCAAAAACAATAGCTAGTGCCTCTTTCTCGATTTGAGAATATTTAAGCTGAGCAGCCGATAGGGCTTTGGAGATGTAAGCTACGAGGCGTTCCGTGCCATCTGGTAATTTATGAGACAGAACTGCCCCCACACCGTAATCGGATGCATCTGTGGCAAGTATCAAGGGGAGGTTTGGAGTGTATGGCATGAGGCATGCTGCTGACTTGAGCTGCTGTTTAAGGGTGTGGAATGCGGTCTCGCAAGCTGGGGTCCAACGGAACGGGACATTCTTGCGACAGAGGTGGTACAGGGGTGCTGCCACTTGTGCTGCTGAGGGTATAAATTTTCTGTAGTATGAAATCTTGCCTAAAAAAGATTTCAACTGATGTAGATCCTGAGGCCGAGGTAAGTTGGAAATAGCGTCCACATAGGAAAATGCTGGGGAAATGCCTTCCTGAGCGATGATGTGACCCAGGTAGGAAATGGATTGTTGAAAAAATTGACACTTGGAAAGGTTGCATTTCAATCCTGCTGCCCGGAGGCGGAGGAAGAGTAGGCGGAGGTTGGTCATGTGTTCGGCAGCGGAGGGTCCCGTGACGACTATGTCGTCGAGATAGTTGATGCATCCCGGAATATCCTGGAGAAGTTGTTCGAGATACCGTTGAAAAATCGCTGGAGCACTGGCCAAGCCGAACATGAGCCGGTTGAGTTGGAAGAGGCCAGAGGGAGTGTTGATGACTGTGTATTCTCGGGACTGGATATCCAAAGGGATTTGAAGGTATGCTTCTGCCAGGTCAATTTTTGTAAAGTAGGTACCTCCTGCTAGTTTACGGAAGAGGTCGTCCGGTCTCGGAAGTGGATAGTCGTCTACCAGCAGATGCGGGTTGACGGTGGTCTTAAAGTCACCACAGAGACGTAAGCGGCGTCCTGGCTTCTGAACTATGACCAACGGCGTGGCCCAGGGGCTGAACCGCACCGGCTGGAGGATCCCTTCGTCTTGGAGACGTTGAAGTTCTTCCTGAAGTGGTTGTTGAAGCGCTACGGGTACCTGGCGTGCCCGGAAGTATCGAGGCCGTACGTCCGGCCGGAGTTGGAGTGATGCTTCGAAGTCCTTTGCACAGCCGACGCCTGGTGAGAACAGGTCCTGAAATTCGGTGCAAAGGGCGTCCACTTCAGGAAAAGGAACATGCTGAGATACGAGGTGCATGTTATCCTCAATTGAAAATCCGAATAAGCGGAAAGCGTCCAGTCCAAATAAGTCTGCTGTGAGAGAACTGTTAACTACTAAAAAGGGGACTGAACGATGTACAGACTTATACATGACGTTTGCTGTGAATTGTCCCAGGAGTGCTATTTCCTGTTTGTTGTATGTCAGGAGGCGCTTGGGGGCCGGCGAGAGGGGGGGCGAGCCAATTTGCACATAAGTAGTATAATTAAGCAATGAGACTGCTGCTCCTGTGTCGACTTGTAGGCGCAGAGGCTTGCCATTGACCGTAACGTCAATAAAAAGTTTGGATGCTGTGGAAGTGTCTACCTGATTGATATCCATAGGTGCGCCGCTCAACCTGTCTTGGTAAGACCCTGGGCGGCGAGAGCCGGGATTGGCATTGGTGGTGTTGGTGCGGCAGACGGACGCCAGGTGTCCTTCCTTGCCGCAACGTGAGCATTCAGCCCAACGATCCGGACAATTTTCCCTCTCATGTGCTGAATAACAGGCGGGGCAGGAGGGTAGGCGGAACGGGCTGCGGCGTCGGCGCTGCGGGATCCGCTGCTGCTGCCGAGACTTGGTGCCCCTGCCGGAACGGGCCGGTTCGATGTCCTTCTGAGGAAGCGGTCCCCGGTTGTGGTGTCGGGAGGACCGCGACTGGGAGCTCTGGATGGCGGCGACGTCCTGTGCGTCCTCTACGTCGGTTCGGATTGCGGCCACATCCGCCCAGGACTCCAGGCGGCGATCTGCGGCCGTAGATATTTCGAATTTGTAGGCAAGTTCGATGACCTGCTCCAGGGATGGGTCCTCTAACTTGAGGGCGTCATGCCGGAGTGCGGCATCTGGTGCAGCCTGTATGATGTGATCACGCACCATGTCGTCGGCGTAGGATTCGTGGGAACAACGAGTTTGAAACTTACATTTTCTGCTAAGGCCTTGGAGTTCGGCCGCCCACTGGCGATACGTCCGATCGGGCTTCTTCCGGCATTGATAGAATTCGACGCGGGCCGCGACGACATGGTACCGGCGTCTGTAGTATGCATTCAGTGTCGTACAGATGGTCGTGAAGGTGAGGGTGTCGGGGTCTTGTGGCTGAAGTTTGGTGAGCAAGACATACATCTTCGATTGGTTCCAGGAAAGGAAATATGCACGTTGGTCTTCTTCTTTGGTTATGTGGTGAATTGCGAAGTGTTGTCTTATGCGCTTCTCGTAGGTCTCCCATTCCTCGACGTCGTCGTTGAATGCTGGGAACGGAGGCGGGGCCGTGGGTTGGCGGAGATTCCTGACTTCCGCAATCAGTTGTCTCTGAGATTCGAAGAACTGATGTAGAAGTCCTTGGAGGAACTGTTGCCATTCCGTAGGTGCTGCTGGCGTAGCCATGATGGTCGAGAGTTCTTATCCCAACCTTGTCGCCACTGAAGTGAACTACACTTAACAGTTCCTTGAAGTTTATTACTCGGTACACAATACAACTGGTAAACCATAAACAAAGTGGGTACAGTTATCAGAAGACCGTCGAGAATTTCAGCCTGGTCCTGATCCGGGGTAGAGTGACGGCTTCTACTTCTCGCGAACTTCCGGTGGTCTTCTGTAGTTGACGCTGGTTCAGCGGTCAGGCTGGAACTGGCGGTGGAGCGGCCGGCTACGCTTATATAGGCGGCCTGGCGCAGGAATTCCGTTGTGTGGTAGTACGGCGACCTCTGTAAGAAATAGTCCCACTTAGCTTCTAGATGATTCTAATTGTTTTCCTGGTTTGTTTTGATGCCTCTGCGCCTGTTTGGAGTCGTATATGTATCCCGGCGTGCAGGCGCGTTGTGTGTGAGGTCTGCCTGGCAGGGGCCTTTACTGGCACAGACTGAACAGCCGTCGAATTATCTTATTTTTACAACACAATCCGACGGTACAGACTTGACGATTTCATTACTTTTTAAAATTTATATTTACGAAGCCAGTCCTGACCTGGAACTTCAATTTTCAGGATAGTCATCGTATCACACATAATTGACAACAAATATTTCTTCAGGTTTTCATGTCAGATTTACTTTTATAGTCGAAAATTTGGGAGGGGGAGGGGAAGGGATGTTCAACACTCTGATATTATTGATGCAGTTTTATGAAATTGCCTCAACCCCCAAATAATAAACATCTTCCAGTTTATTAAGTCGATGATGGTATCAACTAAATCGTATTTGAAATCCTCATTGCACTGAATAACAATTTTTGTCCCTCCAGTAAAACAGGGAAAAATTATATTTGAGTCTGTTTCAACATACGGCAAAATCATTCAATGCCTTTTTTGCTAGTACTGTCCTAAATCATTACTGTTTTGTGAAAAGTTATTTGTTAGATTTTTCAATAAATTTTTCATTTAAATACGTCATTTTGACGTCTGAGTGACAGAATTTTCCGCTTCCTCTTATTGCATTATTGAAAGGACCAATACAAAAGGCCTGCATCCCAGGAAGAAGGGAATCTCTTTTGACTACTTACAAATTCAATTTATAAGCTCCTATATGTGAGTGTTACGTACATAATTTCTAAACAAATACCTTGCAGTGGTGTTGGAAAACCGAAAAATGGATAACGGGACGTAGATTCTAACCTGGTTTTTACTGGCAACGGTGCAAAATAAGCAGAAATTCGTGAGCATTTCATTAATATTTATGTTTCCCAGAGGTTGATAAGTGCAATACCAAACTGTTAAAATGGTTATCCTATTAATTAGCAATCCACACTATATTATCATAGGCCAAAAGATACGCATCATGGGAATAGCACTACTATTTAAAATTGCAGAAAGTCTTTATTATTCAATAATAGTTATTATCAGTGAATCATGGTCATCCAGTTATTTCAGCAGAAGTACTATCAATTAAACTTCAAACAGTATTAATTTCTGCTAATTTTATAATGCTAATCATCACTAAACAGATTTTCACATGGAAAATTATTTAGTTTAATACGTTAAAACTGAAGAGATCACATAAGAAAATGTATTCTGTTTGTGAATTTATTCTATTTGTCAGACGTTGGGAACTCATCATGTGTCCATTATGAGCAAAATAAATCTTTAGTCACATCAAAAAAGGCACCGTAATTAATTCAAGTCAAAAATTTCTTATACAAACAACGGTTCATAGTTAGTGAATTAATGAAGCAGAATGCGTATGTGTTACGTTGTATGTATTATTTGTAATGGGATGACGTTATATTTAGACCTAAGGGATTTCAGATGTTTAGGTATACAAAGTATATATTTCTACAAAATTCAATAAATATAAGGAATTTTCTGTTTCACTAATTAGATAAATCTGCGTATTGTACCTCTACCTTGCTACAAATTGCCCTACACCGTACTTAATCACATATACGATAATTGGCTTAAAAAGTACAATTGTTGAGATGGAAAAAAGTGTGCTTAGTCCGCGGCAAGCGTGCATAAGTCATTTGATTAACTAATTTTATTTCGTTTTTACTATATAGTGTTAAAAGTTTTGAATGTTTCAGAATAATCTAAAAATACTCGCAAGAAGAACGATTAAAAAAATAAGGCCACGTTTGAGTAGATTTCATGGAATTGAGGTTTAGTATTCTAAGGTCCTTAGCAGATGTGGTTATGATACGAATGTCAGTAGAATCTTCGGGCGAAAATCAATTTAAAAAAAATGACTTTCCTTCCGAAAAACGAAATAGCTGGTTTGTGTGGGAACAAAGTGATAATGAAGGCCTTCGGGAAAACTGGTAGTGACTGATTGAGTGCGATATCAAACAGCCGCAGAGTATCTCCACTGCAGAACAGACAAACTACTTAAACTGTCCCCACAATATAGTACTTGAAGGACTGCAATAGATTCCTAGAAATATGTTGGACGTAATTAATATGTCATGAAACGACTCAAGATTGTATGAAATGCATTTACACAGTTACTACCCAATATTTAATGAGTGTCAAACTTGAAATTTGTTATATGAATTTTTAAAAGTAATATCAGCTCCGTTGCTGCATTAAAGGTAAATACTTATAAATGATTTGTATGGGTAATCAGGAAAGTAGGCTGAATGAATTCTAATAATATGTAAAAATTAACGAATATTTAATACTAAACCACTTTATGGAAGATAAATGTTTAAAACAATTGGAATGTAGTGCGGATGCACAGTTATATGATTTATATCATCAAAATGTTTGAAAGACGTAACAAAATGTTTCATATATTCACAAGCACCAAACAAGCAGCAAACAAATTGCAAAATAAGAAACGTTTGCTTATGTTGTTCAAAACTTTCAAACTGTATCAGCAGTACGTATTTTTTGTTTTTGTTTAAATACGGTAGATGTTATATGCTGGAAACAAATTTAAAGTTTCTCCGTGAGTGCGTGTTTTTAAACCCACCTGGTAACAAAAATGACCTAAAATTTACAGATTTGATGGCCGCTCAATCTTTATTTCCCAGTGGAAAGAATTGAAAACATATCCCAGCCATCTACTGGATAAACTTTAAAAAACAATAAGCCATATACTGGGATAGAAATTTGATATTAGATTCCCTTTAATTGTATCTGGAACCGTAGAAAATAAAATTTTGAATACGATATTCAGTTTTAGAGTCAACGCAACACATAACTTCTGAAATTTTTTTGAGTCTCTAGTTTATTCCGTTAACGTGACATGTGGCGATGGCGACATGGGCGACGTTTCACTTTGAGCACGGAACCCTCAAAATAGATGTAGGTATGCTACCACCTTGACACTTGTGTAACACAGATTAAATTTGCTCAGGGGCACGACCAACTGCGGAGTGTGGCGTAGGATTTCAGATAAGAAAAATAAAAATGCTAGTAAAAGTCTTACCTGCATGTCACCGAATGATGTCGTAATTAATGTGTGCCGAGCTCTTACGTATTCAGCATGCCAGACTGTTTTAGATACTATGGATGGGAGGAGTTTCAATTCACTCATTACCGAAACATAAAACGAAGTTTATGACCTGGTATACCGCGTTATATACTTTGTATACGAAGTACGTTTTCTCGAATTAACCGCAATTCCTTTTTGCATTACTCCATTTTTAACTGTCCCGAAAACCTAATTTCCATAACAATGAGAAATATATCCCCATATTGTGGCAAATAGAATTTTTATTCCAGATTTAGTCCAATCTAATTTCTAATAGTCCTTATCCATTAATAGGTTCAAAAAGAAACAACAACAAAAATTTCCGCCGAATTGAAATCCGCAACCTGCTACCGTTACAGTCTTTACACTATAAAGAATAAACGAACAAAATCATATTTGTCGCACAAGTTCACAAATTACGTTGTTTTAGTTTTCATATTTGCCAGCGTACTTGGTGGAGGGTTTAATACCAGATTAGTGTTTTTGTTTCTTGTCTCCTTTTCGTTTGATTTTGTTTTTTCTGGCGATCTTGCTTTTTCGTTTTTTTTTTTTTTTTTTGGCTTAGTTTTTTTTTTTTTTTTTTTTTTTTTTTTAACTTAACTTCGGTGTACAAAAATTCTTAAAAAAATAATAAACCAAACAATATTAGTTTTGGGTCCCCAGAAGATAAATTTTTAAAAACTGACCAAGCCATTGGTACAATTTCTACAAGCGGTCATTAAATCCCAATCAAAGATTACCAACTTAATTTTTTTTATTTTGCATAATAAATTTCAAAATTTCTAAATGTGTTTAAAAAAAATTGTGACAATTTTTTTAATATCGTTAAGCAGAAAAGAAATTTCTGAGAGGTAAGTTAAAAAAAATAGTTAAAAGCAGCCGAATATTTGTGAATTTCGCATTTTATGTAAGTTTTGTTCCAAAATTTGAACACTTGTTTATCCTGGCCTCTTCAAGCTTTTCTGACGCATGTACTGAGATAACTATTCAATTATATTACAGCTGGATCTTAGTCAGTGCAGTAAGCTCATGATAGTATACCGATACTAAATAAGAAGAATCCTACCTCCGAAGAAAACGATAGACATAGTAACTATCAGAGTTTTAAACGCGTAAAAATGTGTACAATAAAATTTTTACTTACCGTAACTAATATGAACAAAGGTAATTTATACGATTAGAGTAAGCGAAAAGTCATCTTTATTGTTATTAACCGAAAATTTCGATCTCATTTCTTAATTAAGAAAAACAAATGCTTTGTAAATAGGCTGAATTCATTTGAACGACAGTCGGAAGATTCTCAGCTTATTATAACTGTAACGATCTGTTTGGTGAAACGTCCATGTTGTTACAATCTTAATCCAACTATACAGATGACGGTTTTCTAAAACTACTCCAGGCCTTGGGCTAATATGTTTTCCATAGTTTCAATAGACCCACTACATCATCTAACATCGGTGCGAATCACAAAATAAATTATAATATTATGCTTCAGTAAGTAAAATTTTAACAATAAAGACGGAAAAATTGTTTTTACTCAAGAAACTGTATTTAGGAAGCTATACTGAAATGAAACCGCCTTGGTGAAATGCAGAGTTAAACACTCAAGATCTATCGAGAACACGATCCTGAGAAATAGGAGAAAATTTCAGTTTGAAGACACACAAATCAAGGAAAGCTTTGGAGCTTTTCGTACCTTCTTTTGGATGAAAACCGCAGCTGGCAGTGCGACAGGTACGTAGGCCAGCATATACACCAACGAAGTCCAGTCCACCGCATAGTTGTCGACGTCGTAATATTTCTGTATCACATTGCCAACAATAGTGTACTGTATCCACTGCCAAGTGTCTCCCATAGCAAACAAAATGAACATGAATAGCATGAACCACCTCCTGGTGTAGAGTTTCACTTCTGCAGGTTTGCTGATACTCGGCGCCATGTTGCGTCTGACTACAGGAGCCACAGACAGTTCTCTATCTTATAGGACGCCGGATAATCCAGGGTGACTCGAGATTACGTGAAGGATCACATGGCTGTTTAATTCTCGTGACGTTCTGTGCAAATAACTCGTGGTTTAATACAGACAAAAGGATTAAAATAAAACTGGCTTGTGTATCTTCTGTTTGTAAACCCAATAGCCAGCTGTAAGGATACATCCGAACAAAATATTATACTTTCGTGTATTATTGTTTCTCCAGAAGCTCGGATTCACTGAAAAATACGGACGTCGTGTAATCGTTTTTGGAAATTAAACAATTGGAAAATTCGTATCAAAAGTACACAATACATTCTTAACATATTTTTTCAGACTAACGCAACCAATTTCTCTAATTGAGTTTTTCAGGTTACTCTATGGTTATCGATCCAGATTTAGTGCCTGTATCTACTTAAAGAATGCCAGAAATGTGTAAACAATTGAACAATCTTGTTTATGAGGAACAATGCTAAAAGGCTGGTTCAAAAAGTAACGAGTGGCGGGCGTAGAAACAGAAACCAGTACCTGTATTTCAGAAGTACTGGCCCTGGCTGTTGAGGCACTTGTCCAAATGCGACACACACAATTCGGTGGATGGCTGTCTCGTTTTTTCGTTTTTGTTTTTTTGTTTTTTGTTTTTACTTATTGCTTCACGCCTCGTCGACGGCTAAGGTCATTAGAGGTGGGATGGGGACTGGGGGCAAGGAACGGGAAGGAATTCGTCCATGGCCTTTTTTAAGGAAGCATCCTGGCATTTGCCTGAAGTGATTTTGGGAAACCATGGAATGCCCAAATCTGGATGCTCGGACGGTGATTCCAACCAACGTCCTCCCGAATGCGAGGCCAGAACGTTAACCGTTCACCCACCACGCTCGGTGGGCTGTCTCGTAAAATTCCTGGCGCTACGATGTGAACCATTTCCGCACGTACTGCCTGACGTCATCGTCCGAGGTGAATCGTTTCCGAACGTGGTGGGTGAACGGTTAACGTTATGGCCTCGCATTAGGGAGGACGCCGGTTCGAATCCCCATCTGGGCATGCTGATTTGGGTTTTCCATGGTTTACCCAGATCATTCCTGGTGAATGCCGGGATGCTTCCTTCGAAAGGCCATGGTAGTGGTGACCCTCGATGCTTCCACTGGAGACTTTGTCGCTTCGATTCTGGTTCGAAGTGATAACACCAAGACTCATCTCAGACACCACTCGTGCCAGGAACTCATTCCCTTCCCTGAAATAGCGCTGCAGATGATCAAGACAGTGGGCCATTCGACATGCTTCCTGTTGTTGTCGAAGACTGTGGGGCATCCATTCTGCGCACACTTTGCGTCAGTTCAGTCTTTCCGTCATGATGGTGTGAACACTTCCTACGCTCAATCCGACCTCGGCGGCTACGGCTTTCACTGTATCCCGGCGGTCTTGAGTAACGAGTCCATCAACCAGCTGGACGATGTCATGGGTATTGCGGTGTGGTGCTCCAGACCGTGCATCATCGGCTAACGACACCCGTCCTTCCCTGAAACGCTTGTGCCACGCCTTAACCCTTGCAAGGGACATGCAGTGTTCACCGTATATTTGTGACATTCTTCGATGATTGTCCGTTCCCCTTACTCCTTCCATATCAGAAAACGAACAGCACCTCTTTGTTCTTCTTTTGATGCCTCAATTTCACGAATGAGCGCTGGATGACTGGCGCAAGCTTCTGCTATCTTTGTGACTTGCACTCGTGACCCGATAGCGGCGGGTATGTGGACTTCCCGCGCTCTTGTCGGAAACCCTCTTTGTTACTGACGCAACGATATTACCATTCTGTCACCGGTCTGCACATTCCAGACACCACCTCGTTTCTTTTTAAACGTTCCTTAACAAACACTTGTTCAACGACTGCCAATTGAGACTTATTTTTTCAGTCACCACAAAGGGTCTTTCAGAGGAGACAAGGAAACCAACAAACTAAAATTTCTAATCAACCGAGGAAGATTAATAACCGTTTCAGCATAATACTATCCTCAAGTAAGTACAAATGTACACAAATAAATTTGTTACATATTTTAACATTATGAATCAATGTTGAAGTAGTAAAAATCTGAGTCACGTTAGTGCCTGTTAATGATAATATTTTGTACCGGTGTTTTGCTGTCTCCCATCCGGTGCGTCAGCAGGTGGTGGATAGAGGAACGCTCTGCAGACATGCAGGGTAGATGGGAAATAAAATACCACCTGTGAACTAAAACAGCATTAAAGTCTTCCATCTGGCTGTCCTCTACAACTCAACAATACAGTTTCAACACCCGTATACCTCACTCGAGGTACACAACAACCACCCTAAACTTCAAATAATCATGATGGAACAACAAGGAAATAACCTATTACCCCAGGCCCCAGTAAATGTACTGGATTCTTCTGGTCATCGGATTCTGGGGGACCAGGAACATCATGAAGAGAAGGATCGGAGCTTCTCGAAACCTCTGTATAAACACTACATCTGCACGCTCAATGCAAATACCCTGGTATTAGCAGGCAAACGTAAACAACTCACAAACAAACTACAAAAATTTCACAAGATCCTCGCAGTACAGACGAGAACTTTTTATTTTTGCTTATGGTTTTACGTCTCGTCGATGTCGAGGTCATTAGTGGCGGGATGGGATTGGGGACAAGGAACGGGAAGGAATTCGGCCATGGCGTTTTGGAAGGAAGCATCCTGGCATTCGCCTGCAGTGATTTGGGGAAATCTTGGGAAACCCTAATCTGGATGCCCGAACAGGGATTCAAACCCGCGTCCTCCCTAGTGCGATGGCAGAACGTTAAAGAGAACTATTTCAACACGGAAAATTATAGTATTTACAAAGGAAAACCCGCAGTAAGAAGAGGAACACCGACAATGTTGCTGTCCACAAATCAGTCATAGATAACATCATAGACTGCAACTTAATACCAGAACGAATCTCCATACTCTCCTTCAAATCAGGCAACAAAATATACACAATAATCATTGTACACTATAAGTAACTTGCCCCACTCGTACTCGTTAAGTATACAAACTAGTAAGTATACCCAGGCTCGTTCTGCCTCTTCTTTCCATGTAACTGGTTCCACCTCGTAGGAATTCTGTAGAGTTGTGCTCTAGAAATGGAACCGGAATAAGGCAATGGGACAATAATTGACTAACAACACCGCACTCAATTGTTTAAACTTACAGTGTTACTTTATTTACGATTACTTCGCAAGTCTTCACACTAATTCCTTCACAAATCTTACGTTCATACAACCCTTTCACTGTTCTGTTGGATAACTTCACAAATTATTTATCGCGCGAGCGAAGTAATACACATCATATGCCCCCTCCTCCAATTGCTTCTTCTTGCAAACTCTCTCTCAAATATACTACTCTCTCACTGTTCAAACATACTCAAATTTATGTAAACTAAGTACATTATCTTCGATACAATATACAGAAAAATTTGCATTACTTCTCGTTACATTGACTGTACTGCCTTAAACAAATGATACACAGAAAACAGGAAGAGATATTACATTAATAAAATTTAAATGTGAGGGAACTACATTGACTTACAACACTCCCTCACAAGTGATCAAAACAGAAACGACAAGAAGTTAAAGATTTTCGGGAAGATATGGAGGAAGCTACCAACAAAATACCCGAATGACATATAAAAATTCTACTAGGGGACTTCAATGCACAATTAGGCAAAGAGAAAAAATACAGACAAGTCACAGGCCCATGCACAGCACATAATTGTACGAAAAATATTGATTGACACCTTCTAAAGTACTGTCAGAACTTTGACCTAAATAATATCAACACAGTTTCAAGAACCCATAGGGAAGCTTACAACTTGGATATCACCCAACAACTTACGGGGAGAATTCTAGATAAATCATGTAGCCATATCAAGCAAAACCAGAAATTTTAAATATGAAAACGCGAAAAAGGTTCTTTGAATCAGATCACCACTTGTTACAAGTAATCATTAGGCCAATCCCAAGAAATAGGAAAACAACAAAGAAGAGTGTAACCAGCAGACCCGATCCGAATATCTGAAGGTAAAAAGAAACAAAGTTATTAAATAAATTGATCAAAATGCAGCAGAAAATTAGGAGGACCTCAAAAATGCAGTCCAAAAGGCAATGCTTTGGGGACAACCTCCTAGAAAACGAAGACATAGATGGTGGAACATGATGTGTGATGAGGAGGGTTCGGATCTTCAAGACTAAAAAAATATAGAAATATGCAGGCAGATATGACCTTAAAAACAGGAAAATGTGACCTAAAAATTACAAAATATGACCAAATACTTAAATTTATTATATATCAAAAAATGCTCTCGCACTTTCAGAAAATTTTCTTTTCGGCATGGCGGTACTCACTGACCCACTGCAGATTTAACAATGAGTATTATTTTCAAAAGTATTTCACTGGGACATTGATTGATGCGGCTCGACACAGGCATGCCGCTTCTGCATTGTAGAGATCTAAAGGCAGGCGGAACATTATAGTTTAGGGCCTTATTACACTAGGCGACTTGGCGGCGCAACCAGCCGCGCCACTGGTGTCTCTGTTGGCGACGCAACCAGGATTCTGGTGGCGCAGCCAGCCAGCCACTCGCACAACCGAGCAGTCTCTTTGCTGTTATCCTCGCATTGTACGCGAATTGTGTCATTGAATATGTCCAGTGAACTACAGAATGTCACTGTGGAAAGGGGGGGAAGTGAAAGTGTAGAGAAGACAAAGGGGTAAAGCAAGAAGCGTTTCTCATTTTCGTATCTTTCCCGGTAATATCAACCTTTACTAAGTACAATAATTAAAAGAAAGACGATTCTTAAGTAATTAAAAAACTTGTTGTCTGAATACAGTTCATCAAAAAGAGTATAGATTCCCTTAGCAATAGAATATGATGTACATACATCATTCTCTCCCTTCGCCTTTCCTTTTTCATATTAATTATTTTTAATTGATTAATAATTTAATTGCGATGGAGCTAACACTCCGGTAGTAATTTCCCTAGTCATCTAATTTCCCCTTTATGTATATATTTAAATTTTCTTTTATAGTTGGAATGTTAAATTCCTTCCACATTTTCTTTTACGATTTATAAATTTTAATTTTAAAATCCTTAGGCTTTTTTTTAAAATTATTCATCACTACACTTGGTAATTTGTTTCAATTCCTGACGCCCTTACCAACAAAAGAAAAAATTTTCCACTCCTTTATGCAAGAAATCCAGCCCAAGCTTGTGTCATGGTCGCCTATCTCCTTCCATGCACTATTCCAAATTCTTTTACCAATTTCCCTCCAAGCCCCATCACCAACATATGCCCTGCACATTCCAGCAATCTCTTCACCCTCCTCCTTTCTTCCAATGAGTCCCAATCCAGCTCCTGTATCATATCAGTTAAAAAACAGGATACAAGAGATTGAGGAAGACTTCAAGAGAAATAATAAACGAAACTTCTATAGAACTTTCAGAGAAAATGTTACAGATTACCAACCTACAAACGTTTGTTTCAAAAGACCAGATGGGTGCCTTAAAATGATAACGAAAGCAAATTGAAAAATTCTAGTAAGATACTTTGAAAATCTTCTCAACTGCGAGAAACTCACAAGAAAATTAAACCTCACAGAAACTGTACCAAATACGGATTCTATACCACCCACACTGGAAGAGATAAAGATCATAAAACAACTGTAAATCAATAGAACACCAGAAGAAGACGGCATTATTGCCGAGATTTGGATGTTTGGAGACGAAAATATCACAAAGAAAATTCATAAAATTATCACAGAAATTTGGGACACAGAGAAAATCCCACAAGAATTGAAATGCACACTAATCCATTACCTACATGAGAAGGGTGACAAGACGGGTCCCAATAATTACAGGGGAATCTCATTACTGCCAGTCACTTATAAAAACTCTCCAAAGCACTACTCAACAGGCAAGAACTCAGATCACACATCAAGCTTTAGAAAATGGATGTCATGCACCGAACAGATCTTGAACCTGACAACACGCCTGAAGCTATGACAAACAAACAATTCCGTAATAAGATTTGTGGATTTTAAGATGGCATACGAATCCATAGGCAGACAAACACTCTTTGACATAGCGAAATAAATACGGCATAGACAAGAAGACTCTGATGAAACAAACAACCATTGATTCATGGGAAAACATCAGGATCATGCGAAATTTGCACAGGATTCGGGCAAGGAGACGGTTTATCACCGATTTTATTCAGCATGGTATTGCAAAAAATTATCAACCAATGGGAAACACAGGTCAAAGTAATACAGTTAGGAAGAACACGTGATACCAAAACAATCATCAGATGCATGTAATTTGCGGATGACCTGGCAATACTCAACAACAGTAGGCAGGAAGCACAAGAAGCAGTGGAACATTTACATCAAATTGCTACCAAAACAGGCTTACAAATTTCGTATGAAAAAATACGCAGTACAAGAAAAAACAAAACAACAATATGCAAACAATACACACAATATCTTGAAACATAAAAAGAGTCGAGAAATTCAAATATCTAGGGGAATACATATAAATAAGAGGATCTAACAAGGCATCAAATGTGGAAAGATCAGAAAAACCTATACAGATTCACTTGGGCATATTATTACATTAGAAATTTATAAAAGCAGGCCAAACTCAGACATTATAATACAGTTGTACTACTAGAAGCATTAGACGCATCAGAAACACGGCATCACGGAAGCGGAAAATGTTGAGCGCAAAACCCGCAAAAAAAAAAAAAGAAGCTTTAAAACTTAAAGAAGGCATATGGATGAAAAGACCAACGAATGAACTATTCGAACATACAGATAGACTGACAGACATGATCAGAAGACGCAGATTACAATTCTACGGACATTTACAGTTAATGAACAATAACAGGATCTTTGAAGTGGTAAATGGCTCACTCAGGAAAACCAATTGGTTCCCTGAAATAGAAGAGGACTTACGTAATGCAGGGATCAGAAAGGAAATGACACAGAAAAGGGAACAACTCAAGAACTAAATGATGAACACAAAATACAGAAGAAAACAGGGACAAAATGGACAAAACGAAGGAAACAGAAACTAAATGAACGTATGAAGAGGCTTTGGGAAGAGGAAAGGAAGAAGAAAAATACCGAAACAAAACGAATAATTTGAGTTTATACACTGTCCTCAAGGGCACTAATGACTAATAATAATAAATATTTCCAGTGCGTTAAGAATGTGTGAGTTCCTACGTGTTATAGGATCCCTTGACAAGGAACAACTTTTTCATACACCACATGGTGATGTATGTATTGAAAAAAGAAGCTTTTTTGTCCAAAAATATAGCTAATCTCACATCATATTTGCCCAGTGATTTGCGAGGAGAATTTCTAAAAATCTTGTTAAATGGTAAATACAACTGTCAGTGAAATGCAATGGTAAATTTTTTAATCTGTCATTACATTGATGACCCTATTTCGGTACAATGTTTGCAGTTTGTACGTACATATTCTGAAAAAGATACAAATTTCTTGAAACTTTCCTCAGAAGTAGTAAAATTATTAAAAACACAAAATTAAAATCGGTAATGACATAGCTTTTACGAACATTTTCAACAAATGAAATATTTTTTTCGAAAATAACTATGGTCGGAATAAAGATGATAGTACCTATCACGCTTCTTGAAATATTAAAACTGAGTGCACAACCCCAAGGTTGGTTGGATCCTCCCGAAGCAGGCATATTAAGCCATTGTGTCACAGGCAGGACGGCAACCTCTGGGATCTACAGTTTAAGGTGGAATGAGAACAACAGAACGACTTGGCGTAGCTCAGATTATCAAACACAACTCTCAAAAATTCCGGCACCTATCAGCATTTGAACCCGGGACTGCAGCAGCAAACTTCTGAAAGCAAGCGCCTTAACCCCTGAGCTGCTTAGCATATTACTGATTAAGCAATAAAGGTTATCAATTCATAAAAATCATCACTGTTTCAATCAAAAATATCTCGGAGTTACATTAGATCGCTCCCTCACATACAAAAAGCACTGCTTAAGCACAAAAGGCAAAGTTTCTGCAACAATATCTTGCGGAAACTCACAGGAAAAGTATGGGGTGCACATCCCGCAGTGCTCCGAACATCAGCTCTTGCACTGAGTTATTCTGCTGCAGAATATTCCTGTCCCGTTTGGTACAACTCTGCTTATGCCAAACAAGTAGACGTAGCGTTGCATGAAACCTGCAGAATTCTAACAGGTTGCCTCACAGCCACGCCGATTGAAAAACTACGT
Organism: Vandiemenella viatica; assembly: GCA_031002005.1. NCBI lineage: Eukaryota > Metazoa > Arthropoda > Insecta > Orthoptera > Morabidae > Vandiemenella > Vandiemenella viatica. The sequence goes on along the minus strand of CM061921.1, from coordinate 72,483,740 downwards.
GGTCAGGCAGGAAACGCTCCCCCTGATATAAGGCGGAACGTAGCTGCAATGTCAGAAAGAAACAAGGCTAATCAAAACGCTGCTCATTCCTTATTCGGGCATCAACTCCCCAGACAAAGGCTGATATCTAGAAAAAGCTTCCTTAGGACGACAGCTGCTTTAGATGTACTGCCGAAAGTTTCCCGGTTCAATTTGTGGCGAACAATTATGACTCGTGTGAATCAATGGGTACCTACTGTAGAGGCACCATCACCAGGTGGCAACCTCAACTGGAAGACCTAGAGAGCACTAAATCGGCTGAGAAGTGGAGTCGGTAGGACTACAGATAACCTGGTAAGATGGCGTTATCTTGAAGATCCTAATACAGCGTGTGAGTGTGGGGCAGAACAGACCATTTAGCATTTATACAATTGCCCGCAGTGCCCATCAACCTGCACTCTGCAAGACCTCCTTCATGCCAGTGACAATGCCATACAAGTTGCTGACTTTTCGTCATCCATTATATGAACTCTTTGGTGTTGATTGATATCATTTTATTTCAGTTTCTGTTATTACTGTTTCTAACAATTTGTAAAAGCAGCGTTTTTGATACGAAATAAATAAATAAATAAATTTTTGTTAAATTCAAATTGATGAAGAAACAATAGCTGTATTGGTTATTGTACTCAATGTGCAAAAGAGAAACGTTGTAAACGATTTCTTTATGATCGAAACGTGCAGTAGAACAACGATATGCGTGCACATTGAAGCTCTGCCATAGTGAATACGGAGAGTTACAATGGATCCAGGGTCAATCCTTTGTACTAGCTGTCTTAATTGCGGTGTGTGAAGGTTTTGACGTAGATAAATCGTTACGCCAAGTAAGGACCGTGACATCAGCACTTTGAGTTCGCTTCGCTGCGTCTTGAATCTTCCGGCAGGATAAAGCTTGACCCTGTGAAGCTAGTAGCACTTCGCTGATCTCATTCAATAACTCTCGTCATCACTTATCGATTTTTTGTGCAAAACGTTAATGTTGAGTTGTTATCAGGAAGGTTTAAGAGGTTGTCGTTAGAGATGCCAACACAATGTAAGCCCATACTAGTCAAAAAGTTAGGTGGACGATCTACTTTGATTCATACACGGGACTGTTTGTATCCAGCCAAAAGTGCCACAAGAACCATTCAAATGCTTTATCTTTCAAACGCTAGATTCTTATTCCGAGAGCCAAAGTTTGATCTTATCAATAATTAACCACGACAATGAAATTTCAGCGGTGGCGTCCAAATAATATCAAGAGAAATCACTTCTAAAAATTATGAAACCCTAATTCAGGATGGACAACAAAATTTCCACATTTACAAATTTTGGTAATATGATATATAGAAATACTTCAAGGTAGACTACACGATAGGTACCACTTCTCATATAGTAGACTTATACTACATAGACTGAGCGATGACTCAGTGGTTATGGCGTCTGAATGGTGATCGAAAGGCCCTCGGTTCAGATCCCTGTCTCGGCGGGGATTTTGAAAGGCTTTTAACCTGACCATCACTTCAGGCACAGCTTGTTGTGAAATGTGGTGTCATAACGCTTCCGTGGTCCTGATTCCACGTTAAACTGTAGGTTCCCTTTACCCGGTAGGATTACAGGGTTAGGTTAATGTAGTCATGACAGAGGCGCATGCGTGGTAAATCTAAAACTCTGTCAAACAAGCGGCTGAACTACCCTTCGGGCGCTCCTGTCTAATAATGCATTACGCGTTGTTATTATTGCTAGTATCGCACAGAAGTCGAAATTCGACCTTAATTCATTTAGTTTCTTTTGTAAAAGAGTAATTATCATTGTATATGTATACTTTAAATTTGTTCTATTGCACTGTGCGATCATAGATATGTTATATACTGCATACATTAACGTCGTTAGCGTGTACAAATTCCCTGCAATACCTATAAAATTAAAAATTTAATGTAACAGTAGAAAAGGCACAATTACCACCTCTTATTTGTATTTACTTTCTGATACAATACATTCTCAGTATTATTTTTTCAAATTATTATTGCTACTTACTGTACATATTTCGATCAAACGGTGACTCGTCATCAACTGTACTTAATATTACAGCTGCATAGTTTGCACTGCATCTTTATAACTCCGTCCATGTAAATCACGTTTTACTTTAATGAGCATTCAAACTTAATTATTTTGATTTTCAAATCTCTGACAATCCATTGCAATGAATGACTGAACAAAAGAATTAATGCGCTCCAGCTCAAGTGATATATTCGCCACTATATTCTAATTTCATGTTATGTACGCAGTACTTACTGGTCCTGAACTATGATTTAAACAAAACTTCATGTATTTTAAAATGATACACTCTACGCGTGACTATCTCCGAAATTTTAGTTTCTGAATTTACTTTTGCAAATGATGAATAGTATTTACGGAATGTAATAGTTTTTTACTGTCTTTTTATCGGTGATTCATTTGAATTTAGTACATCATGCAATGATTTAAAATATTCATCTTGGCCTATGGCCGGTAATACAGCTTTACCCTTATGATAGCATCAAGTCAATGCAGTCCTTTCACCTGAAGTGACTTCTGATTCGAAATGTTTTGCATTTCAAAACCTGCATTGTAAGTGTATTAATCCACAATCGAAACTATTAAAATTTCTTGGAATGACATTTAGTGCGGATTTGAACTTATCCGTCAAAATAATTTTATTTTCACTCTAAAAATTTGGTCTGTTATCATTTTGAATTTCACGCAAATAGGTATTCATTTTTCATTTTAAATAATGAAATGTACTTACTTTTTTTTAACTACCAATGCAAGTTACTTTTTCTTTCTTACAGAAACCATTAGGCGAGACTAAAGTCAATTAAAATTATCCGTTAGGATGTCGATTTCTGTATAATAAACAAAATATTCCTTTTCGAAATGTTCCATTTAAATGTTCAAAAATTAATCCCTACTCTATGTGACTCTTTTGTTTCACCAGAGACCACAGAGTATCTCAATACTGGTAATACACGTCAGATAGTTGGCTCCGATCCGACCCAATTTCACTAACACACACCTTCGCAAATTTATTTTTATTTAATAATGTATTGTAACACATATATTAAATATGCTTAGTATATTTTTTCTTTACTGTTGACTAAAGACCACAGACATTGACAGAACCGCTAAGTGTCGTTGCTATTCGTAAACAATTAATTTTTAGTTTCATTTAATTTAATGTATTTGTATCCCATAATACACATCAAGTGCTTTCTGCACTTCTCCTCCACATAACCTTTAACTATGCCAAATCTCACACTCCTCCATGTTCGCAATATTCTTAAAAAGGGATCTGAAGTTTTCGCTTAGCATATTAATTTATAGATTATACTACACAGACTGAGGTGAAATAACCAACAACAAATCTGCTCAGCTGAGATCAAAGCACCGTGACTAACGCGGTCTACACCATTTTTCGCAATCATGTAGGTGAAATTTGGGATGTTCATTGATTTCCGATTACCGCTTCAAAAAACTACGTATTTCACTAGCAAATCAACATTTATCACACAACGCAAGGATTACTCGGTTCACAGACGGCAAGAATTAAGCCTCACACCGTACCATTTGCTCCTGGTAAGGAGCGATGTAATGCAATGAGAGGATTACTCCGGACCTCCAGAAAAATGAGACGCTTTTCTCATCAAGCGGGACGTGGTAACAGCTTAAGCACAAACTGATACCAAGCCTGGTAACACTCGGGCCTGGCATTCGGCAGATCGCGGGTTCAAATACCGTCCGAACATTCAGACTTCGCAAAGAAGTCTTCACTGGTGTAAAGAAGGATTGTGTTTTGGATACACTATATTTCGACGACTAGCTCCTGTATCTGACACTCAGCCGACCAGTGCAGATGTCTCGACACCTGATGAAGACGCCGGAGCTAGTCGTCGAAATATCGTGTTTCCAAAACACAATCCGGCGGTACACCCATGAAGACTTCATTGCAAGCATACGCTGGGAAAGTCTCCATTCTAACATCAAGATTTCGGTTTTCCAAGATTTTCCGAAATCACTCCAAGCAAATGACGGGATAATTCTTTGAAAAGGTCATGGCCAAATTCCTTCCAGTTCCTTGTCAGCACCGAGCGTGGTGGTGTAACGGCTAGCGTTCTGGCCTCGCATTCGGGAGGACGGCGGTTCGAATCCCCGTCCGGGCATCCAGATTTGGGTTTTCCATGGTTTCCCCAAATCACTCCAGGTGAATGCCGGGATGCTTCCTTCAAAAAGGCCATGGCCGAATTCCTTCCCATTCCTTGCCCCCCATCCTTTCCCGTCTCTAAAGACCTAGTTGTTATAGGAGACGTAAAGCAGTTAAAAAAAAAAAATCCTTGTCAGCACTTCTTTCCCGCATATAATGACCTCAACGTCAACGAAGTGTGAAGCCCGAATGGAATGAATTAGCCAGAATACTTTAAATGACGCAGGTAATATATTCGTAGTTTCCAGATTCTTTTCTATAATTTTCACTTTCCTTTTTTCAAGACTTGAAATATTCAAGACACGAGTTAATTTAACATATCTATAGTTATATCAGATCTACGTTAGTTCTATAGTTAGATGTTGCTATCTAGTTTATATAACACTTAAAGAACTACAGTACATGAACAAGTAATCACTACTCTGTACTAAAAATTCTCTAAAGAAGCTAAAGCTATGAAACGTGACATCTCACAAAAATTTCGCAGCCATCACTTACTACAGAGAACTATTAGTTTCCCAAAACTTTCTGTAACTTTATTTGTAATTATTAGTTAGAATAGTCATCCTCCCCATCTAAGTAGGGGCTAAAAACTTTTTTTAACTGCTTAACGTCTCTTAACAGCGAGGTCTTCAGGAATGAGAAGGAATTCGGCCATGGCCTTTTGAAGGAAGCATCCCTGCATTCACCTGGAGTGATTTGGAGAAACCATGGAAAACCCAAATCTGGATGTCCAGACGGGGATTCGAACCACCGCCCTCGAATGCGAGGCCAGAACGCTAACCGTTACACCACCATCTGGGTGCTGAGAACTATTTGGACAAGTAATACATTCACAAATTTCGGGTGGTGAGCCAGTTGCTAACACTTAAACAACTACAGAAGCTAGTTACATTGTTCCTTGGATGAAGAATCAATTTTGATACCCACAGCAATAAGGAAAAATATGAAGAAAATCGTTCAAGGCTCAAACGTTATCGCTGACACTCTCGCCTGAATTTTAAGTTAGTGATATTCAATCTTAATTTTTAATAATGCAATTTTTTAATGAAAATTTTAACGATTCGTACGCCGTTATTGGCCAAAACAACCCGTAGGGTATTTAGGATAATCAAGAGTTCTAATATGTTTCTATTCTTCTCTGGCATTCAGCCGGGTTATCTCGTTCTAATGTGAAGAGTTACCGGCGAATAATCAAACGGCCATTATCATGTTATTCTGACAGATGACCCACTAGAACGCTAAAGAAGTACATTACAGCTCCATCACACAAACCTTCAATTTGCCGCGCCAAGTTCGGCTCTGCCGTGAGGCCTAACATATATTCTAAGCCGGTAATCCTACTAAGTAAAGGGCTCCTAACGTTTTACATAAGTGTTCTGGTTTGCTTTACACACATAACGAAGTACATCGAAGTACAGCGATGTTTTTATTCGATGTAAAACATCGGAACCCTGCATCGATGTTTATCGATGCATCGCTTAAAAACATCGATGTTTATTCAACATCGAATACTTTTATGTTTTTCTTAGCTCAACAAATACAAACCAACAATATTCGTCGGCCAATGACGTTTCATTTATCTCTTACCTGTTCCTTTAAAATCGCTGAGAGAAAATGTGACAATATTTAGTTTGATTTCACCATTTCCAGTTGATTGCAAATAGTTAGTTGTCTTCCGTTTGTTCCGTGTGAACATACGGTAACACTACACCAGCAGTGTAATGCTGCAGTTGTAATGATGTGTTTACTTTTATGCTTTTTTTGTTTATGGCTTTACGTCTTGTTGACGTCAAGATCATTAGAAGTGGGAAAGGACTAGGGGCAAGGAACGGGAAAGAATTTTGCCATTGCCTTTTGAAGCATTCACCTGGTGTGGTTTGGTGAAACGTTGAAAAACCCAAATCTGGATGCCCGGACGGGAATTCGAACCCGCGTTCTCCCGAATACGAGGCCAACATTAAAGAATTAATTTTATGATCTTGTGTGTTGGTTGAGTAGTGTTGTATGAGTGTAGTATAGCTTTGTGAGTGAAACATAAACTACAAATTAACAGAAATATTTTATTACGATACCAGACCATTACGATAAAAAACCAGACATTAAAGCCTAAATCTGCCTAAAGTATTAATTTTAAGTCTTTAACCACTTAACACCAATGGTGTTTAGGCAAACTTTGCAGAAACAAAAAAATTACTCAATCGTTTTCCTTTCATTCTGTTTCTTTGCTGACTGACTATTTGAGCAGCCTTTGAAAATAAACGTTCGGATGCAACAGAAGTCCCGACAAATGTTAATCAGATGTTGCCCCAACCCGGTGTTTATCCAAATATTGACTAGTACCAGGTAACAATTAGTTGTTTTAGAGTAATATCATCTTATTTCGAATCACAGCCAACATCGGCAAATAGTAGGAGTGAACCTAAGAAATTTATTTTATTCATTCACTCATACGGACAGGACAGCCAAAAGCATGAAAAATTCATCTTCACCGTTGTTATGTCCCGCTAATTGCTCGCAGGTGTCACCAACTGTTAATGACAGTTACTTTAAATTGAAATAATTTAATTTTGAATAAATCTATTTCTATTGTATTTGTCATTATTAGCCACAGTTTATTTTTTATTGATTCGATATTTTTACAAAAAATGTCGATGCATCGCATAGAAAAATTCTTCGTCAAAACATCGAATCAATCCGATGTATCGTATGGTAAACATCGAATGGATACGATGCATCGATGTTTAGTGAATATTCCTAGTTACGAGCCACTTAATCTACCAGCCGAAGCAGGGACTCCTACGATTCCTATTCGGGACTATTTGCACTGAGACACCAAGCTACTCTTAAAGAAAAACAGTAATACGAACACGTGACACCATCACAACTATACCTAGATGCGAGCTGCTTACCGACCGTGATGGTTGAGCGGTAACGCTCTGGCCTTGCATTCGGGAGGACTCGGGTTCAAATACCCATCTGGCCATCCAGATTTGGGTTTACCATGGTTTCCCCAAATTACACCAGGCGAATGCCAGGATACTTCCTTCAAAAGGCCATGGCCGAATTCCTTCCAATCAGTTCTTTTCCTCCTCTGATGGCCTCTATGTCAACGAAGGGTACTAAAAAAGGGCCACTGCAAAAATTTGTGATGGGTCACCTGGGTTCTCCCAGCTTCTTTTGCATGCTGAATCAGGTGCGAGGAGGTTGGTGTCAGATAGGCGGTGTGGTCTTTGGGGACGCTTTGTTTGCACGAGGCGGCCACTGATATGCCCGGATCTGATTGGGCCAATGGTCAAAGAGCCAACTCTTGTGGCACTATGTTAGCCAATATGAATAGTAACTTAATATCTAAATTAGATGCGGAAAGGTAAAGGGATCAGAAATATGTTGATGAAGAGATGTTGGCGAGAGAATCAGAAAGTAGCAAGGCTTCCCTTGCAGCGTTTGAAGAGTTACCACCAGGGTCATTTACGTGATCCCCCTATCTAATGCATACTGACAAGCATCCGTTGTCCAATAATTGCGATTGGGTAGCTCACCAGTAGCTATGGGGATAAGGAATCGGATTTTGGGTAAAAAAAAAAATCGATTTTCGCTTTATTGTATTATTATATTGCGCCAAGTTTCCTCTTTAAAATGACGTATCATACATGGATCTACTAGAATTATAACTATTTTATTTTTACAGATTTGTGAGATCGGGTATTGCGCTTTTGTTATACACTTCTCTCATGGCTGACCATAAATTTTTGGCAGTATATGCATGTGACATGAATTCAAATATCTCGCTTTCCAGCGATTCTTTATACACTATTTGTCCAAAAATGTTTGTTTCTGGTTTCATGAAGTTACTTTTTGACTTTGAATTGTTTGTAAACAGTGTGTTATACGAAAGTTGTGTCAAGTTTTTTCGTATTAAGTGCTTCATTTTCAGCAGGGAAAACGCCTAAAGCTAGGGCAAAAGTATTTAAAAAGCGTGTAAACTGGCAAAAGAAAAGAAACCATGATTCACAAACAAAGCAAAGCAGTTCTTCATCAAAATTGTTGGAAAATGTGAGTGCTTATCATAAAAAACTGAGAGATTTGGAAGAGAAATATAATTTATTTGATAAAGGGAAAGAAGTTACTGAACTCACTGATACGAGTATATTGTGCGAAGCTCTTGAAAAAAGTGTATGAGATGACTCTGAAGACTGTGAAAGAGGTATTAACTACGGATCAGGAATGTTTTAATCTTTTTTCTCCGTTTCCCGTAAGTTAACTTTTTACTTCTTCTAGGAACATTATCTCAGGTACTGGCGAACGTAGAAGTCTGAAATTTTTTATGACATAGTCACATGGGTTTCTCTTACATACTGAAACAATGATTTTTTAATTACTTGAATTAAAAAATATTTAGAGGTGATAACCTAGTGAAAATTGATGGAAAAAATTTACTTAAAGGTAAATATAAAATATCTCTGTACGTAAATACTTTGACAAAAAACCGTTGTTTCAGTATTGTTACAACACATCAATGCACATACAGTAAAAATTTTATCTCTCCAGCAGTTTGTGAGAAAATGTTCCCTCTAGTAGGCATAATTTAACATTGCGGGGACGGGCGTTTCCGTATCCCCTTCGCTAGAAGTCGTGCGGTCTGCTGGGAGCTAGTCTCGGATACAAGAGCTGCGTACGTCTTGACACTTCAACGAACTGCTCCTCGTGCCTACCCGGCTTGCTTCAGGCTACGTGACGTCTTCAGCGACATGATGTTCAGACGAGACGCTTTCCTTCTCGTCATTAATAAAATTCCATTTCCCAACACTCGCCGAGTCTATCTTTCGCTAAGCTGCTTGCGCATATCTTGGGACCCTTTTCAAGATAACCCTAATCTCATGTAGAATGCCCCCACCTCCAGACTGCCTCACGAGCACCTTTGCTAACATATTCATACTCACACAAAGTGAATCGAATCTTTATATATAAAGATGAATGTATGTTTGTTTGTTCTTCATACAAATCCACAGTTTTCATCCGATCTCGATGAAACTTTGCACACTTATCCTTTGAAAAAAGGAGAAAAATACTGTCTACATTTGGTTGAAAAATTATCTGTATAAATAAAACATGTTGTGTCATAACTTCGAAATACGGCGAAAGGCAGACACGTTGGATATGGTCGTCTCCGTACCATGTTTCCGTATAGTGCTCTGGCAGCTTAGTGGTTAAAGCGCTTGCTTACGAACAACGTGGTCTACGAATCAAATCTCCGTGGAGACTGAGATTTTTAAAAATTGTTTTTCATCGTAAGAGTCAGGCCTTGGCCGTACGTTATTCGGATTGAATGTTAAACTGTAGATATTAGAAAGTTAGGGGTGCAATGCGAGGCAAATCGTAGACAGTCTTGCAATGTTGTAGGTGTACACTTCTTTACGTTATAATGATCCCTCAGGTGTTGTTCGCAGTCAGTGTGTGAGTGTGAACCACAGTAATATTATTATAAATACGGAAGTAAGTCTCTTTGTTACGTTTTGATGACTAAATGGCTATATCGTTGTGATGGAATTTTATAAGAAAATCTGTATGAAGGGCGCAGGATATTTTTTCCAGTATGATTAACAGTTGCAGTCACGAAATTTTGAGATCTTCTCGAATGGTGACAGAAATATGTTGCAAATTGATTCTCTTCAAGAGACAGGTTCGACGGTGCAATGATATAGTGATAGCTTTCCTGTCATATTATTCCGACACGATATTGTTTGGGACCAATCCTTCGTTACCAACAACTTTATATATTTAATTCTGGAAAAAAATTCTTAAACCACGCGTATGAAGTCGCGGGTACGAGCTAGTATTTATTATAATTGTTTGACAGTACTGTTATCATCACAAAACGAACGGATCATCTATTCAGTCAAACGTCTCTATAGTTTCAAACGCGTTGGAAAGCTGCTAGCAACGGAACTATTTCGTTTCCCTCAACTATCAACCGACACCTTACCTGATCTATAGTCGAACCTCCGGCTGTGAAGAGAATCCTGGAATCGCAGGTTTAGGCCACAGCAGTGTCGGCGGCAATTCCTGTCAAGGAAACGCTAATGGCTTAAACGGATCAGCGCAATCCGAGTACTGTTAAGGTAAGGTAGACATCACGTAACTGTGATGCTAATCCCAATGTACGTAAGCCAAAACGTGATACTTCTGATATAATCGTCATTTCCTCTTTATTTCCCTGTCTACGCTGAATTTATTTCCAGGTTGCAACCTTTAAAGAAAGATGCGTTCAGAAACCGATTCGTGGAGTTGTGAACTCTCTAAACGTGTTGTGTTTGTTATGCATTGAACATCTTTGCACGAAATTGGCCTTAACCAACATTTCAGTGAATTTAAAAAACTTTTGAAATTAACTAATGAAAGTTCTAACCCCAAAACTGTAATTAAAGAAAGATATACACTAATAAGTTTGAAACCCACTTAGAAATTTGTATCTATCATTTAATCTCAGGAAAGTTTATTTTCCTCTGTTAAAAGGGATGCTATTTTGTCGCTGTGAATATAGTTGAGTATAGTATAGTTGACTCTTGCTTGTTTATTTTCTGCATTAAGGAAAAACTTGAGAAAGAACAAACAATCTAAACAAAGAAAAACACAAAATTTCTGAATTAAGGAAAAACTTGAGAAAGAACAAACAATCTAAACAAAGAAAAACACAAAATTTGACTGGGTGTTTTGAAATTGTATATATACCATTTATTGTCAGTAAAATTTAGCTGCTGGAAAAGGTACAGGCTCGTATGGTTGTAATGATCTGGTGACTGGGTTTCTATTGGCTGCGCATTCCGCCTCTGTCGTAGCCGGGTTAACCTAACCCGGCAATTGTACCAGGTACAGGGGACCTACAGCTTAATGTGGAATCCGAACCACGGAAGTGTTCTAGCGTACTTCACAGTACACAGCAAGCTGTGCCAGAGGTGAAGGTGGGGATAAGGGTCTTTGAAAATCACAGACGAGACCTGGATTCGAACCGGGGACTTTTCGATCACCAGACCGCTCTTCTGCTGGGAAATTCGACTCAGATGGTTTCCTGTTGCCTCCCCACGTGGACTTGGTGTTTGGGTAGATTAATGTGGTGGCGTGTTGTGCACGAGGGACGAAAAAACGGATGTCTACCTTTCCGAAGACGCCGAAAAAATTAACGTTCCCATCCGACAGACGAATAATAACTAATAGTTTTGTTTGCCCCTTCTCCTTTCACAGCGATAAGACGATTGGGAAATAAATCCAGGCCTCTGGTACGTAATCTATTGATTAGAAATAGTGCACTGCCAAATGCAGAGCACTGATTCACACTCTTCTGATCGGGAACAATGCACTACTATCTCTCCCGCCATGCTAGCGGATGGCGAAACTTTATGCCACAACCGAGGATCGAACCTGCTGAACCCACGTCATGTGCTAGGTTGAGTTACTGCGCCTTGGCTACATCAGTCAAGAGACGGGTATTTTATATGTTTTTTAAAAGTTCATTTCTTAGTAGCTGGTCTCTAAACGTAGATCTAATTTCCGAATAACTTGACTCTTTTGATTATTGTTTTATATAAAATTGTATTTTTTGAGATGCTGCTGTGTCATCTAGTTACAGTCCAAATTTTACTTCTTTTCGGTGGTATGTGTGAAACCACTATTTTCTGCTGTTCACTACTCCGTAAGCTACGCGCTCTTGTTTTTCCTGTGGGTCTTAACAATTTTTTTATAGGTTTTCTTCATTACTGTGACTGAGTCACAGTAGACCACTATCAGAGATCCAAGAATTTAGTTTTGTTATCAATTCAAGCATATAGTTCACAGGGTTAAACTATTCTAAACATTTTTTCCAAATGAATTACCAGTATGACTAGGAATTTGACTTTTTTTTTTACTTATGGCTTTACGCCTAGTCGACGTCGAGGTCATTAGAGGCGGGATGGGATTGGGGACAAGGAACGGGTAGGAATTCGGCCATGGCCTTTTTGAAGGAAACATCTCGGCTTTCACCTGGAGAGATTTGGGTAAACCATGAAAAACCAAAATCTGGATGCCCGGACGGGGATTCGAACCGGCGTCCTCCCGAATGCGAGGCTAAAACGTTTACCATTCACCCACCACTCTCGATGTTGTGGTGGAAATCAAATGACTGATCTTTTGATGAAACGTGCTGTAGGAGTAGCCTGGGCGGATTCCGTAGGAAGCGCCACAGAATTAGCCAGATGCTCTGTGGCTCAAATCGTGGAAGATGTCGCCTCTCTATAGGTGATGGGTAATCTCCTGATGTGGATACCGTAAGCAAACCCATTCTTTGAGGGGAGATGTTCGTCTACTTAACAATTTCATTGATATAAATCTCTAACTAAATTTTCAACAGCAGGTAGTATCCCTCAAAGATCCTCTCAGTCGCTTGATGGATAAGTGGCAAAAGAGTGAAAGAAAGTGATGTAGCCTCCGCATGTACAGGTATTGATGAAGCCGGTGAAATGATCGTAACTCATGCAGTCAAACACACGGAGTTGGAATTAATGGTTGTTTTATGCGATCCTATATGATTTTAAATCTTTAAACAACTGATGGATGTGATAAAGACGGACATTCCTGATACCAAGACTGAAATAGCGCTTATAATTTGCAGTATCGTCATCAGAGATGATTGTGATCTTCTGATGCAAAAACAAAACAATAGTCTGCTCCTAAGTGTTTTGTTTGCTATGGGGTTCAAATTTCTCTGAAGACGAGGTACTTTAAGCGGGAGGGAACTATTGTTACCTGACAGCTGTAATTCGCGAAAATAGTGTTGAAACTATTAGTGAAACTATTGTGCGTATAAAATGAAAGTAGTTCCTCTGGTTGTTATAAACTCTGCGTATTCTGAACTATTAATCTACATCTCAAGTGTCTGTGAAAAAAATCTCTGAATTACTGCTGCGTCCCCAGCAATTGCACTTCCCTGAAGAATTAAAAGACATTGTTATTGAGTCTGTGAAAGTAATTACATTAACAGTAATAGATAACATCGTTTTGGTTTCTTTTAGTCTCTGGACTACTTTGATGCGTTTTTCCAATTCTGTGCTCTGCTAATTTCTTCATCTCAACATACCCATTACATTCTACGTCCTCAATTATCTGATACATACTTTTGTTATATATTTTCTCTCTTCCAGTGCCATATTTAGAACTAATCACATACGTCTTAAAATGTAGCCCACCTTCTTTCTATGATATTCTTTCACAAAACATCTTTTCTCTGCCATCATTTGCATAACATGTTGTTTTCGTAATTTATCTGTCCATCTAATTTTCAACGTCCTCCTATAGCTCCACAATTGGAATGCTTCAGTTCCTATTAATTATATTATTACTAAAACCCAAAATTCTATAAGTTCTGTGCTTCATTCTTACATTTTTTAAAGTTTTTTTCTTAGTCCTAGATACTGGTGGCTGACCGATAACGTTTGATCCTAGAATTCGGGATTACCAGAATTTAATCCCGTTCCAGAATCCAGTTTTCGGTTTTCCATGGGTTCCCAAAATCATTTCAAGTGGATGCCGGTATAGTTCCTCCATAAAGGCCGTGGACGAATACCTTTACGTTCCTCGATCATAATCGTGTCCCTTCTTTAGTAGGTAACTTCTTTGTCAACGAGCCGTGAAGCTGTGATAATAATAAACAAGTTTGCTTGGTCACTGTCTGATACCAAATGCATTCAATTTTTTGAAGGAGGCTGTTACCGCTCTTTTGGTTTAAAATCTTCCTCATTTTGATCATCAGATGTAATTTTTCTTTCTGCATAACAAAATTTTATAACTTCAGCTACATATCATCGTATTTTTAGATTCACTCTGTTATTGCTTATATCATTTCCGCTGCTCTTAATAATATTTACCTTGCTTTGGCTTACGGTTAGTCCGAATTATTTTTCCATTATTTAGATTATTCCATTCAGTAACTTTGAAATATTTTATCTAATCACTGTTAAAGTGTAATGGCATCAAGTCATAAACAAAACTAATAGCACACTAATTGTTTCTCCCAGAATCGTTAGAGCGTTTTCAGATTCTTCTTTTTCTTACTTGGTTGCTTCCTTTGTAACATTGCGTAGCAACCCTTTTAACTGATACACCACTTTTATTACAGCCACCTGTTTTTCTGTCTCTGTATTTTAAAGCTTGAGGACTGTTAAGATGACTCTTCTATTAATATTAGATGAAATACCTCATATTTAGTACCATTATGAATAATCCATTAATTCCTCTTATCCCAGAAGTTCTGATGTAGTCTCATCGGCTACAAATTTCTTAGTGTGTCCAAAATCTTAACATATTTTTCCCCTTCGTTTAATCGCTACTTATAACTTTTTGGTTCTAGATCGCATCGTGATCAGAAGCAACTGATAGTTTTCTTTGCAAGTTGTTATAGGGCTCTGCATAGCTTCAGTGATAATTTATTTTCCTACAACTAAATGAATCCAACTACATATAGCTTCAAATCTAAAAGGGAAAATATTTTTCTTGACGTAATTTACTGAGCCGCGCGTATCTGAGAAAGGTAAACAAAGCGAGGAAATAATGAAATTCTCTTACTCCTACACTGCGAACAGTTATTTCTTTCTGCCCCTATTTTCCAGTACTTTTTTGACGTGTTACAAAACAGTATTTCTATATTTCTTATTATTATCTACGTTACTTTTTCAACTTCAGTTCTTTCTATTTGTTGATTCCAGAATTTTTATCGCTACTTCAGTTGTCCTGTAACATTCTCGATGTGTTAAAAATGGTTTGAGAAAGGAACTATATACTGAAAGGTACAATATGGATTCCAGAACATTACGGAGAAGTATTTCTGAGCATATTATCAATCAACCTCTAACTAATATTAATGAGTAGGGAAAATTTATATTTACTTTTCCCATACTCTTATCAAAAATATTACCATATTTTTCGCATTGTTTTTCCATTGTCAATTGTAGTCGCAATTACGCTGCTTTCCATCTTACAATATTTGAATGTGGTTCTGGATTCATCTTAAACAACATGATCCACTTCCTATTTTTTTTAAATAACGAGCTAACAGTGTAACTGAAAACAGTAGGAAAACATGTATTTGGATTTTTGAAGAGAATACGTCTGTTTCAAAATATAATAAAGTTTTAGGAATTATTTAAAAAATAGTGCAATAAATATACAATCTTTATTGAAACTTCCCAAATTTTATGGAAAATCATACTTGTGCTCTTTGGTAATTTTAATTAGTAATTGGCATCATAGAATCTGCTAGCTTAACGGTTACAAATATTTTTCATGTACTTAACCAGATTATGTAACTGACAGTTAAGACGCAATCGGGTGAATTAAAAAATGTGAATGACTGTCTTAAACGATTTGCGTGAGCTAACAGCTATGATGATGGGCAGAATGAATAAACAAAAATAATAAGCATTTCTTTTTTAGTAGAAAAGTTGATACTGCAACTGTTGTTGTTGTTATAATAGTTGTTGTGGCTATTTTGGTCGTCGTGGATATTGTTGTTCTTGTGGTCGTTGTTTTGGTAGTCGTGGTTGTTATTGTTGTTTTGGTCGTCGTTGATATTGTTTTGGTCGTCATGGTTGTTATTGTTGTTTTGGTCGTCGTGGCTGTTACTGTTATTTTGCCCGTCGTGGTTGTTATTGTTGTTGTGGTCGTCGTGGTTGTTATTGTTGTTTTGGTCGTCGTGGTTGTTATTGTTGTTTTGGTCGTCGTGGTTGTTACTGTTGTTTTGGTCGTCGTGGATATTGTTGTGGTCGTCGTGGATATTGTTGTGGTCGTCGTGGTTGTTATTGTTGTTGTGGTCGTCGTGGATATTGTTGTGGTCGTCGTGGTTGTTATTTTTGTTGTTGTTGTTGTTGTTGTGTGTGTGTATGTTTCTTTACAGACAGGAAAATGACATTCTTTGTTGGGTTTGACTTATCTGGGTAAAATAATCAACCAGTTTCACTCAAAACTTTCATCTAGCTTCAAACGTTCCAGTACTGCGTTATCGGTTCTCTGCCTGATCTGAAGGGCCTGAACAGCAATTATAATCAGTGCGCTTATTGTTTTGAAGCCGATTTGTTGTTCATACTAAGCTCCCATCTTGATAAGCTTCTCTCCTGGCTTTGTGACCGTGCTGGCCACCAGGCGTCGGAGGTCTGACTTGATGAACACAGTAAAGCCAACTCCGACCGCCAGAATCGCCACCATAGTCAAGTTGGCAGTAAGGTCCCCCAACGTGTTGACTTCCCAGCCGTACAGCATGGTGACAGGTGCGCTGAAGGTTTGACCCACTACCATCAGCAGTGTTGCCGTCAGACTTTCAGGCTCTGGATACGTCAGCTCAGCCATGAAGTCCATTCCAACTGGGATGTAGGCCCCAGACGACATCCTGCACCGATCAAACAAGATCTGTGAATGATAAGACGCCAGAAAACTATATTGTTTCAGAATTGTTGTAGAATATGATTATTAGTTTCATCTACAAACATTAGAAATGTCTAGGATGTTATTGATCAAGAATGTATGGAGAATTCCAACAAGAATCTTGAGAAGAATTTGCAGCCTGTGTATGTTTGTACCTTCGTGAAATAAGTCTACTTGGGGGCAACACTTCGCCTGCGTTAGTGATTTGAATACGTTACGTATTGTCTTCGTGACACTTGCTACGATGACGAAAAGTTCCTAAATGCTGTGGTATACACAAGGTATCAACATTTTTCAGTACAATATTAAAACAATAATAATTCATTCACAAGCAAGGGCCAATGCTATAAAATCATTTCTGTGTTCAATTCAAATGTATGTTTACTAACGAGGAATGCCAGGGAGGCTGGTGTAGAGGGACACCTTCACTAATTGCTTTCAACCGGGGCTCTATTTAAAGTGTGTTTCAATACGAGTGCAAGATGTAAACTGCACATCATTTTGGCCGTTATGATTCGATAGGTCGATAATTGTGATAGGTCGATAGGAGACAGATACAAATTATAGGCTGTTCAGTTAACAGAGGCGGCTCAAGTAAATATGGAGCACTGCAAGATACAACAACGCGTCCTTATTGCTTAACTCAACTATCAAAATGGTGAGGGTTTGGTTGCCACGATTTGTAAAGTGCGTTCAATTTTAGATAAAAATAAAGTTCCGAATTTATCAACTGTGAAAAGAATAAACGAAAAATTCCGAAGTACTGGTTCAGTTGTTGGGTGTACACGACAAGAGCTTCAGAAGGAAACATCGCGGCAGTTCGCGTGAATGTCCAGGGTCCTCGATTTGACATCGTACATAACAACTGTACAATTCAGCATTCACTCGTCACCGTATTCTCACTGAAGACTTGTACACTATGGTTACAAAATCAAACTGATTCAAGAACTTATGCCAACAGACCAAGCACCACGAAGAAAGCTCAGCAACTGGATCAATGAACGACGAGAAGTAAATGTCGATTGTGTGGATAAAACCATCTTCAGTGACGAGGCCCATTTTCAACCTCGATGGCTTCGCTTATAGGCAAAAGGGCTCAGGAAATCCACTAATAGTTCGTGAGAAACAAATGCATCCCTAACGTGTCACTGTTTGGTGTGCATTGTGGACTGCAGTAATCATTTAACCGTTTTTATTTGAAAACGATACAGATAATTCATTAGCGGTAATGTTGAACTTCATGGTTACACTAGCTGTGCCCGCGACTTCGTCCGCGTGGAATAGTTATTTTGGGCATCATATTTATTTTTGCAAACAACCTCCTCAGCTTTATAAATTATAGCAGTTACCCACGACTTTGTCCGCGTCAATTTCTGTTATTATTTTAGACAATTTTTTGCAAATTTAGTTTTTAAGTTTTTAAAAGAACATAATTATTTTAAAGTACTTCTGCGTAAATTATATTTTTAGTTTTATTTTCTTGTGGCAGAAGAACATATTGGTTTTCTCCGCAACCCGATCTTGACAACGCGACATATAGTTGGCCGTGTGAAAAGCAGTCTTGACGTAAATCGGTTCCTACGTGTTTAAATGTTTGCCCCTGTGATTTATTAATTGTAACGGCGAAGGATAGCTTAACGGGAAATTGAATTCTTTTAAAATTAAAAGGTAAATCATTTGGAATCATTGGGATGCGAGGTATAAGCACTGTTTGACCAACTGCTGGACCAGTCAAAACTATTGCAACGATCACGTTATTGCGTAGAAATTTAATTTGAAGTCGGGATCCGTTACATAAATTTGGTGGTTTGAGATTTCTAAGTAAAATTATTGGGGCACCTATTTTTAACTTGAGGGAATATGGGGGAAGGCCACTTGGGTTCAAAGAATTAAGAAACTCTTGTGGGTAATGTACCGCATCTTCTTGATCCATTACGTTATCAATAGATGTGTAGGTAACTATGTCTCCTGGAAGTTTACTTAAAATTAGGTCGTTAATTTCGTCCACGCTACTGTTTCTCGCCGCCAATATTGCCCTTTGACACATCCATTGATGATCTTTATTTTCTATTTCGCTGATTTCAGGGTAAACTTTAGATATTAAGTCCTCAATGTTACTTACTCTTTCTCCTAAATCGCGATCAATTTCAATTTTATTTTCAAAATGAGGTACTTTCCCGTCTCCTATTAAAAGTAACTTTGAAGGAAAAGTTATACTACCTCCCCCCAAATGTGCTCTCATATTTGTAGTTAATTTTAAAATGTTAACAAACTTCCATAATGGGGAACTTTTAAGGCAAGACTTTACAATGTCTGCTTAAAACAAAATGAAGTAGTATTTAAAAAGTACAGGGGGTTCGCCGGAAAACGCAACCCTCCCAGTCTGTTGCCGTCGGCAACTTGCTCGGTCAGTCTAGCCAGCAGCTCCCGCCACACGGCACCGTGAATCACCGCACTGTTTAACACCTCCGCTGCCCCAACAGTGCAGTGCAGTGACCCTTACATTGTTAAGAACGTTTTCTTTGCATTGTAGATAGTTTGTGACTTCAGTCTCTTATTAATCAGTGTTGTGAATAAACGTTTCTTTGCGGTTTGGCTGGTTTGGGGCTTCATACTCTTATTAATCTGTACCGTGTTTGAGTGTGAGTAAAATTATGGTACGTTACAGTTTGCAACAAAGAATATTTCTCTACGATACATATGTGAAGAATAAGTCGTTTAAAAAGTGTCGCAGTAAATTTCGTCGCGAATATCCTGGCGCTTTACTGCCAGCTAAATCAACAATTCTGCGTCTGGTTAAAAAAGTAAGAGAAACGGGTTCATTTTTTAACAAAAAGAGACTGTCGGTCAACCGTATTCTCACAGAGGAGAATATTGACGATATCGCTTTTCGACTAGAACAGTCACCCAAAAAATCATTAAGTCAGTTAGGGCAGCGTGTGTCTCGAAATATGTTCAGAAGATGTGAAATGTGCATTACAGAAGACACTTCCAGCATCTTTTATAAGGTAAGCTAATGAATTACGTCACATTTAAATGCTTAGCACACAAGTTTATGAAGTTTATGAAGCGTAATTATTATGAAATAGTCCGCGGCCGACGGTCGAACAATGCCGGAAACTGAGCGCTCGCTCGCCGGGAGCAGTTTCTTCCTTGTAGCGCTAACAGTGGGTTGCGTTTCCCGGCGAACGCCCTGTATTATTACACGACAATATTATATCGCAAAAACAAATAACGCTGCATACAACCGTTCAGAAGGGAGCCGACCGCGCGTAATATCTTCTAAGATGTTCATTGAAATTAAGTGATGCCAAAGACAATTTTGTTCACAATTAAATACTCTTAATCAACAACACATTTATTTGGATAAAGATTAATATTATTATGTTGATACAACTCTAACAAATAATTGGTAATAATGCATTAATTTCGACCAAATTTGATTACCATAAAAACGGTTCTAGTGAGTTAATCTTAAAAGATAGACATATACTGTCGCGGACATTTTTTTAGATCATTTCAAGAGGAATAATCCTTCCATACATATTTTTTTGGTATCTTGAACCGTTTTCGCAGCGCACGCAACAGAAGCCCTCAAAGATGAATAATTTTCCCCGTTTTTTCCACATTTTCCATTGTTTCTTCGCTCCTATTAGTCGCAGCGTGATGTTATATAGCTTAAAGCCTTCCTCGATAAATAGTCTATTCAACACAAAAAGAATTTTTCAATTCGAACCAGTAGTTCCTGAGATTAGCGCGTTCACACAAACAAACTCTTCAGCTTTATAATATTAGTATAGATGATAACCCAGTTCTTTGTGCCTCAATAGGAAGATCTTGAAGACGTGTGGTTTCAACAGGACGGTGCTACATAACGACCTTGCAACATTGACGGTTTTGCACGAGTCTTTTCCTGGTCGTGTCATCCGCGTTTTGGTGACCTGAATTGGATCTTGCGATTTAAAAACTATGGGCTTTTTTTCTGTGGGGTTTACTGGAGTCTCAGGTATACACTAAGAATCCCACACCACCCAAGCGTTAAAGCCGAAATTGGACGTTGAATCAACAAAATACCGCAACATTTATGCAAAACCGTTATGAAAATTTTGCTAAAAGACTACACGTGTGCCATCAAAACCATGAAGGCCAGTTACCGGACGTGTTGTTCCATACATAATTCCCAAATGTGTTCATTGTAAAAAAATAAATATTTCAATACTTTGTTACAAGAAATCATGTTTTATACAAAATTTAAATCTTGCGCTCATAATTTAACACCATTTGGAGCCGACAACGAAAAAATAGACACACGTGGCTCTCTCTAGTGGGCCGCATCTGTCTTCTTTTTTTTTTTTTTTTAATGGCATTCGGCAAAGGAGGCCATACAGCCAGCTCAATGTGTATTTTTTCCAATGTATGGACGCCACAGGACGGACAAGACATTCACACAGACACACAACACTTAACATCCATGCCCGCGGCCGGATTCGAACCGGCGGCCTTCGGCACGTGGAGCTAGCACTCCAGCCCCTACTCTACCGAGGCCGGCATATATCTGTCTTCACTATCTGCAGACTTGTGATAGTGTATATTTCGCTGCTAGATGGCGATAGTGACGTCATGAGTTGGCCTATGTTTTGTGCAGAATATCATCTCAGTGACAGCATTGAGAGGTTTCTTTTATGATCTATTGCTAATTTTACTATAACTTTTATCCCCGCCATGACGCATGACGCTGATGTGCCAAGGGCCGCCGTAAGCGGGCGTGCAAGGCGCATTATGTGGCAGGCGACCTAACAACTGCTTCGGGCGGCCGCCGACACTCGGGATGGCAACAATGGGGGCGGCAAATAATGTTCGAAGGGCCGCCAATCTCACAGTTTTTTAACCCGGTTCGGAAATTTCCTAGATCCACCACTGGCTGTAGTTAGACAGGGGGCGGCATAATCGATATTGCACGCGGGCGCTGAATCACCTAGCAGCGGGCCTGGATGTGCCTCGAGGTGGAGTGATGATTGTCCGTCCAGGCTTCTACTACCGACATAACCTTGGTCGCTGTGAGAAGCGAATGGCGACTAGACTCTTACTAGTTCCGAAGGGAGGGCCTCCGATTTTACATCATCTGCCCAGGCGAAGGGTGGATGGAAGAGTGTAGTGAGACTGATTCACAACGTACAAGTCTGTTCACCATTCTGCAGGCATATTGTGTACAGTATACGCTCAATGAGAGGTATGTATCACCAAAAAAAAGTTTATTTACGCCTGATGGCATGTTAGGAGTCATAAAGTGCCTCGAGAACTTGTAAGACGATACCCAGACGCACGATACCGTTCCGATGCCGGTTTGGATCAAGACCTCATGTGAATCGTAATTTCCATATTCCATAGTCACAGCAATATAGAAGTATTCTTTTTTTTGGACCTGATATCGAATCATGGCCAGTGTGAACTAGTAAATTGTGAATACAGCTCAAGTGGTAGATGGTCCAGCTGCAGTGTGTTTTCGAGCATCTCACTTGACAAAACAAAGTTAGAATTATTTTATCAACGAGCGGAGTGGTCGCACGCGGGCGATACTAATGAAAACAGCTTTATTTCAAACCATCAAAACAATACGAACTGTCACTGCCTTCTAAAATCCCGGGTGACATCTGTAAGCACTTTTGAGTCTAGGTACGGCATGTCTAATGTTTTTCAAATCGTAATATCGGTTAGTTCAAAAGCGCCTGCCGAGTGCAACCCAGCGCTATGACTTCAAGTCATACGCTTGAGCAGCACTGTTAGTATATAGGATATGTAAATAACATACAGAGATAATTGAATGAGAGAAAAAAATACACGCGTGTTGTAGTGTGATCTGTACCTTATTTTAACTGTAACAATGAATATGAATGTAAAGCTACGTGGCTTAGCTCGGGTACCTCCCCCCCCCCCCCCACAGGAGCCCAGAGTAGCTTTTTACCCAACCCCCCTTTTTTTAGATCGAGATTCTCGCAGGCAACTAAAGGTTTAATACCAACCCACTGTAACTGTATGCCTGTTTTGACATTAATGAACATTTTTCCGCCTAGTCACTTAACTTTTGAAAATCATTTAACTAATGACTCATAGCCAATGACCTTACAGCTAACAATAGGTTGCTGTCCAGTTACCATAAATTTCAATAAATATTTTTGTTTGTTCGATTACGCTATTTTTAATTGCAATAATTGAATAAGGTTACATGCTGATTCCGTTGAAGCATTGAACAAATAATTATTATGTTCACAGCCTTATCTATTTTTTTAAACTATAGCAACACTTTATTTTCCTATATTATCACAAGTGATGACTTACTTAATATAATTCCAGTGACGTTATAGATTCTAGGCATACTATTTCTTTGAGAAGAAAAATCCATCGGCTTAACAACTAAAGGAATGAAAACAATAATAATAATAACCTTATGTTATTTGACAGGCGTCGATATTTTTTAATTATAAAAAATAGTTACTTTTTTATCAGACCCAACCTCCAAAACATTTTTGTGAATCCAACTGCAGTGACAATGTTGAAATTCAGTAATGAAAAAATTTCAACACATTACCCTACGTGAATATGAAATTCTTGTGCGTAAATATGTACTAAGGATATTTGAACACAATAGGAAAAATAAATATCTGGAATCTAATTCGTCCATATAAAGTGAAACTGTAAAGCAAATCTTGGATGTACTTCTGTTTATGAGAAGCATACATAATGGAATTAGCTCAAAATTTTTTGTGGATGAACTTTATCGAAGAGATTGTAGATATTCTTGCAATAAAATCGTCTCGGGTGTCCAGCAAGATATGTTGTATAAACAAGACGTTTCAACAGCTAGCTCTGCTGTCTTCATCAGGTGTCAGGTCCCTTCTAGCTGACACCTGATGAAGACAGCATAGCCAACTATTGAAACGTCGTGTTTTACAACACTATCCGGCTTTACACCCGAGGGGATTTTATTGCATCAGTACGCCGGGAAAGTCTTCACTCACACATGTAGATTTTCTTGGTAGGTTTTAGATTCTTCTTTGTGATCCACAGCATAATGTTGAACGAAAAGAAAGTATTTTTAATTGCGTTCGTACTCACCCTAAAAACCAGGTGCAGGCATACAGTGCAGGTTCATTGCTCAGGCGTACCACGAAGGTGTAAGTTGCCATCGTGATCGTGAAGAAACCGGACAGACCCAAAGTAGTTTCCCTGTATCAATTAAAACAGATTGTATTATGAAATAAATTTCAATAGCCATTCTCAACCAACTTATAAACGTACATACAAAACTCATTAATGAAAACTGTAAAATCTTGACGTGCTTAAATTATGAATTCCAGGAGAAGCGAACAAATTGTTTCACCCAACAAATAATGAGTCGCTAAAAATGTAAGAAATGTTTCATGATACTGATAGGGTAAGCAAACCATCAAGATTAGAATCTTCTAGAGTTTCGGTTTGTCTATCCGTCTAATTAACTGATTTTATGTTAGTTGAAATTAGACGTACGAATTGCACTAGGAGATTTTGTTGGAGTAGTTGATGAACGTCTTAAATTTTGTACATCTTAGAGCGTATTGAACGATTTTCGATGTAAAATGTTTCTGTATATTAATTCATTTTTGCATTATTAGCAAATGAATTAATGTATATTTAACATACACTGACGAGCCAAAAATAACGAGATACCCTCTAATAATATATGGGTTTCCTTCAGCTCCGCAAAGTGCAGCAACTCGACGTAGGATAGACTGAATTTTGAGCTGAAGTCCCTAGGAAGAATCAGGAGCCATGCTGTCTCCATAGCCATCCATATTTGAGTGGTTGTGGAAGGTGCTGAACATCAGGCATGGCTCATTTCAGGCGATTTTTGTCACCAAACCATTTAATGGAACTATCCAAAGTGTTCATGAACCAGTCGCGTATAACTTTCGACATGTCATTAGAGATTGTTGTGTTTGTTATATTCTTCTTAATTCTTGAAACATTCCTATAATCTTCTCTCATCACATACGGTACAAGGAAGAACGCCTTCAATTATTAGAAAATGGGCCCTAAGTAATACTCTTCGGGCATCAAGGCAAACAGCGATAAAACAACAACAAGCAAGTTAACTTAGGAAGCGTCCACAAAATACGTGGCACATTTTGGCTTCTCTCGAACCGCTCTCCTCCCCCTTGTGGCACGTTGCTGCTTTTTCCTTTATTAATCTCAGAAGCCATTTTGCTACTGTTTTCTCTTGACAGACTATCGTTAAAATCATAGCGTATACAATGAACACAACCGATATTTTGCGTTATATACTTTTCTATAATTACAAATATTCTGAATTAAATGTTGACACTAGCCACTCCTGCAAATGATTAATTATTGGGAAAAACCTCTTAATCAGGTATAGTCAGAGATCCTTTTCTTCTTGAAGTGTTACAAAAAATATAATCCTTTTCTCATACATCACTGTTCACTAACTGATAAAACAATAAAAAACTAAGAAGAGCTGCATTTTTGTTTTCTTTTGCTGCAGTTCTGTCACCGTTCTTTCTACATTACCATGAAGCGATTCTTTGATATGTTTAGAAGATTTCCGTAACTCATTGGATAATGAAACATCTGCCTATCCAGCGAGGGGCAGGGGGGGGGCTGCTGCCCCCCCCCCCTAGAAGAAAAGTCAAATTGGCTTCTGTACGCGTCGACGAGTGAAGAACTGGCCCAGGAGCACTATGGGAGAGGAAAGAGTGACTGGATGATGCCTGATGAGTGTGAATCGAAATTTCGTGAAAATACACGTTGATATATTGACATAGTTACTGAAACATTTTCTGAGAATCCGAGACGGTTAATGTCTACATAAAAAACTATAATTGAGTTACGATCTTAATTAGCAACATAGAAGTCCTTGGATTAAGTAGTTGGATTACTATGTTAATCAATAATAAAATAGTTTCCTCAATAGGTTTGATTTTTAGTTGTAATAAATCGTCATGTTTCAGCCCCCCACCCCACTTCCTTGAAAAAATACGAGTTCCCCCCCCCCCCACCCTAGTTTTGATCCTGGATACGCCCTTGTAATGAAAACTCGTTGGAAAAACATTTTCGAAGTGTCACATTGATCTTGAAAATTCACTAAAAGAACAGAACTAGAATTATTTTATCTACGAACCATGTAGTCACACGTGGGCGATCCTAATCAAAACAGCTTTATTTCAGACCAGCAAAACAACGCGAATTGCCACTGCTTTGGAAAATCCCGGGTGACATCTGTAAGCGAATTTGAGTCTAGGTACTGCATATTAATGTTTTTCGTAACGTAATGCACCATCGCTTGTCGGTTAGTTCAAATGCGCCAGCTGCGTGCCGCCCAAGGCTATGACTTCAAATCATGGCACTGTGAGTATACAGAATATCTAAATTATACACGGAAATAATTAATGAAGGAAATAAATATTCTGTAAGTTACTTTAACTGCGACAAATAATATGAATGAGAAGCTACGTGGTTTGGCACGGACAACCCCCACCCCCTCGCCACGTAGCCCAGCGTAGTTTTCTATCCAACCTCACCCTAGGTCGAGTCACGAAGTATATGGACGCTCCCTTTGGGAAAAATATCAATATTAGGCTTCCGGAACATGAAAATAGTTTAGAAACGCTTAATTTTTACATAAAAATGCATGGATCCTATTAATGCCCGACCCGATGTTCGGGTGGTTGCGGCACCATGATGGTGTCCCGCACCTGACACGGGTTAGCTGGTTCTATTCCGGGAGGTGGAAGAAATTTTACCATTAATACTTGGCTCACTGGTTTGGAGAGTTGGTGGTGCATAATTGTGCACCAGATTTCTGGGTGAAATTAAAAAACTCTCCGCTGTTGATTTGTCAGTCGGATAGGACTTTAAACTTGATCGCCAATTGATCCTGAGTGGGCCGGAAATGAGGTTCGTCTTCCTGCTTCACTGATCATACAAACATTACGGTCATCCTAACAAAATAGTTGCGCGTATATCACTGGGGAAGGTACCACAGTTAAATTTGTCAATAATGTTGCCGTAGAGGAGAAGCTCCCTGCTCCCAAGACGGTGTCACACGGTAAGGGAGATAGTCTTCATTAGGTCCTCTCAGGTTTAAAGTCAATCGAGTATCATCGTAGGCTGGTAATTCAATCTACAGTTCATAGAGCATGATACTCAAGTTTGCAAAGAGTGAATGAAAGGAGCGGTTGTACGCTATGCTCATGGTGCTTCGGTTATTGAGTACATTCATCAGTAGTGAATAACAAATACGGAAAAGAAGTTATCAAGCTGAATGATAGAAACTCTAATACAGTAATTTAAATGGTTTGAAATTACCAACTTCTGACACCAAAAATTGTAATAATTTACCAATAAGCTGACAACTGGACTACTGATGCAGATAAAAAATTATTGAGTCATTGGCTATCACGAAAATGGAATTTCATAACCGACTTCTGATATGAATCCTATTTCACTCTCGGTAGAATATGATATTAAATTCTGAATGCGATTAATGATGGTTAATAATAAAAAACAGAACATTTGTTTAAGAGAGAAAGAAAAGAAATACAATTAGGCACAGTACTGAGTTGATATAAATTGTAGAACTGACAATTTGGCAACTTAAATTGTCTGCGTTCATCTAGTTTCTATGTTTACATCTACCTGTTATATTTGCTGTTCATTATAATAGAATTAATATTATAACAATCTATAAAAGCTATATTAGGATTCCTTACGCTTTTTAAAGAAGATAATGTATGGACAGATTGGTTAAAGAGGTATGTTAGTAAGTAGATGGTAGGTACGAGCACAAAGCATGCAAACATGATCAATTGTCCAGCTTGATCCCACTCTTTAATTTTTATATAAAAAACTGAATTAAAATTGACAATGCTTTACTTATAGAATTTCAGAAGGTTCCATAGTGAATTAAGCGTCACTGTAGTAAAATATGATGTAATTGATTAATTAATTTGTGGAAGTTTGGTTCAGACATTGTTGACGATGTTATTGTGATGTCAAAAAAAAATTAATGAAGAAATTGAATAGAAATCATGACTGAACATTTTAATTGATTACATTGAAAAGAAAAAAATCAAATTTAAAATTAATTGCTGAGCCCATCATTTACATTTTCTGGCTTGCATAAACTGATGACCTATGATATACAGAGAAGAGGAACAAATTAAATGCATTTCTGAATTTTATATTTAGATACCTGCAAATAACATGCCGAAATTTGATCTTTATATCTTCTTAAATCCGTAGAAGATAGTCAGTAACTACGCTAAACTTAGTAAGAAAAACTACTTTTAAAGTATCATATTAAAAGGCATATGAATAGTGTAGATACTGAGTTTGTTACTTGAACTTGTGAGTCTTGTCCAGTAGGATTCCAATAATGACAGCTCCCGTCATTCCACCAACAACCAAGAGGAGTCCAACGCGCCCGCCGATTGCTTCCCCGTTCTGCAAAACAAGCAACAAATTTTTGTGACTACGTAAGTATTCAAATCAATGTATAGAAAGGGTATCTGAAATTCCAGTTGCCGATTCTGGCAGGTAGACATAAACATAACATTAAAACATGCACGATACCCTGTCATGTTATAAGTAATTTCATTTGCTGTATGAATTTCCACACTTTTACACAATGTTATCAACTCAGGTCATGTTATTCTCCTGGCACCTTACAAAGCTCAGAAATTTCCAAGGTCTTTGCTGGATACGGTATCAATATTCAAGGCATAATAGGAATGGCAACAATTATCGGAATTAATTTTACGAGATAAATGTTTTTGCTATTATGTAACTTTAAAATTAGTCACAAAGGTAAACATCTATAAAAAAATCAATTAAAACTAGAAAGTGGTATTGTTAGGAAAGCTGAAATTTCTCTAACCTAAAATTCGATTTGATAAAAAGGCAAACATGTATACGGTAGGGGGTCAGGGGCGTAGCTACTATGGGGCTAGGTGGTGCAGTGCACCGGGGCCCCTACGCTCTGGGGGCCCCCAAGCATACCTCAGGGGGCCCCAAGAACACCTCTGGGGACCCCCAAGCGCAGTTCAGAGGGCCCACGGGCCTTCACGGCAAACTGGCGACCCTTTTTATTTAGCTCTATCATCGTCTAAGGGGGCCTAAGACATAGGGAGCCCCCTCACTAAGAGGCCCTCTTGCTCAGCGGGGCCCCAGCCTCAGCTCAGGGGGCCCCTACTAGCAACACAAAGCTAAACAAAGGTCGCCCATATGGTCTGAGGTCCCAAAATAATTTTTTTGCACCGGGGCCCTAGTTGACCTAGCTACGCCACTGTAGGGGGTACTGTTGTTTATTATCAAAATTATACATGAATTAAGGCATCAGTCGGGTAACCACAAAAAAATTATATCTGTTCTCGTTTTAACGGTTTTATTGCTAATCACTAAATGTAACCAACCAGGGATAACCGCAAACAGGCCTCATTGAAGGCTTGTTGCCAAACAAATACTGGAACGTGTTTAAGTCTGAGAGTCTGTCTTTTACAAAATAGCATTAAACAGTGTGGAGAAAATAAGACCATATAATAGCTACGTTTATCAAGGGGTGTAAGGTTTTGGGAGAGACTGTATTAGCCTCTTCCAAATAAATTTCATCCTTTCCTTGACGTGGTGCTCCCTGTTTGCAAGGACGAGGCCCTGGCGACTGAAAGATTCCCGGTATAAGGAGTCACCCACTGCTTGCCCTTAAAGGAGGGCGGAAGAGCAGTGGGCGGCCCCTAAAGGCGCATGAATCAGAAATGATCAACGGTGTGACGATGCAGAAGACACATGGGAGCCAATGCATTAAAGTTTATCGCGAGGACATGTAATCCTCTCAAAAGACATACTTCTGGGTAAAATATTCCGAAACGGATCTCGGGTTGAGACTGCTTAGGTAGGAGTCATCAGAACGGATAGAATCATTCCACGAGTCGGAGAGTGATATGATAGAAGTCTGAACAGGGGGTAGACTAGAAAACTTAAAAAGGGAGATGGAACGACTTAAGTAAGATGTAATTGTGATTAGTGAGGTTATAAGGCAGGACGAACAGGACTTATTGTTTGAGGAACACAGAATAAGTAGCACAAAAAGCTGTCAATGGAGTTATTGGATTAGGATTTATAATGGACAAAAGAGTAGGCAAACGGGTGAGTTACTGTGAATAGTTTAGTGAAAGGATTATTTTGACGAGGATAAAAACTAAGCCTGCTCCAACCACATTGGAGCAATCGTATATATGCCAACGTCACAGGGTAACGATGAAGAAATAGAGAAAATATACCCTGAAATTGAATAATTAATCCAATATGTGAATGGGAATAAAAATCTAATAAGAATGGGTGATAATGGGAGAAGGTAAAGATGGAAGTACTCTAGGAAGCTTTGGTCTAAGCGAAAGAAATGAACGAGTACGCAGGTTGTTAGAATTTTGTGAAAAATACAAAATTGTAGCGGCGAACACACTATTTAAGAATAGTACACGAAGGATATACACCTGGAAACGTCCAGGGGATAAAAGTAGATATCAGCTGGATTATATCATGGGCAAACAGAGATTCAGGAATCAAGTTCTAGACTGTAAAGCATACCCAGGTGCAGACATAGACTCTGACCACAGTCTGATAGTTATGAAATGCAGGCTGAAATTCAAGAGAATAAAGAAGTAAAACAAGCAGAAAAGACTATAAGTGAACAAATTGAAACAACCTAAAACGATAGAAAAGTTTGCATAGATGGTAGACGTGGGTCTAAGAGATAACTCTGAAAGGAGTTCAACTGAGAACGCATGGAATGCATCGAAGAGAGAAATAATCAAAGTTGGTAAAGAAACATAAGGCTTTCGGAAACAAGCCACCCGGAAACCTTTGATTACAGAAGAAATTCTGAAGATATGGATCAGAAGAGAAAACACAAAAATGCTCAGGGTGAAGCAGGGAGAGAGCAGTATAGACATTTTAGAAATCAAATAAACAGGAAATGCAAAAGCAAAAGAAAAGTGGCTGCAAGAAAAGTGCGGAGAAGTAGAAAAGTAAATGGTGGTAGATAAAGTAGATGTGACCTATAGGAGCATCAAACAAAATTTTGGAGAAATGAAGTAAAGATGTGTAATTATTAAAGTTGTTGGTAGGAAACCTCTTTTAAACTCAGAGGACAGAGGTAACAGATGGAAGGAATACATAGAGAAACTGTATGATGGAGAGGATTTAAACATAAGTGTACTGGAAAAGAAGGCGATGTCGGCATTGATGATTTAGCAGATCCTGTTTCAACAACAGGACAGTGATTTGAAGGATTTGAGATCAAATAAGGCAGATGGGATTGATGATATTCCTGCAGAACTTCTGAAATCTCTGGGAGAAGAAGGAATCTAAAGATTATTCAATTATTTCACAAAGTTGTGAAACAGGAGAGAATCCAACTGATTTTAATAAAAGTATAATCTTCACATTTCAGAAGAAAGCACAAGCAGACAAATGTGAGAATTATCGTTCTATATGTCTAATATCACATGCTTCAATATTCTTGACATTGATTGTATACATATGAATAAAAATGATAGTAGAAGAGAAAGTAAGTGAAGATCAGTTTGATTTACGAGAAACCGTGGTACAAGAGAAGCAATTCTGGCGTTAAGATTAATACCTGAAAGACGGATAAAAAAAAGGATACTTTTTTCGCGTTGCTGATTTAGAAAAAGCTTTAGATAATCTTAGGTAGTGAATCATGAGAGATATCAGTTAAAAATGGTATGAGACAAGATTGTAGTCTATCGCCATTAATAATCAATTAGTATGTAGAGGAAGTAATACAGGAAGTAAAAGAAAAATTTGAATGTGGCCTAGGTGTTCAAGGAGAAAAATCAGTATGCTACGATTTGCTGATGACACTGTCATGTTAGCAGAATGGACTGAGGATATTGAGAAGTTACTGAATGTCATGAATAAAATACTGAAGGAAGGTTTTGGACTAATATAAACCAAAGCAAGACAAAAGTGATGAAATGTAGTAAAAATGAAAGCAGTTATAGTGGATTAAATATAAAAATAGGATCGGATGCAATAGCAGAAGTAAATGAATTCTGCTACTTAGGAAGTAAAATTACAACAGAGGGCGGAAATAGGAACGATTTTAAAAGCAGAATAGCACTAGCGAAAAGAGATTTAATAAAAAGAGAATAATTTAGTTTCAAATATCTATCTAAGACTCAGAAAGAAGTTTTTAAAACTCTATGTGAAGTTTTGGAAATGATGGGTGAGGAAAGAAGTTTGTGGAAGAGTCTTACAGAATGAAGAGACAGGATGGTAGGTCACGTTTTAAAACATGCAGGATTGGTTAATTTGGTAGTGGAGGGAACAGTCGTAGGTAGGAACTATAGAGGTAGGCATTAGAATATATGAAGCAGATAATTGAAGATGTAGGTTATAAGGGGTGTGTTGAGATGAAGAGGTTAGCACAAAATAGGAAGGGATTGCATCAAACCAGTCGAGGAACTGGTGACAAAGCTTGGCTAGCGTTATACCTAGAGATTTGGATCTCTACAGATAAAAGAGACTGAATTAAGTGTTAATAATGCATGGACTAAAACAAAAGTAAAAGCAGACATAAAAAAATTAGATTCAAATTAAACACATTAATTTTTGTGTATCTCATAGACTGTATGGGGTGTAAGGGTTTGGGAGAGGCTACTAACCTTTTCCAACCAAATGTCAACCTCTCCTTCACGTGGTGCACCCTGTTTGACAGACGAGGCTCTGGCGACTGAAAGATTTCCGGTATAAGGAATCACCCACTGCTTGCCAACGGCCTCCGAAAGGAGGGCGGAAGAGCGGGGAGCGGTTCAGGGCACCCTCTTGCCCTAGGGGTTGGAAACGGCCTCTAAATGATCAACGGCATGGGGATGCAGAAGGCAACGGGAAACCACTGCTTTAAAGACCCAAAGGGTATCCCGAGGACATGTAATCTTCTCAAATTACATATATCATGATGAATTCTTCCTGGGTAAAATATTCCGGAGGTAAAATAGTCCCCCAATCGGATCTCCGGGTGGGGACTGCTCAGGGAGGAGTCATCAGAATGGATAGAAACATTCTACGAGTCAGAGCGTGGAATGTTAGAAGTCTGAATAGGGCAGGTAGGTTAGAAAACTTAAAAAGGGAGATGGAACAACTTAAGTTAGATGTTGTTGGGATTAGTGAGATTAAATGGAAGGATGCACAGGATTTCTGGTCTGGGGAACACAGGATAATTAGCACACAAGCTATCAATGGAGTCACTGGTGTAGGATTTGTAATGAACAAGAAAGTAGGGTGAGTTATTATGAACAGTTTAGTGACAGGATTATTTTGATGAGGTTAGAAACTAAGCCCGTCCCAACCACATTAGTACAAGTCAGCAGGGGCGGATCCAGGATTTTGTTTTTTTGGGGGGGGGGGGCTTGGCTTGAGTGAATTTTGGTTCAGAGGGCTTGCGTTCAGTGGATTTTGGTTTTGGGGGGGACTTGAGTCGGGAAAAAGGTAGTATTTATAGCCTCCTCAAATCCGTAGAGCTAAAAAAAAGCCACTGGATCCGCCCCCTGTACAAGTGTATATGCCAACATCACAGGAAGATGACGAAGAAATAGAAAAAATATATAGCGAAATTGAAGAATTAATCCAATATGTAAAGGGGAAGGAAAATCTAATAGGTGATTGGAATGCAATTATGGGAGAAGGAAAAGAGGGGAATACTGTCTGAACTTTTGGTCTAGGAGAAAGAAATGAGCGAGGAAGCAGGTTGCTAGAATTTTGTGAAAGATATAAGCTAGTAGTGGCAAACACACTGTTTAAGAACCATGCAAGAAGAATATACACCTGGAAACGTCCTGGGGATACAGGCAGATATCAGCTAGATTATATCATGGTCAAACAGAGATTTAGGAATCAAGTTCTAGACTGTAAAGCGTACCCAGGAGCAGACATAGACTCTGACCATAATTTGATAAAAATGAAGTGCAGGCTGAAATTTAAGCGAATAAGGAAGCAGTATAAGCAGAACATACTGGAAGTAAATAAACTGAAACAATCTAGCACGAGAGAAAAATTTGCAGAAATTTACTACTTAGGTCTAAGAAGTAACTCTGTAAGGAGCTCAACCGAGAAGGAATGGAATGCATTAAAGACCGAAATAATGAAAGCTGGTAAAGAAACATTAGACTTTAGGGAACAAGCTGCCCGAAAACCTTGGATCACAGATGAAATTTTGGAGCTGATGGACCAGAGGAGAAGGTACAAAAAATGCTCAGTATGATTTTTTTTTTTTGTAACAGTTTAACGTCCCTTTTTAACAACGTGGTCTTTAGAGACGGGAAAGGATGGGGGCAAGGAATGGGAAGGAATTCGGCCATGGCCTTTTTGAAGGAAGCATCCCGGCATTCGCCTGGAGTGATTTGGGGAAACCATGGAAAACCCAAATCTGGATGCCCGGACGGGGATTCGAACCGCCGTCCTCCCGAATGAGAGGCCAGAACGCTATCCGTTACACCACCACGCTCGGTGCTGCTCAGTATGAAGCAGGAAGAAAGCAGTAGAGGCAATTTAGAAATCAAATAAGTAGGAAATGCAAAATAGCAAAAGAAAAATGTCTACAAGCAAAGTGTGAAGAAGTAGAAAAGGAAATGGTCGTAGATGTAGCCTACAGAAAGATCAAACAGAATTTTGGAGAAATGAAGAAAAGAGGTATGAACATTAAAGCTGCCGATGGGAAACCTCTATTAAGCTCAGAAGATAGAGCTAACCGATGGAAATAATACATTGAGAAACTGTATGTTGGGGACGACTTGAACAATAGTGTAATGGAAAAGGAAGGCGATGTCGACATTGATGACTTAGGAGATCCTGTGTTGAGGACAGAATTTAATAAAGTTCTGAATGACTTGAAAGCAAATAAGGTAGTTGGAATTGATGAGATCCCTACAGAACTTCTTAACTCTTTAGGAGAAGAAGGAATCGAAAGATTATTCAAGCTGATATCAAAAAGTTATGAAACAGGAGAAATTCCAACTGATTTTAATAAAAATATCATCTTCACACTTCGAAAGAAAGCACAAGCCGACAAATGTGAGAATTATCGCACCATTAGTCTAACATCACATGCTTCAAAATTACTGACCAAAATAATATACAGAAGGATGGAAAGGGTAGTAGACGAGATATTAGGTGAAGATCAGTTTGGGTTTAGGAAAAATCGAGGTACAAGGGAAGCAATTCTGTCTTTAAGATTAATACTTGAAGGGCGGATCAAGAAAAACAAAGATACTTTTACGGCATTTGTTGGTTTAGAAAAAGCTTTTGATAATGTTAGGTGGGACAAGATGTTCAAAATTTTAAAGAAGTCAGGTCTAAAGTATCCAGATAGAAGAATACTCTATAAACTATATAAGAATCAGGTGGCTATAATAAAAATAGAGAATCACGAGAGACATGCATCAATTAAAAAGGGTGTGAGACAAGGTTGTAGTCTATCCCCGTTAATATTCAACTTGTATGTAGAAGAAGCAATGAAGAAAGTCAAAGAAAAATTTCCGTGTGGCATAAGGTTAGAGGGAGAAAAAATCAGTATGCTACGATTTGCTGATGAC
The DNA here is from genome assembly GCA_031002005.1 of Vandiemenella viatica. Lineage (NCBI taxonomy): Eukaryota > Metazoa > Arthropoda > Insecta > Orthoptera > Morabidae > Vandiemenella > Vandiemenella viatica. The sequence continues at coordinate 72,448,373 of CM061921.1, read as the reverse complement.
ATTGTCTTGTTAGCAGAGAGGGCTGAGGATATTGAGAAGTTACTGAATGGCATGAACAAAATACTGAAGGAAGATTTAGGAATAAATAAAAATCAAAGCAAGACAAAAGTGATGAAATGTAGCAGAAATGATACCAATACTATTAGATTAAATATAAAAATAGGAACGGATGCAATAGGAGAAGCAAGTGAATTCTGTTACTTGGGAAGTAAAATTACAACAGATGGCCGAAGCAGGAATGATGTTAAAAGCAGAATAGCACTAGCAAAAAGAGCCTTCATGAAAAAGAGATATCTTTTAGTTTCAAATATTGATCTAGGAATTAGAAAGAAATTTTTAAAACTCTTTGTGTGGAGCACAGCACTTTATGGTAGCGAAACATGGACTTTAGGAATACCGGAAACAAAGAAAATTGAAGCATTTTAAATGTGGTGCTACAGAAGAATGCTGAAAATTAAGTGGTCAGACAAAGTAAGAAATGAACGAGTTTTGGAAATGATGGGGGAGAAAAGAAGTTTGTGGAAGAACTTACGAAAAGAAGAGACAGGCTGGTATTTTGAGACATGCTGGATTGGTTAATTTGCTGGTGGAGGGAACAGTCGAAGGTAAGAACTGTAGAGGAAGACAGAGATTAGAATATACGAAGCAGATAATTGAGGACGTGGGTTGTAAAGGGTATGCAGAAATGAAGAGGTTAGCACAGGATAGGAAAGGATGGAGGATTGCATCAAACCAGTCGAAAGACTGAGGACAGCAAAAAAAAAAAAAAATAGACTGTATTGATTCACATCATTTTATTACGAATTGTGCAGAATATTTACCTCAGGATTTATATTTTAGGTTAAGAACGGATATCAAAGGCGAGGGTATTTTAATTGTATGTCAAATCTGGATAAATTTCTTGGTAACAGAACGTGAAATTCAGTATCTGTAAGAGAGTGTATACATTTAATAAATTTTAAAAATCTTGAGCATAGCTGCGTGTCAGCAACGGTAATGTAATTTTAACGTATGTGTAATGTCGTATTTTAAAGATAAAAGCTATATATATACAGAGTGTTACAGAAAAATTTATACACAATTCAGGAGAAGAAAAAACATATGGAAACGTTTTCATACAAAATGTTTATTAGCCTGAAAGTAAGATTATAAGTCTGTTTGAAGTTTCCAATACACTTTCTGGGGTAAATGTTTATGTTAAGTGTTCAAAGTGATGGCTTTCTGCATCAATGCATTTCTGAACACGGGTTGCGACTGATTCGGTAACTACCGCTAAAGTTTCCAGTGGGATATCTGCGCACACTGTTCTAATCTCATCCCAAAGTTCGTTCAGGTTATCTGGTTTTCTTCTGTACACCTGGTCTTTCACTGATCCCCATAAGTAAATGTCCAACGGTGTTAGATCTGGAGAACGCGCAGGAAACTCGATTGGAACCCTGCGTCCTATCCAATTCTCTGGAAAATGTAGAACAAGGTATGCTCTTACATCCCTATGGTAGTGCGCAGGGGCGCCATCTTGTTGATAATAAATCCTCTCATTACCGTACAGTTCATGAATGGCAGGTAAAATTGAATCGTTAAGCATTCTCAGATAAAGTTCACCGGTTAAAGTACCTTCATAACGGAAAGGACCAATGAGTCCCCTACGAGTCAATCCGCACCACACATTTACACCAGGCAAATTCACAGCCGTTGCCACTGTGATGTGGGGATTATTGTCAGCCCAGTACACACAATTGTGTCTGTTGACAGTTCCATTGAGCTTGAACTGTGCTTCATCTGACCAAACCACATACCCAACAAATCCCGGAACATTGTTAACCATGTCCCGAAACCATTCACAAAATTGTAACCTACGATCTGAGTCGTCGTCGTTGAACTGTTGCACCAGTCTAGGAATGTATACTTTAAACTTGCCTTTCTTCAGAATGCGTAGCACGCTGATATGACTTACACCACTCTCACGCGCACATTGCCTTGTAGATTTTTGTGGCGACTGCTGAAAGCGTTCCAGCACCGCAGCCGAGGACTCGTCACTCGTAGCTGTGCGAGGTCGCCCTGATCGGCCTTTGTGTACATCACACACTGTTCCATGCAGCTCGAATTTGTCACGTATACGGGTAATTGTTAACCGTGTAGGTGGATCTGTACCAAACTCACGTCTCCACTGTCTCTGGACAGCAGCCACATTCTCAAATTTCCAGTACCACTTCAACAATTGCTTACGCTCTTCAAAGTTCAACCGTACTTCCGCCATGTTGATATCAGTTAAACACCGCTGCCCGCGTCACGGCCCTAGCTTGCTGCCACCTATTGAGCAAACATCACACTACGTTTGCACCAAATTTCATCCTCTCAAGCGTGAAAACGAACTCTCTATGACCTTTAAAAGTGTGTATACATTTTTTGGTAACACTCGGTATATTTTATCATAGTGCAATTTTAACATGAATTTTTGTTTAGGTGTCATACTTCTGAAGAAGACAAACATGTATTTGTCGGAATTGCAGTAAAGTTTTAAACAATAAAAACTTTTAAGCAACTGGTGGCGTTTTCGTGGTTTTATGCTAATATAAAATTTAATAAATTGTTTTGAAAAATCAAGACTTCAACTTGATTCAACCATAGTGAAGTTATTAGAGTTTATTAGTCAACTGGAATTTAAACTAACTTACTTTTTCTTCCACAACTTTGGATTTGAATCTGTAAAGTAGCTTCCTGTAATGCCAACTCAAATTTCACTATGAGCTAAAGTCATGCACATGCTTGAAGCAATCTTTGAATTTTCAGATGGAATACCGACGTCGCAAGACGACACAATGGTCACGTATACGAAGTCTCGGGACAACTAACTTCGATCATTGCGGAGTATAGCGGTCTTAATCAAAGACCAACTCTCTCCTTGAACGTAAACAATCACTCAGGTAAAAGTGACTGTCTTTGAAATAACATCACTGCTATATACACTGATCAGCCAAAACGTTATGACCAACTGCATATTAGTGTGTTGGTCCATCTTTGGAGTACAATACAGCAGCGATTCGGCGTGGCATGGATTCGAAAAGTCCTTGTTAGGTTTCCGGCGTTGTCTGGCAACAGATGTCTACGTAGAGTACAATGCTGGTGCAGGCATAAGTGTTTCGGAGCACACTCTGCTGTCAGATCTGCTACAGATCGCAGACTATCCCGCTATACAGGGCGGTCAAGCCTCCGAACACCTTGTCGCCCAGTCGTGGTTTCACCGCCCTTCAACCCCTCTGCATAGATGCTCACTACAGTAGCACGCGAACAGCCGACAAGCATCGCCGTTTCAGAGATGCTCGTTCGCAGGCGCCGCGTTCACAAACCACCGGCCCGTAATTTAAGGTAATTGCGTGACCTGTGTGTAGATATCTAGTGCCAACTGCGGAAACCTAACAAGGACTTTTCGAATCCATGCCACGCCGAATCGCTGCTGTATTGCGCTCCAAAGTTGTACCAACACGCTAACAAGCAGGCGGTCATAATGTTTTGGCTGATCAGTGTACAGCCAGAACAGAGCGCAACGCGCGGCAACGAACAGATAATACCACTTTTACTTTATTTTACAACTATCCTGTTCATTCCTCGGATGGCTTTTTTTTTTTTTTTTTTTACTTATGGATTTACGCCTCGTCGACGGCTAAGGTCATTAGAGGCGGGATGGGACTGGGGACAAGGAACGGGAAGGAATTTGGCCATGGCATTTTTGAAGGACGCATCCCGGAATTCGCCTGGAGTGATTTGGGGAAACCATGGAAAACCCGAATCTGGATGCCTCGTATGGCATCCTCCTCGTACCTTATACGTGTTTCTATTTTTTTTTTAGTAGAAGTCATATTGCAGAATAGGGATATTCCGGAAGAATTCGTTTTCTCCTCTGATTTAGTACCCGCCTCTTTGACAGGTCGCTTGCTGAGCTACAGATTTATCCGGCACTTGCAACGGGGTTAACCATTTCGAGGATTGGTGGCAGAAGGAATTTTCACCATTCGGCATTGGGACTAGAGGACGGGAGAGGTGGCTGTGCATGATTCCTAACCAGATTGTGTTCCAGAGTCCTGGGTTGGATCTCAAACCTCTCTGAAATGCGCATGTAATGTAAATATAGATGTGTACAATACTGTTGGCCGGTATATCTCCAAAGGGTCCGGCTGCGAGTAATTTTTTTTATTATTATTATTGATTTTCCGAGCATGCGCACTTTAACCCACTAATCTTATCTGGTATAGAGAACCTATAGGTTAACATGGAATCCAAACCATGGAAGCATTCACATTACGTAGCAAGCTGTACCAGAGGTGAAGGTCGGGTTAAGAGTCTTTGTAAATCTCAGTCGAGACCAGGGTTTGAACCAGAGACCTTTTGATCTCAGTCAGACGGTTTAACCACTGGGCCTTCAGACCATTCACGCATACTGTACTAATGATTCGTCCGTTAGATAGGGATAGTAAACTTCACGCCCCCATTGAAGTCTTTCGGAAGGGTAGGCCTGAATGGGCCATCACCGGATTTCACTCTCCCTTCTTTCACCCATCGAGCCCTGAGTGTAAGTGGTAATGCTCGGTCTTTACGTTTTGGAGGTCGTGGGTTCAAAATCCCTTGCAGCCATCCAAATTTCGGTCTTCCATGATTTCCCGAAACCACTTTAGTCGAATACCAGTATGGTTCCTTCAAAAAACCATGGCCGAATTCCTTACCGTTCCGGGCCCCTATCTCCTCCCGCCTCTAATGACCTCTATGGTGATGAGAGGGTACAGCCCGACGGAAAATCGGAATTCCTTCGTTCATATATACATAACACAACAAACGTACCACTCTTAAAATCATACATGAAAATACTTAAACGTATGGATGAAGTGTAACTTTGCTAAGTGTATCTCGTGCGGGAGGACTCAATGAACTTCTGGTGAAGACCATTCAAGTCAAAAACAAACTCAAATTATAACCCCCTGGTAATTTGGAACTCGCCGAAAGCTCTTCGTAGTTTAGGAGGAGTGATACAAGGCTTAAAAGGCTATCGGTGAGAAGCGAACAGCCTATTCACGGAATAGTGAAACAAGATAAGTAGACTGAAGTTTCATGACTATATTGACTATTGACGTTTATCTCCTCGCAAGTCGTTTTAGTTACAAATGCGGTAACAACTTCAAGTCAGTTAAAATTTTTCAGTAATGACGAACAGCAAATAAAAAAAGGAGAAATGACACATGAATGAGTAGTTGGCAAAATGCCTTTATCGTGACAGTAGTCACATTTCATGAGGAACCCTTCAACAGTTGCTTACTTTATGAAAGTAACAATAAAATTTCAGTTGTGTGAATTTTGTTAGTGAGATTTCACTGAAGACTATTTTTTTTCTTATGGTTTTACGCCTCGTCGACGTCGAGGTCATTAGAGGCGGGAAAGGACTGGGGGCAAGGAACAGGAAGGAATTCGGCCATGGCCTTTTAAAGGAAGCATCCCGGCATTCGCCTGGAGTGATTTGGGGAAACCATGGAAAACGCAAATCTGGATGCCCGGACGGGGATTCGAACCGGCGTCCTCCCGAATGCAAGGCCACCCACCACACTCGGTCGTTCTTAATAACTCTTTGATTAATATATCAGCTTATATCGGGAATCTGGGATTCATAACCCACTTTGCACATATAAATTTGAATTTCAAATTGTTTCCAGATCTTGAATCTACATTTCGGACTGTGCTTAAAATCAAACGGTCATTGAGTCCTTCCCACACCTTAGTGAAAAAGAATAATGACTGCCCTCCAACTTGTAATACTATTCGCAACTTTCAAAGTCATCTAACGAATGAATGAGGAGAAGACACTAAATGTCTATATTAAATCATCGTGCCATATGTGCTAAACAGCAGTAATTACGCTGGTGGAAGAAATTTTCAGCATCCTATATGCTATGTCCGTACGGCGGCCGTAGTTGAACGGCGATGGGGCGGTCCGCAGGAGATGGTCACGAAGAACCCGAACAAGTCCAAAGAGCAGGCCGAACGTCACCGAGGATAAGCACAGTCACGAGTCCGAAAGCGATTCACTGAGTCCAAGAGCGAGTACCGTAGACGTAGCCGAGACGAAACACTGTAGAGAGTCCAGAGACGAAGCACAGTTAACGGAGACGCGACCGGAAGCGCAGCGAACACCGAACTGGATGAATGGAGCTGCGCTGGCTTATTTATATCCGAGCCGGGTCGGCTCTGATTGGCCGTGGCGGAAACTGTGCTGCGGTGGCGCTGGTTGCGCTGATGCCAGCGCCGTCTATACTATGTCGATTTCCATGTCGCCTGCCGCAATGTCAGGACGGGATACCAGATCCCTCCCCCCTGAAGTTGGCGCGTACGGACGGAAGCGCCCTGGACGATGCTTGGGTTGATGAGGCTGGAATGATTGTGGTATCCCGGCCGCATCATGCGCCGACGTACTCCATGGTTGAGGACGTGGTGACGTGGGTGCCGATGTGGTTGTTGGATGGTTGATGGATGTGTCCATTTCGACGTCACTCTCGTCCGGCACTGCTGGCTTTCTTGGGCGCAAGTTGTATCGTCGTTGTGGGGAGGGTGGTTGTGGGACCTCTGCTAATGGCGCTGATGGTGGTATACTATATTCTTCCTGATATTGTTGTGATGGTGATGGGCCTGTTGTGATGTGAGGACGCAGCTGGTTTTGATGACGGCGTTCTATTCTGTGTGGCGTTTGTACTGAGACGACACGGCGTCCGTGTGTCCCCACTACTGTTGCTGGCACCCAAGTAGCGTTCCCTCCGTAGGCGCGTGCCCAGACCGCGCTGCCTGGCGTGTACCGATGGGACGGTCTGGACCGGGGCTCTGCCGGTGATGGTGCCAGGAGGTGCAGCATCGTTCGTGGTTGTCGCCCATGGAGCAGTTCTGCTGGGCTGCGACCATTAATTGGTGTTGTCCGGTATGTGCTGAGAAAGAGGGTGAGGGCGGAAGACGTCGTAGCTGACTGTACCTCTTTCAGCATTTGTTGTTTGAACGTCCTTACGAGCCGTTCTGCTTCGCCATTTGAGGCGGGATGGAATGGAGGACTGAAGATATGTTTGATGCCGTTAGCCACGCAGAATTCTTCGAATGTGGATGCTGTGAATTGGGGCCCATTGTCTGAGACGAGGGTGCGTGGTAACCCCTCGATGGCCAAAACCTGGCTTAATGCATTTAGTGTGGCTTCCGTCGTTGTGGATGTCATGCGAACAACGTACGGGTACTTTGAATAGGCATCAATTATAAGTAGCCACATAGTTCCCAAAAATGGGCCTGCAAAATCCAGATGAATACGGTCCCATGGTTGGCGGGGTGTGGGGCCAGGGGGCGAAAGCTTGCGGTGGCGCTGCCTGATGTTGGGCGCAGGCTGTGCAGCTGCGTACCATCTTCTCGATGTCTCGATTGATTCCTGGCCAATAAGCATGTCTTCTTGCGAGATTTTTCATACGGGACATGCCCCAATGTCCTCGATGCAGGAGCTTTAGAATTTGTGAGCGCAATTCCGCTGGGATGACTACACGATGTGTGTCCGTTTTCTGCGTCCAAAAGGATGACGCCGTCTGTGACCGAGAGTCTGTCAGATATGTGGCGCCATGTCTTCAACTCGTTGTCCATTCTGCGTGTGAGGTATGTTGGCCACCCGTGAATGATATAGCGCAGGACCTGGCGCAAGATTGGATCCCGCTGGGTGGCGGAGGCGATTCGGGCTGCTGTAATGGGGAACCCGTCCACTGTCTGCTTCCTCTCTGTGTCGATATGAAAACACAGTACTTCCTGTTGGTCGAATTCCGGATCAGGGCCGGCAGGCAGGCGTGATAGGGCGTCGGCATTGGAGTGTTGTGCTGTTGGCTTATATTGGATTGTATAATTATAAGCACTCAGAAACATCGCCCATCGTTGGAGGCGTTGGGCCGTTCGCTCTGGGAGGCTTGAGCGAGGTCCAAATATTGCCACCAACGGTTTGTGGTCGGTGATGAGGGAGAACTTGGTTCCAAATAGATATACATGGAATTTCTTGATAGCGAAGGACTATTGCCAATGCCTCTTTCTCGATCTGGGAGTAATTGCGTTGTGCTGGCGTCAATGTCTTAGAAGCAAACGCTATCGGTTGTTTCAGAGCCGTCTTCATTCCTATGTGCGAGTACCGCCCCGATTCCATATGCTGAGCGTCAGCTGCCACGACTAGGGCCGCGTAGGAGAAAACGGCGTCAGACAAGGAGCAGACCTTAGCATGCGCTTTAGCCGGTCGAAGGCCCGTTGACAAGACGGGGTCCAGTTGTAGGCAACGCCCCTTTTTCCGGAGCTGGTTGAGGGGTTGTGAGATGTGTGCCGCTTGTGGCAGAAACTTTGAGTAGTAATTTATTTTGCCGAGGAAGGCTTGTAGTTCCGGCAGATTCTTTGGGCGGGGTAGGGAATCTATGGCGGCCACGTTGCGGTCTGATGGTCTAATTCCCTCTTTGTTGAGCCAATGGCCGAGATATTCTACTTCCTCTTGAAAAAACCGACACTTCTCGAGGCGACACCTCAGCCCTGCCTCTTGTAATGCTGCAAATAGCGTGCGCAGGTTTTGTAGGTGCTCCTGGCGAGTGGTTCCTGTGACAATGATATCGTCCAGGTAGTTTGCGCATGCCGGGATGTGTCGCAATAGCTGCTCCAAGTATCTTTGGAATATTGCCGGTGCAGAAGCGATGCCAAACGGGAGGCGCTTGTACTTGTAGAGTCCAAACGGTGTGTTGATGACGACGATGTTTTGCGATTCTTCATCTAGTGGAAGCTGCAAGTATGCATCTGCGAGGTCAATCTTCGAGAAATATTCGCCGCCCGCAAGTTTAGTGAGAAGATCTTCTTGTCGTGGGATTGGATATGTTTCGACTTGAGACTGGGCGTTGATCGTAGCCTTAAAATCTCCACATAACCGGAGGGTGCCATTGGGTTTCCGGATGATGACCAGTGGTGTAGCCCACGCGCTGGATTTGACAGGTTCGATTACTCCAATCTTCTGAAGCCGGTCAAGTTCCTGTTTTACTGCTGCACGTAAGGTGACCGGAATAGGTCTGGCACGACAAAAAGCGAGGTACTGCACCGGGCCGGAGGGTGATGTGAGCCTCGAAATCTGAGGCGCACCCTAAGTCTGGCGTAAAGATGGGTGCGAACTGAGTACAGAGGTCATCCAGGTCCTGGAATGGGACCGAGTCCGATATGACCTGGACTTCGTCCACGATTGAGAATCCGAATCTGTTGAATGCTTCTAACCCAAAAATATTAGTAGCCGAGGGCTGATCCACCACAAAAAGGTGATTGGTCTGGTGACTTGTTTGTAGGCAGCCGTGATGCAGACCTGACCCCGCAGGGGAATGTCTCTATTCCCGTACGATACCAAACGCCGTGAAGGTGGAGACAACGGTGGTGAGCCTAGTTGAGCGTAGGTGGCTTGATTTATCAGCGAGACGGTTGCCCCCGTGTCCACTTGAAAACGAATGTCCTGGTTGGCGACTCTCAGAGTTAAGAATAGCTTCTGTGAGAGTGGGTCGCCAGTATGAGCTGCGGTCTGTAGTGTGTTGACCGTTTCTTGCTGCATGCGGGCTGTCGGGTTGGGGCGAGGTGCCCGGTTTCTGCAGACTGACCGCAAGTGTCCCTCTTTACCGCAGCGTGTGCAATGTGCCCAACGGTCGGGGCAATCTGCCCGTGAGTGCGAAGTGAAGCACTGTGGGCAAGACGGCCTCTGGAATCGTCGGCGGGGTGGGGGTCGGGGTTCGGACGTCATAGATACGTCGGACAGCGATGGCGTCCTGCTTTGTTGGTGTCTGGAGCGCGCCATGGGTTTGCCTTGTGCGCGGTAGTTGTGTTGTGATGTTTTGACCGCCGCTACTTGTGGGCGAGCCATGAGGCGCTCGTTCGCTGCTTGCGCAATTTCATGCGAGTGCGCGATGCGTAGAATGTCCTCGAGTGATGGGTTGTCCAGCTTCAGTGCCGCTGTGCGCACCTCTGGGTCTGGAGCTAGCTGCACTATGACGTCGCGGATCAGGGAGTCTGCATACGAAGCCCTGCACTTTGCGTTTGAGCAAGTGAAGTCGCATTTACGGCTAAGACCTTGGAGATCAGTCACCCATGACCGGTATGATTGTCCCGGTTGTTTGTGATACTGATGGAACTCAAGGCGGGAGGCCACCACGTGGTATCTTTGAGAGTAGTAGCTTGTTAGCAGAGTGCACATTTCGTTGAATGTGAGGGCGACCGGATCTGATAATGGGGCTAGTTTCTTCAGGAGGAAGAACGTGTCGGGTGATGCCCACGACAGAAACAGCGAGCGCTGTAAGGCATCGTCCGTCACCTGGAATGCCGAGAAATGCTGTTTGAGCCGATGCAAATATGTGTCCCAGTCTTCCTTAGCGTCATTAAATGGTGGAAACGCTGGCGGCCGGATGTGTGAATTTTCCGAGGCCTGGACTGACTTGGCCTCCTGTGCTAACAGTTTCTCGAGTATTACTTGGAGCGTTTGCTGTAGCAGCGCTGTCTGCTGTTGTTGTTGCTCCAGAATACGAGTCACGGTGTCCATGATGCCAGCTGATAACCTTTTTCCTCGTCGCCAATTGCTATGTCCGTACGGCGGCCGTAGTTGAACGGCGATGGGGCGGTCCGCAGGAGATGGTCACGAAGAACCCGAACAAGTCCAAAGAGCAGGCCGAACGTCACCGAGGATAAGCACAGTCACGAGTCCGAAAGCGATTCACTGAGTCCAAGAGCGAGTACCGTAGACGTAGCCGAGACGAAACACTGTAGAGAGTCCAAGAGACGAAGCACAGTTAACGGAGACGCGACCGGAAGCGCAGCGCACACCGAACTGGATGAATGGAGCTGCGCTGGCTTATTTATATCCGAGCCGGGTCGGCTCTGATTGGCCGTGGCGGAAACTGTGCTGCGGTGGCGCTGGTTGCGCTGATGCCAGCGCCGTCTATACTATGTCGATTTCCATGTCGCCTGCCGCAATGTCAGGACGGGATACCAGACTATATGTTTCCAAAAGACCTTGATTGAATCTAAAACATCCATGCAATACGTACGGCGTAAAGGAATAAGAAGCTATTTATAGTGGTTCGTAGGTCGGAAGTGGAGATTATGCTTGACTATCTCCTTGGTGTTTCCGATAAAACAGGTCTAAATAGACCGAAACAGTATTTCATCTTATATCATTTATAAATATGCGAGGAATGATCAGAAACCAAGGTTACAAAAGCCTGTAGTGAAACGTGTACAATTTATTTCATACAACCAAAACAGACAACTGGTAGTATATACATTAGATTATTTTTCGACATTGTCTCCATATCGGTTTAGGCATTTGTCCTTTCTTGGGATGAGTTTGAATATTCCTTCTGGGTAAAAATCCTGTCATTACGTGTTCAACCATGAAGTGTTTCACCTCCTCGTTTGAATCGAATCGTCGGCCTCCTAGGTGCTCATTCAAGTGAGGTAAAAGATGAAAGTCGCTAGGAGCGCGGTCCGCGATAGAGCTAGGTTGGTTGATGATCCTCGTTGGTGACGTTTTCTCTGCCGGCCGAAAACTTTCGACGCCATTTTGCGTCATGTTGACGAGGCATTACAGATTTTCCGTAAACCTTTACAGGTGAATTTTCGCCGTGGTTACATGTTTCGTCTACAGAAACTGAGCGGATTTCTTCGCGATACCAGTTTTACAAACGAGTCGCCATTTGTGTTTACCTACAACTAGCGCTGAAGGTGGCTGAAACTCTGTACAATTGCCAACCGCATTTCTTATAATTACCACGCACTACTTATTTCTCTACAACGGACGATATTCCAAGAATATCGGCCTTGTAAACTTAGTTTCTGATTACCCACTGTAGTAACACTCAATAACACCAGCAGAAACCCACCCCACAGAAATTTACAAGCGGTGTTATTTCGAAGAGATAAGATCCGGCGTTTGGGAGACGACATATGGCTTTCATTTTTAGCTGATTTACACATTCACTTCCTATGCCTTCTTCGGAATATCCAATTAAACTTCAAGTTCCGCACGTTCAGGTTCGAAGAACAACTCTCGGCTTCGTTGTTGATCAAACCACTGTCGTCCAGGCCGTAGTTAGACAAACTGGAGACCTATGCAGGGGCAACCCAGAGCACTAGCCACTATGCCGCCATAGAAAAGTATTTCTTTTTGTTTAATAATACTTTTACGTCATGTCGGCGTCGAGGTAATTAGAGCGAGGAGAGAATTGCGCAAAGGAACGTAAAGGAATTCGGCCACGGTATAATCCCGGCATTCTCCTTGTATAGAATATAGCATTGTTGATGTATTAGGTTTCCTAACATTTCGGTTTTCTTTTTTATATGAAATCAGAAACTTCACGGCTTATAAATGAGCTCTGTGATGTCATTGTGTACTGTGTGCGCACGAGTTGGTAGAATGCTGTAGGAAATTACTGTAATAGTATCTTTGACCGGATGCATAACAGCCAGTGAACGAGCAGACACTGATTGGCGTGAGGCGTTCTGTTTTACCAGGAAACAGCAAAACATAGAAAGTCGTTCCACCAATGGAACTTGTTAAAAATGGAAGCTGTAAGATTTATGAGAATGTATTGAAACACAATACATTTTTTGTAACAGAAATTGGCAGAGAAAGATGACAATTACTATGGTGAACATTAATGAACGAATCAGCGACTTAAATTGAATAATATAGTGTACAGTGCAGGCAAGGCTGACTGTTAAGTAGGTTTATTAATTGAGATAGATAAAGAGAAAGAGAGGAAGTATTATTTGTGCTAATGAGTGGAAATCCCGTCCGTTTTTACCCACAGGCATTCAAGTGTCCTTAGATGCAGAAAGATTTCAGCAATTCAGAGATATTAGCAACGCCTGTGACCAACTGCATGTAAGATCGTAAGACGGGCAGAACTACAAGGAAGCGTGCAATTAACAACCCATTAATATAATTACCTCATAGCATTAAGTGATTTCGGAACACCACGGAAAATTTGAATCTGGCTGTCGAGAACGGGTATTAAAGCCCCTTCTTCCCAAATGTATGGTAACTTAATCAGCACTTACAACAATAGGCATGTGTCCACTAAGAATAAATCAGACTCACAGCAGTTTTTAATGATTAATCATGCTAATAAAATAATAATTTCGTGTTGTCGTAATGATCTGGTGATACGGTTACTATTGGCTGCGCATTCCGCCCCTATCTTAGCCGCCTTAACCAATCCCGGCAATCCTGCCGGGTACAGGGGACCTAGAGTTTAACGTAGAATCCGAACTACGGAAGCGTCCCGGCGTAATTCACATTACACAGTAAGCTATGCCAGAGGTGAAGGTCTGGTTAAGTGCCCATGAAAAACCCCGCCGGGATAGGGATTCGAACCGGTGACCTTTCGATCTCCAGTCAGACGCCTTAACCACTGAACCACCAGACCGCTAATCATCATGCTAAGGAGATAATAAAAAACAAAATTATTTATTATAAAAGATAAAGATTATTATTATTTTTAGAAAATAAATTCGGCAAAAATTAGGCATTGAGTCACGTGACCGCCAACGCCAATGAGAAAGCATTACGTCACGCCACCCGAAACGCCGAAGTTGTTGACATTTTCATGGAACAAAAAAGGTTACTTGGTAAATTATTCGTTTCTAGCAACTTTTGTCACGTTAATACACTTGCTTTCAGTTATATCCAGAAAGACAAGTGTAATTCGCTATGGAACCAGGATTTAGCAAAGCAAACAGTAGCAATTTGCCCAAAATTGACGTCGTAACACTTTGCAGATTTTTCGCGTCAAACATCGACTTTTTCTCATCGGAATTCCGCAATGTTAAAACTTCGATGCAAGTATACACAAGTGTCAAATATACATTATAACCTTAAATAGCATTATTTAAGTTTCTTAAACAATAACCTATTCTGTGCCGTATCGTAACTTTTCAGTTGCACAACGTCTAAGATATGTTTCTTTTTGCTTTCGTATACACCTTTTCTAGAAAAGTATGTCCTCAAAAACAGATGTGGAAAATTTTAAAGCTATGGCACTGTCAATTTCCAGTCTGCTTTAAGCTTCATACCAGCCTAACAATATCACCTTTCAGTTAAGATATCTCGAGAACCAAGAGAGATATTTAAAAAAAAAAAATATTCTTTACTTTCGATTTGTTTCATCGAGCTGCATAAGAATCTATCATCAGATTGTGGCACCACGGTAATGATTGTGCTGCCAGAGTGTGTTTGTTGTATTAAACGTAACACTAAAGAAAGATTTTAAATCATAAAACCAAAACAACATCAGCTCATACCTTATTATGTTATCAATACTTGACAAGTAGTGGTTCTGCAAAATTCATCAATTTTTCTTTATGTTTAGAAATATGTTGAGCGCAAACTCTTACATCAAAATGATCTTCATAATTATAGATTCTTGAATCTGCACATCCTCCCTCCTTGCAAGTATTAACCACTTTTTCCGTATTTGTTCATTGTTTGGAACATATGTAAATAACTTGTTGGCGATTTTATAGTTGTGTTTTTACACTGGGGCACAACACAGTACTTATAAAACGAGGAATTCATTTTTAATTTAAGAAAACTGATACCTGCCATATACATACACAATTGTTTTGTTTTGTTTCGGGTGGCGTGACGATATTCAAGACGCCATGACTGTCTTGAGCGTTTTCAAGTTAAATTTAAATTCGTTTTTAAAAACGCAAAAGACATAATGTAAATGTTCAATTTTTCGAAACATAATACGTTTTTTTGAGTAAAATAGATAATGAGGTAAAGTATTAACCTATTTTTCAAATTTAATCAACTAGACAATTACCAGAAAGTGAATTGAATTTGACTAACCTCAAAGTACAGCAGTATGATGGGGTTGATGAGGGTGGAGATGGCGTTCAGGACGGAAAAGCAGAGTGTGAATGAGACGATGAGCAGTAGGAAGTTGGTTTGTCCCTTGAGATTGCGCATCGTAGTCCGGACAGAGTTGGAATTGCTCTCAGATCGAGCTAGAGCGGCGGGACTCGGTGGCGTCGGAGGGGCGTCTCGAAACACTGAAACAACAAATACGAAACAAACTAAAAGCTATATCTCTGTTAACGATTTTACCCTAATTTATCTCGTAATTCAAACACACATGACTGTGCAAAACTTCTATACCAGACAGATTGGCCAACCGTTTTATAGCACCAGAACACATAATATGGGGAAGTACCGTCTGTAAACTTTGGATATATGTAATAATTCACTGGACACATCCAGTATGCTCGTGGACGATTGAGCAGCTAACCGGTTCCATAGTCCAAGGAAATAGTTTAGAAAGCAAATGAGGATGGACATTTCTACGAGACATCGCTCATCCATCGGTCTTGTGTTCACTGTAACATAACGAGTTGACGAGTGTAAATACTGTGCAACAAGTTGTGAACATCTCTCAAAAAACAAACAAAAATTATCCTGGCTGTTTACCAAGGTATGTTGAGACGGAATTCCTTGAAACTGTTCAAATAAACAGGTTCAAGGGTGTTTAATGTGTCGCAATAAGTACCTTGCATGGACCAGAGGAAATTTTACTGTCAGCAAAGGAACCAAAGTGTCCGGTAGAAATTAATATGTTAGTGATACCTGCCATTATACACTGTTTGCCCCCCCCCTTTTCCAAAAAAAATGAATCATCTAGAAGGGAAGGTGGAAACGAAATGAAACTTCACTGGTTGAAGGGTATTTGACGTAATTTCAGTGATTAAAAAATCGAGTCAAATTTACAAAGAACTTGGTACTATGAGCCCACTTATCAATATGAAGGTAAAACCCTTCTGGCCTTGATGCATGCATGCTCTGATTCGGTTGGGAAGGCAGTCATAAATACAAAACAATACATTTTCCATGGATCCCAATAATAGACTGGCTCTTTGGGACGTGGAAAGTTGTCAATTTACAGATAAACTATTGCATAATAAAACAGATAAATATACACCAAAAGATGTAGTCACAGCATAAAATATATATTAATTATATCAACTACATTTACACAAACTACTGGCAATCCTTCGATGGAGTAGGAGTTATCGATTAAAAACTCTTTCAATATTTTCCTGAAATTAATCTTGTCATTTGTAGGCCATTTAAGATGTGTTGGAAGTTCACTGAAGATATGTATCCCTGAATATCGGACCCCTTTTTGAATAAATGATAATGTCTTGTAATCATTGTGAACATCATTTTTACTTCTAGTGCCATAATTGTGTATTTTACTATTTGTTTCAAATATATAATTTGTTGTGTGAGTGGAGACTTCCCCGGCGTAGTGATGAAATATAATCTTCACGGGTGTTCAGTCGGATGGTGTCAAAGTAACACGACGTTTCGACAGCAAGCTCGGCTGTCTTCATCAGGTATCGGTGTCTGCTGGCTGTCGTAAGCTGGCTGTCACCGCGTCGACTGACTTAGCTCCTCGACGCACAGGTGGGGCGGGTGCGCTCTGATTGTTCGGACGCCCCACGCGGGCAGTTAGATAAGGAGGTGCGTCGAGGAGCTAAGTCAGTCGACGCGGTGACAGCCAGCTTACAACAGCCAGCAGACACCGATACCTGATGAAGACAGCCGAGCTTGCAGTCGAAACGTCGTGTTACTTTGACACCATCCGGCTGAACACCCGTGAAGATTATATTTATATAATTTGTGACTACAAAGGACATTAGTGTATATATATACTCAGCCCCCAAATTTCTTGAACGGCTCTCTGAATGAAGTTCTACTGCTAATCCCACACATAATTCTTATTACTTGCTTTTGGGGCCTGAATACTTTGTCTCTATGAGGAAAATTTCCCCAGAAAAAGCAGTTGTATCCACTCCTGAGGCAATCTGGCCCAAAACTGTTGTAAGTCGTCCTTGATATCCTGGATGCTGTCACTGGGACGGAGTTGATGTCTGAGCTGTTCCCACAAATGCTCTTCCGGAGACAGATCTGAGGATCTTGCTGGCCACGGGAGTACCTCAACATCACGATACTGTCGCATGAGAGATAACATGAGAATGTCTGTGACGTGCGGTAGTGCCCTCAATCACTACCAGCCGCGACCTGAAGTCATACCTGATGGCTCCGCACACCATGACGCTAGGAGTAACGTCGCTATCTCTCACCAAAACATTGGAAGAGTGGGACACCTTCCTAGGTCACCACTGTTCTCGCCAACGATCGTCATACTAGGTAGTTCAGAAGCGCGATTCATCGCTGAACACAATGCGACTCCATTCATTGTGTTCAGCGATTCTTTTTTTTTTTGCCTTGGCTTTACGCCTCGTCGACAACGTGGTCATTAGAGGCGGGATGGGATGGGGGACAAGGAATGGGAAGGAATTCGGCCATGGCCTATTTGAAGGAAGCATCCCGGCATTCGCCTGGAGTGATCTGGGGTAACCATGGAAAACCCAAATCTGGATGCCCGGACGGGGATTCGAACCGGCGTCCTCCCGAATGCGAGGCCAGAACGTTAACCGTTCACCCACCACGCTCGGTTTCAGCGATTCTGCTGTAACGAATTGGTATATTTTTAATCATAATACGGTAATATATTCAACTGGAGCATATTTTTCATGCCCTTGGGTCATGTAACTTAAATCTTTGTAGACACAGCACTCTTCAAGGCTAAGTTATCACACACTGTGTGGGAAAGGCGTCTCCCACTACCTTCTCCTTGAAGCCCTTACTTTGTTTTAATGAGCCAATTACGGTTTAGCCACCTGCTGGACACGTGAATACTAACCAACGGGTTGCTAAGTCCCTCCATAGTGACGCTGGCAGAACGCAGTCCAAACTTGGCTCTCAAGGGAGTCCATGCCAACCCTTCAATGAAGCAAAAACCTAACTTCAGGAATTAACAGGTATTGGCCAATACATTAAATTTACCTTCTGCCGGCTAGGAAAGATTCTCCCGTTAGCTAGGATTTCATTAGTAATATCCTTGATTTGATTCAGGGTTATTTTCCTAAAGAATTTTTATAATTATACAAATGTATGTCCTTGTATAATAGTCAAGTGAATTTCTTAAAGCTAACTAAATCTTTCCTTCGCTATTTCATTTGCTAATACTAATTTCCTGCTCAATCACTAGCACTAAGTAAGAGTTGGAGTGCAATACTTTCGGTCAGAAGGACCACACATTTTAGGTAAACCCAACTTGAAAGTGCGTCTGATCGAAACGAACCCTAGTTTATATTGCGATTTGTTCGGGTCACTACTGCACTACCATTGGCGTTTATGGAGGTGACTCAGGAAGAGGTTTCATTCTTCCCAAATGTGGGGAAAGTACAACGGTGATACTCCTGGCTTCATGGGGTCTCTGATTATGTTATAGAAACAAATCCTATACTAAATTAAATGAAGTAAAAAATTGTGCTTCTCACTTATTAAGACGAAAACAGCAACTGTGGTTGAAGCAACTGCCAGCCCGTATGAGGCTACTTTGAGGTCTCGGCCAATATCTTCCACGTCCTCGTGGTTCCTCACCAGCAGCGGGTTTACCAGGAAAGAAAACAGCGACTCCAAGCTGTAATCAGATACTTACAGTTCACTCAATGCAGTGCCGAAGGTATATGATGACAACTGAAAATTCGTTAAGGAAAAAATAACAGATAGTTCATAAACATGCATACTATCCATGAGATCCCAAACTATATCAATCTCGTGGCCGACGTCGTTAAGGTGCAGTAACTGTGCCTGGAGCTTGAAATGAGGCAAGATGGTTCTATGCTATTACTATTACTCTACCGATTCACTAAAAGTGTGTGGCGGAGGGTGCATTGCACCTATCCGGGAAGGTAATGGTTTGGAAGGGATATACGGGATACGGCAGGAGGCGCCCATGGGCTATTGTGAGGAACCATCCCAGCATTCGCATGGAGTGATCTGGGGAAACCATAGAAACCCATATCATGATGGCCGGAGTACTTTATCGAAAGCTACTCCTGTCGGATTTTATGTTTAGTCGGCCGGTAAAATCCTTTCTATTCGACTCCCTAACCGCTCGTGGAAAAAATG
>CM061921.1:72387819-72428283 GCA_031002005.1 Vandiemenella viatica | reverse complement strand
CGTTCGAGGCTCAAACGTTATCGCTGACTCTCTCACCTGAATTTTAAGTTAATGATATTCAATCTTAATTTTTAATAATGCGATTTTTTAATGAAAATTTTAACGATTCGTACGCCGTTATTGGCCAAAACAACCCGTAGGGTATTTAGGCTAATTAAGAGTTCTAATATGTTCCTATTCTTCTCTGGCATTCAGCCGGGTTATCTCGTTCTAATGTGAAGAGTTTCCGGCGAACAATCAAACGGCCATCATCGTGTTATTCTGACAGATGACCCACTAGAACGCTAAAGAAGTACATTACAGCTCCATAACACAAACCTTCAATTGGCCGCGCCAGTTCGGCTCTGCCGTGAGGCCTAACATATATTCTAAGCCGGTAATCCTACTAAGTAAAGGGCTCCTAACGTTTTACATAAGTGTTCTGGTTTGCTTTACACACATAACGAAGCTATGCTCGACGTGAAGGAAAGGTTACGAGTAGGGGTGTCCATTTAGAAAGTACATCGATGTTTTTTCAACATCGAATACTTTTATGTTTTTCTTAGCTCAACAAATACAAACCAACAGTATTCGTCGGCCAATGACGTTTCATTTATCTCTTACCTGTTCCTTTAAAATCGCTGAGAGAAAATGTGACAATAGTTTGATTTTCACCATTTCCAGTTGATTGCAAATAGTTCGTTGTCTTTCGTTTGTTCCGTGTGAAAACACGGTAACACTACACCAGCAGTGTAATGCTGCAGTTGTAATGATGTGTTTACTTTTATGCTTTTTTGTTTATGGCTTTCGTCTCGTTGACGTCAAGATCATTAGAAGTGGGAAAGGACTAGGGGCAAGGAACGGGAAAGAATTTTGCCATTGCCTTTTGAAGCATTCACCTGGTGTGGTTTGGGGAAACGTTGGAAAACCCAATCTGGATGACCGGACGAGGATTCGAACCCGCGTTCTCCCGAATGCGAGGCCAGAGAGTTACCTATCATCCAACATTAAAAAATTAATTTTATGATCTTGTGTGTTGGTTGAGTAATGTTGTATGTGTGAAGTATAGCTTTGTGAGTGAAACATAAACTAAAAATTAACAGAAATATTTTATTACGATACCAGACCATTACGATAAAAAACCAGACATTAAATAGTAAAGCCTAAATCCGCCTAAAAGTATTAATTTTAAGTCTTTAAACCACTTAACACCAATCGTGTTTAGGCAAACTTTGCAGAAACAAAAAAATTACTCAATCGTTTTCCTTTCATTCTGTTTCTTTGCTGACTGATTATTTGAGCAGCCTTGAAAATAAACGTTCGGATGCAACAGAAGTCCCGACAAATGTTAATCAGATGTTGCCCCAACCCGGTGTTTATTCCAATATTGACTAGTACCAGGTAATAATTAGTTGTTTTAGAGTAATATCATCTTATTTCGAATCACAGCCAACATCGGCAAATAGTAGGAGTGAACCTAAGAAATTTATTTTATTCATTCACTCATACGGACAGGACAGCCAAAAGCATGAAAAATTCATCTTCACCGTTGTTATGTCCCGCTAATTGCTCGCAGGTGTCACCAACTGTTAATGACAGTTACTTTAAATTGAAATAATTTAATTTTGAATAAATCTATTTCTATTGTATTTGTCATTATTAGCCACAGTTTATTTTTATTGATTCGATGTTTTTACAAAAAATATCGATGCATCGCATAGAAAAATTCTTCGTCAAAACATCGAATCAATCCGATGAATCGTATGGTAAACATCGAATGGATACGATGCATCGATGTTTAGTGAATATCCCTAGTTACGAGCCACTTAATCTACCAGCCGAAGCAGGGACTCCTACGATTCCTATTCGGGACTATTTGCACTGAGACACCTAGCTACTCTTAAAGAAAAACAGTAATATGAACACGTGACACCATCACAACTATACCTAGATGAGAGCTGCTTACCGACCGTGATGGTTGAGCGGTAACGCTCTGGCCTCACATTCGGGAGGACTCGGGTTCAAATACCCATCTGGCCATCCAGATTTGGGTTTACCATGGTTTCCCCAAATTACACCAGGCGAAAGCCTGGATACTTCCTACAAAAGGCCATGGCCGAATTCCTTCCAATCAGTTCTTTTCCTCCTCTGATGGCCTTTATGTCAACGAAGGGTACTAAAAAAGAGCCACTGCAAAAATTTGTGATGGGCCACCTGGGTTCTCCCAGCTTCTTTTGCATGCTGAATCAGGTGCGAGGAGGTTGGTGTCAGATTGGCGGTGTGGTCTTTGGGGACGCTTTGTTTGCACGAGGCGGCCACTGATATGCCCGGATCTGATTGGGCCAATGGTCAATGAGCCAACTCTTGTGGCACTAATTTAGCCAATATGAATAGTAACTTAATATCTAAATTAGATGCGGAAAGGTAAAGGGATCAGAAATATGTTGATGAAGAGATGTTGGCGAGAGAATCAGAAAGTAGCAAGGCTTCCCTTGCAGCGTTTGAAGAGTTACCACCAGGGTCATTTACGTGATCCCCCTATCTAATGCATACTGACAAGCATCCGTTGTCCAATAATTGCTATTGGGTAGCTCACCAGTAGCTATGGGGATAAGGAATCGGATTTTGGGTAAAAAAAAATCGATTTTCGCTTTATTGTATTATTATATTGCGCCAAGTTTCCTCTTTAAAATGACGTATCATACATGGATCTACTAGAATTATAACTATTTTATTTTTACAGATTTGTGAGATCGGGTATTGCGCTTTTGTTATACACTTCTCTCATGGCTGACCATAAACTTTTTGGCAGTATATGCATGTGACATGAATTCAAATATCTCGCTTTCCAGCGATTCTTTATACACTATTTGTCCAAAAATGTTTGTTTCTGGTTTCATGAAGTTACTTTTTGACTTTGAATTGTTTGTAAACAGTGTGTTGTACGAAAGTTGTGTCAAGTTTTTTTCGTATTAAGTGCTTCATTTTCAGCAGGGAAAACGCCTAAAGCTAGGGCAAAAGTATTTAAAAAGCGTGTAAACTGGCAAAAGAAAAGAAACGATGATTCACAAACAAACTAAAGCAGTTCTTCACCAAAATTGTTGGAAAATGTGAGTGCTTATCATAAAAAACTGAGAGATTTGGAAGAGAAATATAATTTATTTGATAAAGGGAAAGAAGTTTTTGAACTCACTGATACGAGTATATTGTGCGAAGCTCTTGAAAAAAGTGTATGAGATGACTCTGAAGACTGTGAAAGGGGTATTAACTACGGATCAGGAATGTTTTAATCTGTTTTCTCCGTTTCCCGTAAGTTTACTTTTTACTTCTTCTAGGAACATTATCTCAGGTACTGGCGAACCTAGAAGTCTGAAATTTTTGTGACATAGTCACATGGGTTTCTCTTAGATACTGAAACAAAGATTTTTTAATTACTTGATTTAAAAAATATTTAGAGGTGATAACCTACTGAAAATTGATGGAAAAAATTTACTTAAAGGTAAATATAAAATATCTCGGTACGTAAATACTTTGACAAAAAACCGTTGTTTCAGTATTGTTACAACACATCAATGCACATACAGTAAAAATTTTATCTCTCCAGCATTTTTTTTTTTTTTTTTTTTTTTTTTTTTTTTGTAACTGCTTTACGTCTCTTTTTAACATCGAGGTCTTTAGAGACGGGAAAGGATGGGGGGCAAGGATGGGGGCAAGGAATGGGAAGGAATTTGGCCATGGCCTTTTGAAGGAAGCATCCCGACATTTGCCTGGAGTGATTTGGGGAAACCGTGGAAAACCCAAATCTGGATGCCCGGACGGGGATTCGAACCGCCGTCCTCCCGAATGCGAGGCGAGAACGTCTCTCCAGCAGTTTGTGAGAAAATGTTCCCTCTAGTAGGCATAATTTAACATTGCGGGGATAGGCGATTCCGTATCCCCTTGGCTAGAAGTCGTGCGGTCTGCTGGGAGCCAGTCTCGGATACAAGAGCTGCGTACGTCTTGACACTTCAAAGAACTGCTCCTCGTGCCTACCCGGCTTGCTTCAGGCTACGTGACGTCTTCAGCGACATGATGTTCAGACGGGACGCTTCCCTTCTCGTCATTAATAAACTTCCATTACCCAACACTCGCCGAGTCTATCTTTCGCTAAGCGGCTAGCGCATATCTTGGGACCCTTTTCAAGATATCCCTAATCTCATGTAGAATGTCCCCACCTCCAGACTGCCTCACGAGCACCTTTGCTAACATATTCATACTCACACAAAGTGAATCGAATCTTATATATAAAGATGAATGTATGTTTGTTTGTTTGTTCTTCATACAAATCCACAGTTTTCATCCGATCTCGATGAAACTTTGCACACTTATCCTTTGAAACAAGGAGAAAAATTCTGTCTACATTTGGTTGAAAAATTATCTGTATAAATAACACATGTTGTCTCATAACTTCGAAATACGGCGAAAGGCAGACACGTTGGATATGGACGTCTCCGTACCGTGTTACCGTGTAGTGGACTGGCAGCTCAGTGGTTAAAGCGCTTGCTTACGAACGTCGTTTTCTACGGTTCAAATCTCCGTGGAGGCTGAGATTTTTAAAAATTGTTTTTCATCCTAAGAGTCAGTCCTGGGCCGTAGGTTATTCGGATTGAATGTTAAACTGCAGATATTAGAAAGATAGGGGTGCAATGCGAGGCAAATCGTAGGTAGTCTTGCATTGTTGTAGGTGTACACTTTTTTACCTTATAATGATCCCTCAGGTGTTGTTCGCAGTCAGTGTGTGAGTGTGAACCACAGTAATATTATTATAAATACGGAAGTATGTCTCTGTCTTTTTGTTACGTTTTGACGACTAAATGG
Source organism: Vandiemenella viatica (assembly GCA_031002005.1). Lineage (NCBI taxonomy): Eukaryota > Metazoa > Arthropoda > Insecta > Orthoptera > Morabidae > Vandiemenella > Vandiemenella viatica. The sequence goes on along the minus strand of CM061921.1, from coordinate 72,423,447 downwards.
CTATATGGTTGTGATGGAATTTTATAAGAAAATCTGTATGAAGGGCGCAGGATATTTTTTCCAGTATGATTAACAGTTGTAGTCACGAAATTTTGAGATCTTATCGAATGGCGAGATAAATATGTTGGAAATAGATTCTCTTCAAGAGACAGGTTTGACGGTGCAATGATATAGTGTTAGCTTTCCTGTCATATTATTCCGACTCGATATTGTTTGGGACCAATCCTTCGTTACCAACAACTTTCTATATTTAATTCTGGCAAAAAAATTCTTAAACCACGCGTATGAAGTCGCGGGTACGAGCTTGTATTTATTATAAATGTTTGACAGTACTGTTATCATCACAAAACGAACGGATCATCTGTTCTGTCGAACGTCTCTATAGGTTCAAACGCGTTGGAAAGCTGCTAGCATCGGAACTATTTCGTTTCCCTCAACTGTCAACCGACACCTTACCTGATCTATAGTCGAACCTCCGGCTGTGAAGAGAATCCTGGAATGGCAGGTTTAGGCCACAGCAGTGTCGGCGGCAATTCCTGTCAAGGAAACGCTAATGGCTCACACGGATCAGCGCAATCCGAGTACTGTTAAGGTAAGGTAGACATCACGTAACTGTGATGCTAATCCCAATGTACGTAAGCCAAAACGTGATGCTTCTGATATAATCGTCATTTCCTCTTTATTTCCCTGTCTACGCTGAATTTATTTCCAGGTTGCAACCTCTAAAGAAAGATGCGTTCAGAAACCGATTCGTGGAGTTGTGAAATCTCTAAATGTGTTGTGATTGTAATGCATTGAACATCTTTGCACGAAATTGGCCTTAACCAACATTTCAGTGAATTTAAAAAACTTTTGAAATTAACTAATAAAAGCTCTAACCCCAAAACTGTAACTAAAGAAAGATATACACTAATAAGTTTGAAACCCACTTATAAATTTGTATCTATCATTTAATCTCAGGAAAGTTTAGTTTCCTCTGTTAAAAGGGATGCAATTTTGTCGCTGTGAATATCAGACCCCGAGTATAGTTGACTCTTGCTTGTTTATTTTCTGCATTAAGAACAAACAATCTAAACAAAGAAAAACACAAAATTTCTGCATTAAGGAAAAACTTGAGAAAGAACAAACAATCTAAACAAAGAAAAACACAAAATTTCAGCATTAAGGAAAAACTTGAGAAAGAACAAACAATCTAAACAAAGAAAAACACAAAATTTGACTGGGTGTTTTGAAATTGTATACATACCATTTATTGTCAGTAAAATTTAGCTGCTGGAAAAGGTACAGGCTCGTGTGGTTGTAATGATCTGGTAACAGGGTTTCTATTGGCTGCGCACATCCGCCTCTGTCGTAGCCGGGTTAACCTAACCCGGCAATTGTACCAGGTACAGGGGACCTACAGCTTAATGTGGAATCCGAACCACGGAAGTGTTCTAGCGTACTTCACAGTACACAGCACGCTGTGCCAGAGGTGAAGGTGGGGATAAGGGTCTTTGAAAATCACAGACGAGACCTGGATTCGAACCGGGGACTTTTCGATCACCAGACCGCTCTTCTGCTGGGAAATTCGACTCAGATGGTTTCCTGTTGCCTCCCCACGTGGACTTGGTGTTTGGGTAGATTAATGTGGTGGCGTGTTGTGCACGAGGGACGAAAAAACGGATGTCTACCTTTCCGAAGACACCGAAAAAATTAACGTTCCCATCCGACAGACGAATAATAACTAATAGTTTCGTTTGCCCCTTCTCCTTTCACAGCGATAAGACGATTGGGAAATAAATCCAGGCCTCTGGTACGTAATCTATTGATTAGAAATAGTGCACTGCCAAATGCAGAGCACTGATTCACACTCTTCTGATCAGGAACAGTGCACTACTATCTCTCCCGCCATGCTAGCGGATGGCGAAACTTTATGCCACAACCGAGGATCGAACCTGCTGAATCCACGTCATGTACTAGGTTGAGTTACTGCGCCTTGGCTACATCAGTCAAGAGACGGGTATTTTATATGTTTTTTAAAAGTTCATTTCTTAGTAGCTGGTCTCTAAACGTAAATCTAATTTCCGAATAACTTGACTCTTTTGATTATTGTTTTATATAAAATTGTATTTTTTGAGATGCTGCTGTGTCATCTAGTTACAGTCCAAATTTTACTTCTTTTCGGTGGTATGTGTGAAACCACTATTTTCTGCTGTTCACTACTCCGTAAGCTACGCGCTCTTGTTTTTCCTGTGGGTCTTAACAATTTTTTTATAGGTTTTCTTCATTACTGGTGACTGAGTCACAGTAGACCACTATCAGAGATCCAAGAATTTAATTTTGTTATCAATTCAAGCATATAGTTCACAGGGTTAAACTATTCTAAACATTTTTTCCAAATGAATTACCAGTATGACTAGGAATTTGACTTTTTTTTTTTTTTTTACTCATGGCTTTACGCCTAGTCGACGTCGAGGTCATTAGAGGCGGGATGGGATTGGGGACAAGGAACGGGTAGGAATTCGGCCATGGCATTTTTGAAGGAAACATCTCGGCTTTCACCTGGAGAGATTTGGGTAAACCATGAAAAACCAAAATCTGGATGCCCGGACGGGGATTCGAACTGGCGTCCTCCCGAATGTGAGGCTAAAACATTAACCATTCACCCACCACTCTCGATGTTGTGGTGGAAATTAAATGACTGATCTTTTGATGAAACGTGCTGTAGGAGTAGCCTGGGCGGATTCCGTAGGAAGCGCCACAATCGTGGAAGATGTCGCCTCTCTATAGGTGATGGGTAATCTCCGGATGTGGATACCGTAAGCAAACCCATTCTTTGAGGGGAGATGTTCGTCTGCTTAACAATTTCATTGATATAAATCTCTAACTAAATTGTCAACAGCAGGTAGTATCCCTCAAAGATCCTCTCAGTTGTCAGAACCAGTAGTAGACGCTTGATGGATAAGTGGCAAAAGAGTGAAAGAAAGTGATGTAGCCTCCACATGTACAGGTATTGATGAAGCCGGTGAAATGATCGTAACTCATGCAGTCAAACACACGGAGTTGGAATTAATGGTTGTTTTATGCGATCCTATATGATTTTAAATCTTTAAACAACTGATGGATGTGATAAAGACGGACATTCCTGATACCAAGACTGAAATAGCGCTTATAATTTGCAGTATCGTCATCAGAGATGATTTTGATCTTCTGTTGCAAAAAAAAAAAAAAAAACAATAGTCTGCTCCTAAGTGTTTTGTTTGCTATGGGGTTCAAATTTCTCTGAAGACGAGGTACTTTAAGCGGGAGGGAACTATTGTTACCTGGCAGCTGTAATTCGTGAAAATAGTATTGAAACTATTAGTGCCACACACTGTTGTGCGTATAAAATAAAACTAGTTCCTCTGGTTGTTATAAACTCTGCGTATTCGGAACTATTAATCTACATCTCAAGTGTCTGTGAAAAAAATCTCTGAATTACTGCTGCATCCCCAGCAATAGCACTTCCCTGAAGAATTAAAAGACATTGTTATTGAGTCTGTGAAAGTAATTACATTAACAGTAATAGATAACATCGTTTTGGTTTCTTTTAGTCTCTGGACTACTTTGATGCGTTTTTCCAATTCTGTGCTCTGCTAATCTCTTCATCTCAACATACCCATTACATTCTACGTCCTTAGTTATCTGATACATATTTTTGTTATATATTTTATCTCTTCCAGTGCCATATTTAGAACTAATCACATACGTCTTAAAATGTAGCCCACCTTCTTTCTATGATATTCTTTCACAAAACATCTTTTCTCTACCATCATTTGCAGAACATGTTGTTTTCGTAATTTATCTGTCCATCTAATTTCCATGTCCTCCTATTGCTCCACAATTGGAATGCTTCAGTTCCTATTCATTATATTATTACTAAAACCCAAAATTCTATAAGTTCTGTGCTTCATTCTTACATTTTTTAAAGTTTTTTCTTAGTCCTAGATACTGGTGGCTGACCAATAACGTTTGATCCTAGAATTCGGGATTACCAGAATTTAATCCCTTTCCAGAATCCAGTTTTCGGTTTTCCATGGGTTCCCAAAATCATTTCAAGTGGATGCCGGTATAGTTCCTCCATAAAGGCCGTGGACGAATACCTTTACGTTCCTCGATCATAATCGTGTCCCTTCTTTAGTGGATAACTTCTTCGTCAACGAGCCGTGAAGCTGTGATAATAATAAACAAGTTTGCTTGGTCACTGTGTGATACCAAATGCATTCAATTTCTTGAAGAAGGCTGTTACCGTTACTGCTCATTTGATTTAAAATCTTCCTCATTTTGATCATCAGTTGTAATTTTTCCTTCTGCATAACAAAATTTTATAACTTCAGCTACATATCATCGTATTTTTAGATTCACTCTGTTATTGCTTATATCATTTCCGCTGCTCTTAATAATATTTACCTTGCTTTGGCTTACGGTTAGTCCGAATTATTTTTCCATTATTTAGATTATTCCATTCAGTAACTTTGAAATATTTTATCTAATCACTGTTAAAGTGTAATGGCATCAAGTCATAACAAAACTAATAGCACACTAATTGTTTCTCCCAGAATCGTTAGAGCGTTTTCAGATTCTTCTTTTTCTTACTTGGTTGCTTCCTTTGTAACATTGCGTAGCAACCCTTTTAACTGATACACCACTTTTATTACAGCCACCTGTTTTTCTGTCTCGGTATTTTAAAGCTTGAGGACTGTTAAGATGACTCTTCTATTAATATTAGATGAAATACCTCATACACAGACGGAAAAAAAAATCCCAACACCAAGAAAAAATTATTGTAGAGTAATGAAATTTGGACAATGCATTTGTCAAGTTAACATGTTTAATTGATTAAATTTTCAAGATCACAGGTTAATTTAAGCTCAAGAAAATGCATTTCAAATGTGAAATACTGTTAAATTAATAGCCGGTGTAACCTCCAGAATTTTGAATGCAAGCCTGCAAACGTGAATGCATTGTGTCATACAGGTTTCGAATGTCACTTTGTGGTATGGAGTTCCATGCTTGTTGTACTTGTGCTGTCAATACTGGGACGGTCAGTGCTGGCTGTGGATGATGCTGGAGTTGTCGTCCAATGATATCCCATACGTGTTCAATTGGAGACAGATCTGGTGATCTCGCAGGCCAAGGTAACATGTCGACACTCTGTAGAGCACGTTGCGAGACAACAGCGGTATGAGGGCGAGCGTTATCCTGTTGAAAAACTCCCCCTTGAATGCTGTTCATGAATGGCAGCACTACAGGTTGAATTACCAGACTGACGTACAAATTTGCAGTCAGTGTGTTTGGTATAACCACAAGAGTGCTCCTGCTGTCATAGGAAATTGCTCCCCAGACCATGACTCCAGGTGTAGGTCCAGTGTGTCTAGGCCGCAGACAGTTTGGTTGCAGGCGTTCCCCTGGCCTCCTTCTGACCAACACTCGGCCATCACTGGCACCAAGGCAGAACCTGCTTTCATCAGAAAACACAACAGATCTCCACTCCGTCCTCCAATGAGCTCTGGCTTGACACCACTGGAGTCGCAAACGGCGATGGCTTGTAGTCAGTGGAATGCACGCTACAGGGCGCCTGGCTCGGAGCTGTCCTTGAAGTAACCGATTTCTAACAGTTCGTTGTGTCACTGTGGTACCAACTGCAGCTCGAATTTCTGCCACAGACGCAGTACGATGCGCCACAGCTGTACGCCGAATACGGCGGTCTTCCCTCTCAGTAGTGCCACGTGGCCTCCCGGAACCCGGTCTTCTTGAGGCAGTACCATCCCTTGACCACTGCACCCAACAATCATGCACAGTGGATACATTCCGGCCAAGTCTTTCTGCAATATCGCGAAAAGAAAATCCACCTTCTCGTAGCCCTATTACACGACCTCGTTCAAACTCGGTGAGCTGTTGATAATGGCTTCTTCGTCTTCTTAAAGGCATTCTTGGCTAACATCAACTCACTATGTCAAATCTCAGCGGTAAATAACGTTCACAAACTTTACAGCGCGTATTTAAAGCAAACCTGATTTGCAAGCTCTGAGTAGCGCTACTAGCGCCACACTTATGCGCGAAGCGCGAAATTTGAATCGATGTCATCTTTCAGATGTATAAACACGCCTACCAAATTTCGTTTATCTAACACAAGTCTTTCTTGGTGTTGGGATTTTTTTTCCGTCTGTGTATTTAGTACCATTATGAATAATCCATTAATTCCTCTTATCCCGGAAGTTCTGATGTAGTCTCATCGGCTACAAATTTCTTAGTGTGTCCAAAATCTTAACATATTTTTCCCCTTCGTTTAATCGCTACTTATAACTTTTTGGTTCTAGATCGCATCGTGATCAGAAGCAACTGATAGTTTTCTTTGCAAGTTGTTATAGGGCTCTGCATAGCTTCAGTGATAATTTATTTTCCTACAACTAAATGAATCCAACTACATATAGCTTCAAATCTAAAAGGGAAAATATTTTTCTTGACGTAATTTACTGAGCCGCGCGTATCTGAGAAAGGTAAACAAAGCGAGGAAATAATGAAATTCTCTTACTCCTACACTGCGCACAGTTATTTCTTTCTGCCCCTATTTTCTAATACTTTTTGACGTGTTACAAAACAGTATTTCTATATTTCTTATTATTATCTACGTTAATTTTTCAACTTCAGTTCTTTCTATTTGTTGATTCCAGAATTTTTATCGCTACTTCAGTTGTCCTGTAACATTCTCGATGTGTTTAAAAATGGTTTGAGAAAGGAACTATATACTGAATGGTACAATACGGATTCCAGAACATTACGGAGAAGTATTTCTGAGCATATTATCAATCAACCTCTAACTAATATTAATGAGTAGGGAAAATTTATATTTACTTTTCCCATACTCTTATCAAAAATATTACCATATTTTTCGCATTGTTTTGCCATTGTCAATTGTAGTCGCAATTACGCTGCTTTCCATCTTACAATATTTGAATGTGGTTCTGGCTTCATCTTAAACAACATGACCCACTTACTATTTTTTTTAAATAACGAGATAACCGTGTAACTGAAAACAGTAGGAAAACATGTATGTGGATTTTTGAAGAGAATACGTCTGTTTCAAAATATAATAAAGTTTTAGGAATTATTTAAAAAATAGTGCAATAAATATACAATCTTTATTGAAACTTCCCAAATTTTATGGAAAATCATACTTGTGCTCTTTGGTAATTTTAATTAGTAATTGGCATCATAGAATCTGCTAGCTTAACGGTTACAAATATTTTTCATGTACTTAACCAGATTATGTAACTGACAGTTAAGACGCAATCGGGTGAATTAAAAAATGTGAATGACTGTCTTAAACGATTTGCGTGAGCTAACAGCCATGATGATGGGCAGAATGAATAAACAAAAATAATAAGCATTTCTTTTTTAGTAGAAAAGTTGATACTGCAACTATTGTTGTTGTTGTTATAATAGTTGCTGTGGCTATTTTGGTCGTCGTGGATATTGTTGTTGTTGTGATCGTTGTTTTGGTAGTCGTGGTTGTTATTGTTGTTTTGGTCGTCGTTAATATTGTTTTGGTCGTCGTGGTTGTTATTGTTGTTTTGGTCGTCGTGGCTGTTGTGGTTGTTATTGTTGTTGTGGTCGTCGTGGTTGTTGTTTTGGTCGTCGTTGTTGTTATTATTGTTTTGGTCGTCGTTGATATTGTTTTGGTCGTCGTGGTTGCTATAGTTGTTTTGGTCGTCGCGGTTGTTATTGTTGTTTTGGTAGTTGTGGTTGTTACTGTTGTTTTGGTCGTCGTGGTTGTTACTGTTGTTTTGGTCGTCGTGGTTGTTATTGTTGTTTTGGTCGTCGTGGTTGTTACTGTTGTTTTGGTCGTCGTGGATATTGTTGTGGTCGTCGTGGATAGTTGTTGTGGTCGTCGTGGTTGTTATTGTTGTTGTGGTCGTCGTGGATATTGTTGTGGTCGTCGTGGTTGTTATTGTTGTTGTTGTTGTTGTTGTTGTGTGTGTGTATGTTTCTTTACAGACAGGAAAATGATATTCTTTGTTGGGTTTGACTTATCTGGGTAAAATAATCAACCAGTTTCACTCAAAACTTTCATCTAGCTTCAAACGTTCCAGTACTGCGTTATCGGTTCTCTGCCTGATCTGAAGGGCCTGAACAGCAATTATAATCAGTGCGCTTATTGTTTTGAAGCCCATTTGTTGTTCATACTAAGCTCCCATCTTGATAAGCTTCTCTCCTGGCTTTGTGACCGTGCTGGCCGCCAGGCGTCGGAGGTCTGACTTGATGAACACAGTAAAGCCAACTCCGACCGCCAGAATCGCCACCATAGTCAAGTTGGCAGTAAGGTCCCCCAACGTGTTGACCTCCCAGCCGTACAGCATGGTGACAGGTACGCTGAAGGTTTGACCCACTACCATCAGCAGTGTTGCCGTCAGACTTTCAGGCTCTGGATACGTCAGCTCTGCCATGAAGTCCATTCCAACTGGGATGTAGGCCCCAGACGACATCCTGCACCGATCAAACAAGATCTGTGAATGATAAGACGCCAGAAAACTATATTGTTTCAGAATTTTCACAAAGATGTAGAATATGATTATTAGTTTCATCTACAAGCATTAGAAATGTCTAGGACGTTATTGCTCAAGAATGTATGGAGAATTCCAAAAAGAATCTTGAGAAGAATTTTCAGCCTGTGTATGTTTGTACCTTCGTGAAATAAGTCTACTTGGGGACAACACTTCGGCTGCGTTAGTGATTTGAATACCTTACATATTATATTCGTGACACTTGCTACGATGACGAAAAGTTCCTAAATACTGTGGTATACACAAGGTATCAACATTTTTCAGTACAATATTAAAACAATAATAATTCATTCACAAGCAAGGGCCAATGCTATAAAATCATTTCTGTGTTCAATTCAAATGTATGTTTACTAACGAGGAATGCCAGGGAGGCTGGTGTAGAGGGACACCTTCACTAATTGCTTTCAACCGGGGCTCTATTTAAAGTGTGTTTCAATACGAGTGCAAGATGTAAACTGCACATCATTTTGGCCGTTATGATTCGATAGGTCGATAATTGTGATAGGTCGATAGGAGACAGATACAAATTATAGACTGTTCAGTTAACAGAGGCGGCTCAAGTAAATATGGAGCACTGCAAGATACAACAACGCGTCCTTATTGCTTAACTCAACTATCAAAATGGTGAGGGTTTGGTTGCCACGATTTGTAAAGTGCGTTCAATTTTAGATAAAAATAAAGTTCCGAATTTATCAACTGTGAAAAGAATAAACGAAAAATTCCGAAGTACTGGTTCAGTTGTTGGGTGTACACGACAAGAGCTTCAGATGGAAACATCGCGGCAGTTCGCGTGAATGTCCAGGGTCCTCGATTTGACATCGTACATAACAACTGTACAATTCAGCATTCACTCGTCACCGTATTCTCACTGAAGACTTGTACTCTATGGTTACAAAATCAAACTGATTCAAGAACTTATGCCAACAGACCATGCACCACGAAGAGAGCTCAGCAACTGGATCAATGATCGACGAGAAGTAAATGTCGATTGTGTGGATAAAACCATCTTCAGTGACGAGGCCCATTTTCAACCTCGATGGCTTCGCTTATAGGCAAAAGGGCTCAGGAAATCCACTAATAGTTCGTGAGAAACAAATGCATCCCTAACATGTCACTGTTTGGTGTGCATTGTGGACTGCAGTAATCATTTAACCGTTTTTATTTGAAAACGATACAGATAATTAATTAGCGGTAATGTTGAACTTTATGGTTACACTAGCTGTGCCCGCGACTTCGTCCGCGTATTTTGGGCATCATATTTATTTTTGCAAACAACCTCCTCAGCTTTATAAATTATAGCAGTTACCCACGACTTTGTCCGCGTCAATTTCTGTTATTATTTTAGACAATTTTTTGCAAATTTAGTTTTTGAAAGAACATAATTATTTTAAAGTACTTCTGCGTAAATTATATTTTTAGTTTTATTTTCTTGTGGCAGAAGAACATATTGGTTTTCTCCGCAACCCGATCTTGACAACGCGACATATAGTTGGCCGTGTGAATAGCAGTCTTGACGTAAATCGGTTCCTACGTGTTTAAATGTTTGCCCCTGTGATTTATTAATTGTAACGGCGAAAGATAGCTTAACGGGAAATTGAATTCTTTTAAAATTAAAAGGTAAATCATTTGGAATCATTGGGATGCGAGGTATAAGCACTGTTTGACCAACTGCTGGACCAGTCAAAACTATTGCAACGATCACGTTATTGCGTAGAAATTTAATTTGAAGTCGGGTTCCGTTACATAAATTTGGTGGTTTGAGATTTCTAAGTAAAATTATTGGGGCACCTATTTTTAACTTGAGGGAATATGGGGGAAGGCCACTTGGGTTCAAAGAATTAAGAAACTCTTGTGGGTAATGTACCGCATCTTCTTGATCCATTACGTTATCAATAGATGTGTAGGTAACTATGTCTCCTGGAAGTTTACTTAAAATTAGGTCGTTAATTTCGTCCACGCTACTGTTTCTCGCCGCCAATATTGCCCTTTGACACATCCATTGATGATCTTTATTTTCTATTTCGCTGATTTCAGGGTAAACTTTAGATATTAAGTCCTCAATGTTACTTACTCTTTCTCCTAAATCGCGATCAATTTCAATTTTATTTTCAAAATGAGGTACTTTCCCGTCTCCTATTAAAAGTAACTTTGAAGGAAAAGTTATACTACCTCCCCCCAAATGTGCTCTCATATTTGTAGTTAATTTTAAAATGTTAACAAACTTCCATAATGGGGAACTTTTAAGGCAAGACTTTACAATGTCTGCTTAAAACAAAATGAAGTAGTATTTAAAAAGTATTATTACACGACAATATTATATCGCAAAAACAAATAACGCTGCATACAACCGTTCAGAAGGGAGCCGACCGCGCGTAATATCTTCTAAGATGTTCATTGAAATTAAGTGATGCCAAAGACAATTTTGTTCACAATTAAATACTCTTAATCAACAACACATTTATTTGGATAAAGATTAATATTATTATGTTGATACAACTCTAACAAATAATTGGTAATAATGCATTAATTTCGACCAAATTTGATTACCATAAAAACGGTTCTAGTGAGTTAATCTTAAAAGATAGACATATACTGTCGCGGACATTTTTTTAGATCATTTCAAGAGGAATAATCCTTCCATACATATTTTTTTGGTATCTTGAACCGTTTTCGCAGCGCACGCAACAGAAGCCCTCAAAGATGAATAATTTTCCCCGTTTTTTCCACATTTTCCATTGTTTCTTCGCTCCTATTAGTCGCAGCGTGATGTTATATAGCTTAAAGCCTTCCTCGATAAATAGGTCTATTCAACACAAAAAGAATTTTTCAATTCGAACCAGTAGTTCCTGAGATTAGCGCGTTCAAACAAACAAACTCTTCAGCTTTATAATATTAGTATAGATGATAACCCAGTTCTTTGTGCCTCAATAGGAAGATCTTGAAGACGTGTGGTTTCAACAGGACGGTGCTACATAACGACCTTGCAACATTGACGGTTTTGCACGAGTCTTTTCCTGGTCGTGTCATCCGCGTTTTGGTGACCTGAACTGGATCTTGCGATTTAAAAACTATTCAACAAAATACCGCAACATTTATGCAAAACCGTTATGAAAATTTTGCTAAAAGACTACACGTGTGCCATCAAAACCCTGAAGGCCAATTACCGGACGTGTTGTTCCATACATAATTCCCAAATGTGTTCATTGTAAAACAATAAATATTTCAATACTTTGTTACAAGAAATCATGTTTTATACAAAATTTAAATCTTGCGCTCATAATTTAACACCATTTGGAGCCGACAACGAAAAAATAGACACACGTGGCTCTCTCTAGTGGGCCGCATCTGTCTTCACTATCTGCAGACTTGTGATAGTGTATATTTCGCGCTAGATGGCGATAGTGACGTCATGAGTGGGCCTATGTTTTGTGCAGAATGTCATCTCAGTGACAGCATTGAGAGGTTTCTTTTATGATCTATTGCTAATTTTACTATAACTTTTATCCCCGCCATGACGCATGACGCTGATGTGCCAAGGGCCGCCGTAAGCGGGCGTGCAAGGCGCATTATGTAGCAAGCGACCTAACAACTGCTTCGGGCGGCCGCCGACACTCGGAATGGCAACAATGGGGGCGGCAAATAATGTTCGAAGGGCCGCCAATCTCACAGTTTTTTAACCCGGTTCGGAAATTTCCTAGATCCACCACTGGCTGTAGTTAGACAGGGGGCGGCATAATCGATATTGCACGCGGGCGCTGAATCACCTAGCGGCGGGCCTGGATGTGCCTCGAGGTGGAGTGATGATTGTCCGTCCAGGCTTCTACTACCGACATAACCTTGGTCGCTGTGAGAAGCGAATGGCGACTAGACTCTTACTAGTTCCGAAGGGAGGGCCTCCGATTTTACATCATCTGCCCAGGCGAAGGGTGGATGGAAGAGTGTAGTGAGATTGATTCACAACGTACAAGTCTGTTCACCATTCTGCAGGCATATTGTGTACAGTATACGCTCAATGAGAGGTATGTATCACCAAAAAAAGTTTATTTACGCCTGATGGCATGTTAGGAGTCATAAAGTGCCTCGAGAACTTGTAAGACGATACCCAGACGCACGATACCGTTCCGATGCCGGTTTGGATCAAGACCTCATGTGAATCGTAATTTCCATATTCCATGGTCACAGCAATATAGAAGTATTCTTTTTTTTTTGGACCTGATATCGAATCATGGCCAGTGTGAACTAGTAAATTGTGAATACAGCTCTAGTGGTAGATAGTCCAGCAGCAGTGTGTTTTCGAGCATCTCACTTGACAGAACAAAATTAGAATTATTTTATCAACGAGCGGAGTGGTCGCACGCGGGCGATACTAATGAAAACAACTTTATTTCAAACCATCAAAACAATACGAACTGTCACTGCCTTGCAAAATCCCGGATGACATTTGTAAGCGTTTTGAGTCTAGGTACGGCATGCCTAATGTTTTTCAAATCGTAATCTCGCCAAGTTCAAATGCGCCTGCCGCGTGCAACCAAGCGCTATGACTTCAAGCAGTTAGTATATAGGATATGTAAATAACATACAGAGATAATTAAATGAGAGAAAAAAAATATACGCATGTTGTAGTGTGATCTGTACCTTATTTTAACTGTAACAAATAATACGAATGAAAAGCTACGTGGCTTAGCTCGGAACCCCACCCCCCACCCCTGTAGCTTTCTACACAACTCCACCCTTTATTAGATCGAGACACGTAGTTTATGGACGCCCCCTTAGTTACCGTACACAGCTCCACTCCATTTTCGCAGACAACAAAAGGTTTAAAATCAGCCCACTGTAACTACATGCATGTTTTGACATTAATGAACATTTTTCCGCCAGTCTGTTGACTTTTGAAAATCATTTAACTAATGACTCATACCCAAGGACCTTACCGCTAACAATAGGTTGCTGTCCAGTGACTATAATTTCAATAAATATTTTTGTTTGTTCTATTACCCTATTTTTAATTGCAATCATTGAATACGGTTACATGTTGATTCCGTTAAAGCATTGAACAAATAAATATTATGTTCACTGCCTTATTTATTTTTTTCAATTTTATTTTCCGATATTATTACAAGTGATGACTTATTTGATATAATTCCAGTGACGTTATAGATTTTAAACATACTATTTCATTGATGAGAAAAATCCATCTGTTTAACAACTAAAGGAATGAAAACAATAATAGTAATAATCATATGTTATATGACAGACGTCCATGTTTTTTTAATTAAAAAAATAGTTACTTTTTTATCAGACCCAACCTTCAAAACGTTTTTGTGAATCCAACTGCAGTGACAATGTTGAAATTCAGTAGAAATATGAAAAAATTTGAACATATTACCATACGTGAATACGAAATTCTTTTGCGTTAATATGTACTAAGGATATTTGATCACAATAGAAAAAATAAATATCTGGAATCTAATTCGTCCTTATAAAGTGAATCTGTAAAGCAAACCTTGGATGTACATCTGTTTATGAGAAGCATACATAATGGAATTAGCTCAATTTTTTTTTGTGGATGAACTTTATCAAAGAGATTGTAGATATTCTTGCAATAAAATCGTCTCGGGTGTCCAGCAAGATATGTTGTATAAACAAGACGTTTCAACAGCTAGCACTGCTGTCTTCATCACGTGTCAGGTCCCTTCCAGCTGATACCTGATAAAGACAGTATAACTAGCTGGCAAAATGTTGTGTTTATACAACACTATCCGGCTGGACACCCGAGAGAATTTTATTGCATCAGTGCGCTGGGAAAATCTCCACTCACACATGTAGATTTTCTTGGTAGGTTTTAGATTCTTCTTTGTGATCCACAGCATAATGTTGACGAAAAGAAAGTATTTTTAATAGCGTTCGTACTCACCCTAAAAACCAGGTGCAGGCATACAGTGCAGGTTCATTGCTCAGGCGTACCACGAAGGTGTAAGTTGCCATCGTGATCGTGAAGAAACCGGACAGACCCAAAGTAGTTTCCCTGTATCAATTAAAACAGATTGTATTATGAAATAAATTTCATTAGCCATTCTCAACCAACTTATAAACGTACATGCAAAACTCATTAATGAAAACTGTAAAATCTTGACGTGCTTAAATTATGAATTCCAGGAGAAGCGAACAAATTGTTTCACCCAACAAATAATGAGTCGCTAAAAATGTAAGAAATGTTTCATGATACTGATAGGGTAAGCAAACCATCAAGATTAGAATCTTCTAGAGTTTCGGTTTGTCTATCCGTCTAATTAACTGATTTTATGTTAGTTGAAATTAGACGTACGAATTGCACTAGGAGATTTTGTTGGAGTAGTTGATGAACGTCTTAAATTTTGTACATCTTAGAGCGTATTGAACGATTTTCGATGTAAATGTTTCTGTATATTAATTCATTTTTGCATTATTAGCAAATGAATTAATGTATATTTAACATACACTGACGAGCCAAAAATAACGAGATACCCTCTAATAATATATGGGTTTCCTTCAGCTCCGCAAAGTGCAGCAACTCGACGTAGGATAGACTGAATTTTGAGCTGAAGTCCCTAGGAAGAATCAGGAGCCATGCTGTCTCCATAGCCATCCATATTTGAGTGGTTGTGGAAGGTGCTGAACATCAGGCATGGCTCATTTCAGGCGATTTTTGTCACCAAACCATTTAATGGAACTATCCAAAGTGTTCATGAACCAGTCGCGTATAACTTTCGACATGTCATTAGAGATTGTTGTGTTTGTTATATTCTTCTTAATTCTTGAAACATTCCTATAATCTTCTCTCATCACATACGGTACAAGGAAGAACGCCTTCAATTATTAGAAAATGGGCCCTAAGTAATACTCTTCGGGCATCAAGGCAAACAGCGATAAAACAACAACAAGCAAGTTAACTTAGGAAGCGTCCACAAAATACGTGGCACATTTTGGCTTCTCTCGAACCGCTCTCCTCCCCCTTGTGGCACGTTGCTGCTTTTTCCTTTATTAATCTCAGAAGCCATTTTGTACTGTTTTCTCTTGACAGACTATCGTTAAAATCATAGCGTATACAATGAACACAACCGATATTTGCGTTATATACTTTTCTATAATTACAAATATTCTGAATTAAATGTTGACACTAGCCACTCCTGCAAATGATTAATTATTGGGAAAAACCTCTTAATCAGGTATAGTCAGAGATCCTTTTCTTCTTGAAGTGTTACAAAAAATATAATCCTTTTCTCATACATCACTGTTCAATAAATGATAAAATAATAAAAAAAACTAAGAAGAGCTGCATTTTTTTTCTTTTGCTGCAGTTCTGACACCGTTCTTTCTACATTACCACGGAGCGATTCTTTGATATGTTTAGAAGATTTCCGTAACTCATTGGATAATGAAACATCGGCCCTTCCAACGAGGGCTTCCGTACGCGTCGACGAGTGAAGAACTGGCCCAGGAGCACTATGGGAGAGGAAAGAGTGACTGGATGATGCCTGATGAGTGTAAATCGAAATTTCGTGAAAATACACGTTGAGATATTGACAAAGTTATTGAAACATTTTCTGAGAATCCGAGACGGTTAATGTCTACATAAAAAACTATAATTGAGTTACGATCTTAATTAGCAACATAGAAGTCCTTGGATTAAATAGTTGGATTACTATGTTAATCAATAATAAAAATAGTTTCCACAATAGGTTTGATTTTTAGTTGTAATACGAGTTCCCCCCCCCCATCCCACCCCCTAGTTCTGATCCTGGATACGCCCTTGTAATGAAAACTCGTTGGAAAAACAGTTTCGAAGTGTCACATAAAGCTTACTGTGCAGCGCCACTTTAAACATTGAACTTGAAAATTCACTAAAAGAACAAAAATAGAATTATTTTATCTACGAACCATGTAGTCACACGTGGTCGATCCTAATCAAAACAGCATTATTTCAAACCAGCAAAACAACGCAAATTGCCACTGCTTTGGAAAATCCCGGGTGACATCTGTAAGCGAGTTTGAGTCTAGGTACTGTATATTTAATGTTTTTCGTAACGTAATGCACCATCGCTTGTCGGTTAGTTCAAATGCGCCAGCTGCGTGCCGCCCAACGCTATGACTTCAAATCACGGCACTGTGAGTATACAGAATATCTAAACACACGGAAATAATTAAATGAAGGAAATAAATATTTTGTACGTTACTTTAACTGTGACAAATAATATGAATGAAAAGCTACGTGGTTTGGCACGGACAACCCCCACCCCCTCACCACGTAGCCCAGCGTAGTTTTCTATCCAACCTCACCCTAGGTCCAGTCACGAAGTATATGGACGCTCCGTTTGGGAAAAATATCAATATTAGGCTTCCGGAACATGAAAATAGTTTAGAAACTCTTAATTTTTACATAAAAATGAATGGATCCTATTAATGCCCGACCCGATGTTCGGGTGGTTGCGGCACCATGATGGTGTCCCGCACCTGACACGGGTTAGCTGGTTCGATTCCTGGTGGTGGAAGAAATTTTACCATTAACACTTGGCTCACTGGTTGGGAGAGTTGGTGGTGCATAATTGTGCACCAGATTTCTGGGTTAAATTCAAAAACTCTCCGCTGTTGACTTGTCAGTCGGATAGGACTTTGAACTTGATCGCCAATTGATCCTGAGTGGTCCGGAAATGAGGTTCGTCTTCCTGCTTCCCTGATCATACAAACATCACGGTAATCCTAACAAAATATTTGCGCGTATATCACTGGGGAAGGTACCCCAGTTAAATTTCTCAATAATATTGCCGTAGAGGAGAAGCTCCCTGCTCCCAGACGGTGTCACACGGTAAGGGAGATAGTCTTCATTAGGTCCTCTTAGGTTTAAAGTCAATCGAGTATCATCGTAGGCTGGTAATTCAATCTACAGTTCATAGAACATGATACTCAAGTTTACAAAGAGTGAATGAAAGGAACGGTTGTACGCTATGCTCATGGTGCTTCGGTTATTGAGTACATTCATCAGTAGTGAATAACAAATATGGAAAAGAAGTTATCAAGCTGAATGATAGAAACTCTAATACAGTAATTCAAATGGTTTGAAATTACCAACTTCTGATACCAAAAATTGTAATAATTTGCCAATAAGCTGACAACTGAACTACTGATGCAGATAAAAAATTATTGAGTCATTGGCTATCACGAAAATGGAATTTCAAAACTGACTTCTGATATGAATCCTATTTCACTCTCGGTAGAATATGATATATGCAGTAATATAAACGTGCACTTACATCTAAAAATAAATTCTGAATGCGATTAATGATGGTTAATAATACAAAACAGAACATTCGTTTAAGAGAGAAAGAAAAGAAATACAATTAGGCACAGTACTGAGTTGATATAAATTGTGGAACTGACAATTTGGCAACTTAAATTGTCTGCGTTCATCTAGTTTCTATGTTTACATCTACCTGTTATATTTGCTGTTCATTATAATAGAATTAATATTATAACAATCTATAAAAGCTATATTAGGACTCCTTACGCTTCGATGGTAGGTACGAGCACAAAGCATGCAAACATGATCAATTGTCCAGCTTGATCCCACTCTTTAATTTTTATATAAAAAACTGAATTAAAATTAACAATTCTTTACTTATAGAATTTCAGAAGGTCCCATAGTGAATTAAGCGTCACTGTAGTAAAATATGATGTAATTGATTAATTAATTTGTGGAAGTTTGGTTAAGACATTGTTGATGATGTTATTGTGATGTAAAAAAAAATAATAATAATAATAATGAAGAAATAGAACAGAAATCATAACTGAACATTTTAATTAATTACATTGAAGAGAAAAAATCAAATTTAAATTAATTTCTGAGCCCATCATTTACAGTTTCTGGCATGCATAAGCTGATGACCTATGATGTACAGAGAACAGGAACAAATTAAATGCATTTCTGAATTTTATATTTAGATACCTGCAAATAACATGCCGAAATCTGAAACTTTTTTTTTTTTTTTTTTTTTTTTTTTTTTTTTTTTTTTTTTTTTTTTTCGCTGTCGTCAGTCTTTCGACTGGTTTGATGCAATCCTCCATCCCTTCCTATCCTGTGCTAACCTCTTCATTTCTACATACCCCTTACAACCCACGTCCTCAATTATCTGCTTCATATATTCTAATCTCTGTCTTCCTCTACAGTTCTTACCTTCGACTGTTCCCTCCACAAGCAAATTAACCAATCCAGCATGTCTCAAAATATGACCTACCAGCCTGACTCTTCTTTCTGTAAGCTTCTTCCATAAACTTCTTTTCTCACCCATCATCTCCAAAACTCGTTCATTTCTTACTTTGTCTGTCCACCTAATTTTCAGCACCACATTTCAAATGCTTCAATTTTCTTTCTTTCCGGTATTTCTAAAGTCCATGTTTCGCTACCGTAAAGTGCTGTGCTCCACACATAGAGTTTTAAAAAGTTCTTTCTAATTCCTAGATCAATATTTGAAACTAAAAGGTTTCTCTTTTTCATGAAAGCTCTTTTTCCTGGTGCTATTCTGCTTTTAACATCATTCCTGCTTCGACCATCAGTTGTATAGCCACTTGATTCTTATATAGTTTATAGAGTATTCTTCTATCTCGATACTTTAGAGCTGTCTTCTTTAAAAAATTTAACATTTTGTCCCACCTAACAAATGAACAAATGCCATAAAAGTATCTTTGTTTTTCTTTATCCGCCCTTCAAGCATTAATCTTAAAGACAGAATTGCTGTCCCTTGTACGCGATTCTGTCTTTAAGATTAATACTTGAAGGGCGGATCAAGAAAAACAAAGATACTTTTATGGCATTTGTTGATTTAGAAAAAGCTTTTGATAATGTTAGGTTGGACAAAATGTTCAAAATTTTAAAGATGATCTTTATATCTTCTTAAATCCGTAGAAGATACTCAGTAACTGCGCTAAACTTAGTAAGAAAAACTACTTTTAAAGTATCATATTAAAAGGCATATGAATAGTGTAGATACTCAGTTTGTTACTTGAACTTGTGAGTCTTGTCCAGTAGGATTCCAATAATGACAGCTCCCGTCATTCCACCAACAACCAAGAGAAGACCAACGCGCCCGCCGATTGCTTCCCCGTTCTGCAAAACAAGCAACAAATTTTTGTGACTACGTAAGTATTCAAATCAATATATAGAAAGGGTAGCTGAAATTCCAGTTGCCGATTCTGGCAGGTAGAGATAAACATAACATTAAAACATGCACGATACCCTGTCATGTTATAAGTAATTTCATTTGCTGTATGAATTTCCACACTTTTACACATTGTTATCAACTCAGGTCATGTTATTCTCCTGGCACCTTACAAAGCTCAGAAATTTCCAAGGTCTTTGCTGGATACGGTATCAATATTCAAGGCATAATAGGAATGGCAACAATTATCGGAATTAATTTTACGAGATAAATGTTTTTGCTATTATGTAACTTTAAAATTAGTCACAAAGGTAAACATCTATAAAAAAATCAATTAAAACTAGAAAGTGGTATTGTTAGGAAAGCTGAAATTTCTCTAACCTAAAATTCGATTTGATAAAAAGGCAAACATGTATACGGTAGGGGCTCAGGGGCGTAGCTACTATGGGGCTAGGTGGTGCAGTGCACCGGGGCCCCTACGCTCAGGGGGCCCCCAAGCATACCTCAGGGGGCCCCAAGAACACCTCTGGGTACCCCCAAGCGCAGTTCAGAGGGCCCACGGGCCTTCACGGCAAACTGGCGACCCTTTTTATTTAGCTCTATCATCGTCTAAGGGGGGCCTAAGACATAGGGAGCCCCCTCACTAAGAGGCCCTCTTGCTCAGGGGGGCCCCAGCCTCAGCTCAGGGGGCCCCTACTAGCAACACAAAGCTAAACAAAGGTCGCCCATATGGTCTGAGGTCCCAAAATAATTTTTTTGCACCGGGGCCCTAGTTGACCTAGCTACGCCACTGTAGGGGGTACTGTTGTTTATTATCAAAATTATACATGAATTAAGGCATCAGTCGGGTAACCACAAAAAAATTATATCTGTTCTCGTTTTAACGGTTTTATTGCTAATCACTAAATGTAACCAACCAGGGATAACCGCAAACAGGCCTCATTGAAGGCTTGTTGCCAAACAAATACTGGAACGTGTTTAAGTCTGAGAGGCTGTCTTTTGCAAAATAGCATTGAACAGTGTGGAGAAAATAAGACCATATAATAGCTATGTTTATCAAAGGGTGTAAGGTTTTGGGAGAGACTATATAAGCCTCTTCCAAATAAACATCATCCTTTCCTTGAAGTGGTGCTCCCTGTTTGCAAGGACGAGGCCCTGGCGACTGAAAGATTCCCGGTATAAGGAGTCACCCACTGCTTGCCCTTAAAGGAGGGCGGAAGAGCAGTGAGCGGCCCTAAAGGCGCATGAATCAGAAATGATCAACGGTGTGAGGATGCAGAAGACACAGGGGAGCCAATGCATTAAAGTTTACCTCGAGGACATGTAATCCTCTCAAAAGACGTATTTCTGGGGAAAATATTCCGGAGGTAAAACAGTTCCGAAACGAATCTCGGGTAGAGGCTGCTCAGGCAGGAGTCATCAGAATGGATAGAATCATTCTATGAGTCGGAGCGTGATATGATAGAAGTCTGAACAGGGAGTAGATTAGAAAACTTAAAAAGGGAGATGGAACGACTTAAGTAAGATGTAATTGTGATTAGTGAGGTTATAAGGCAGGGCGAACAGGACTTATTGTTTGAGGAACACAGAATAACTAGCACAAAAAGCTGTCAATGGAGTTATTGGATTAGGATTTATAATGGACAAAAGAGTAGGCAAACGGGTGAGTTACTATGAATAGTTTAGTGAAAGGATTATTTTGACGAGGATAAAAATTAAGCCTGCTCCAACCACATTGGAACAATCGTATATATGCCAACGTCACAGGGTAACGATGAAGAAATAGAGAAGATATACCCTGAAATTGAATAATTAATCCAATAAGTGAATGGGAATAAAAATCTAATAAGCATGGGTGATAATGGGAGAAGGTAAAGATGGGAATACCTAGGAAGCTTTGGTCTAAGCGAAAGAAATGAACGAGTAAGCAGCTTGTTAGAATTTTGTGAAAAATACAAAATTGTAGCGGTGGACACACTATTTAAGAATAGTACACGAAGGATATACACCTGGAAACGACTGTAAAGCATACCCAGGTGCAGACATAGACTCTGACCACAATCTGATAGTTACGAAGTGTAGGCTGAAATTCAAGAGAATAAAGAAGTAAAACAAGCAGAAAAGACTATAAGTGAACAAATTGAAACAACCTAAAACGATAGAAAAGTTTGGATAGATGGTAGACGTGGGTCTAAGAGATAACTCTGAAATGAGTTCAACTGAGGACGCATGGAATGCATTGAAGAGAGAAATAATCAAAGTTGCTAAAGAAACATAAGGCTTTCGGAAACAAGCCACCCGGAAACCTTTGATTACAGAAGAAATTCTGAAGATATGGATCAGAAGAGAAGCCACAAAAATGCTCAGGGTGAAGCAGGGAGAGAGCAGTATAAATATTTTAGAAATCAAATAAACAGGAAATGCAAAAGCAAAAGAAAAGTGGCTGCAAGAAAAGTGCAAAGAAGTAGAAAAGTAAATGGTGGTAGATAAAGTAGATGTGACCTATAGGAGCATCAAACAAAATTTTGGAGAAATGAATTAAAGATGTGTAATTATTAAAGTTGTTGGTAGGAAACCTCTTTTAAACTCAGAGGACAGAGGCAACAGATGGAAGGAATATATAGAGTAACTGTATGGAGAGGATTTAAACAAAAGTGTACTGGAAAAGAAGGCGATGTCGACACTGATGACTTAGCAGATCCTGTTTCAACAACAGGACAGTGTTTTGAAGGATTTGGGATCAAATAAGGCAGATGGGATTGATAATATTCCTGCAGAACTGGGAGAAGAACGAATCTAAAGATTACTCAATTATATCACAAAGTTGTGAAACAGGAGAGAATCCAACTGATTTTAATAAAAGTATAATCTTCACATTTCAGAAGAAAGCACAAGTAGGCAAATGTGAGAATTATCGTTCTATATGTCTAATATCACATGCTTCAATATTATTGACATTGTTATATACATATGAATAGAAATGGTAGTAGAAGAAAAAGTAAGTGAAGATCAGTTTGATTTACGAAAAACCGTGGTACAATAGAAGCAATTCTGGCGTTAATATTAATAGCTGAAAGGCGAATTAAAAAAAAGGATACTTTTATGGCGTATCTGATTTAGAAAACGCTTTAGATAATCTTAGGTAGAGAACCATGAGAGATATCAGTTAAAATGGTGTGAGACAAGATTGTAGTCTATCGCCATTAGTAATCAATTAGCATGTAGAGGAAGTAATACAGGAAGTAAAAGAAAAATCTGAATGTGGCCTAGGTGTTCAAGGAGAAAAATCAGTATGCTACGATTTGCTGATGACACTGTCATGTTAGCAGAATGGACTGAGTATATTGAGAAGTTACTGAATGTCATGAATAAAATACTGAAGGAAGGTTTTGGACTAATATAAACCAAATCAACACAAAAGTGATGAATTGTAGTAAAAATGATAGCAGTTATAGTGGAATAAATACAAAAATAGGATCGGATGCGATAGCAGAAGTAAATGAATTCAGCTACTTAGGAAGTAAAATTACAACAGAGGGCGGAAATAGGAACGATCTTAAAAGCAGAATAGCACTAGCGAAAAGGAATTTAATAAAAAGAGAATACTTTAGTTTCAAATATCTCTCTAAGACTCAGAAAGAAGTTTTTAAAACTCTATGTAGAGTGCACAGCACAGCGGAGCATGGACTTTGAGAATACCAGAAAGAAGAAAAATTGAAACATTTGAAATGTGGTGCTATAGAAAGATGCTAAAAATTAAGTTAACATATAAAGTACGAAATGAACGAGTTTTGGAAATGATGGGTGAGGAAAGAAGTTTGTGGAAGAGTCTTGCAGAAAGAAGAGACAGGATGGCAGGTCACATTTTAAGACATGCAGGATTGGTTAATTTGTTAGTGGAGGGAACAGTCGTAGGTAGGAACTATAGACGTAGGCAAAGATTAGAATATATGAAGCAGATAATTGAAGATGTAGGTTATAAGGGGTGTGTTGAGATTAAGAGGTTAGGACAAAATAGTAAGGGATGAAGGATTGCATCAAACCAGTCGAGGAACTGGTGACAAAGCTTGGCTAGCGTTGTACCTAGTGATTTGGATCACTACAGATAAAAGAGACTGAATTAAGTGTTAATAATGCATGAACTAAAACAAAAGTAAAAGCAGACATAAAAAAATTAGATTCAAATTAATTTTTGTGTATCTCATAGACTGTATTGATTCACATCATTTTATTACGAATTGGACAGAATGTTTAGCTCAGGATTTACATTTTATGTTAAGAACGGATATTAAAAGCGAGGTTATTTTAATTGTATGTCAAATCTGGATAAATTTCTTGGTAACAGAACGTGAAATTCAGTATCTGTAAGAGAACATATACATTTAATAAATTGTTTAGAAATATCAAGACTTCAACTTGATTCAAAATAGTGAAGTTATTAGAATTTATTAGTCAACTGGAATTTAAACTAACTTACTTTTTCTTCCACAACTTTGGATTTGAATCTGTAAGGTAGCTTCCTGTAATGCCAACTCAAATTTCACTATGAGCTAAAGTCATGCACATGCTTGAAGCAATCTTTGAATTTTCAGATGGAATACCGACGTCGCAAGACGACACAATGGTCACGTATACGAAGTCTCGGGACAACTAACTTCGATCATTGCGGAGTATAGCGGTCTTAATCAAAGACCAACTCTCTCCTTGAACGTAAACAATCACTCAGGTGCTGGTGCTGGCATAAGTGTTTCGGAGCACACTCTGTTGTCAGATCTGCCACAGATCGCCGACTATCCCGTTTTACAGGGCGGTCAAGCCTCCGACCGCCATGTTCTGTGTTGAGGCGTAGACGTCCACCACCTTGTCGCCCAGTCGTGGTTTCACCGCCCTTCAACCCCTCTGCATGGATAGCTCGCGAACAGCCTAAAAGCATCGCCGTTTCAGAGATGCTCGTTCGCAGGCGCCGCGTTCACAAACCACCGGCCCGTAATTTAAGGGAATTGCGTGACCTGTGTGTAGACATCTAGTGCCAGACAACTGCGGAAACCTAACAAGGACTTTTCGAATCCATGCCACGCCGAATCGCTGCTGTATTGCGCTCCAAAGTTGGACCAACACACTAACAAGCATGCGGTCGTAATGTTTTGGCTGATCAGTGTACAGCCACAACAGAGCGCAACGCGCGGCAACGAACAGATAATACCACTTTTACTTTATTTTACAACTATCCTGTTCTTTCCTTGGATGGCTATTTTTTTTTTACTAATGGATTTACGCCTCGTCAACGGCTAAGGTAATTAGAGGCGGGATGGGACTGGGGACAAGGAACGGGAAGGAATTTGGCCATGGCCTTTTTGAAGGAAGCATCCCGGAATTCGCCTGGAGTGATTTGGGGAAACCATGGAAAACCCAAATCTGGATGCCCGGACGGGGATCGAACCCGCATCCCCCCGGATGCCTCGTATGGCATCCACCTCGTACCTTGTACGTTTTTCTATATTTTTTTTAGTCGAAGTCAGATTGCAGAATAGGGATATTCCGGAAGAATTCGTTTTCCCCTCTGATTTCGTACCCGCCTCTTTGACAGGTCGCTTGCTGGGCTACAGATTTATCCGGCACCTGCAACGGGATTAACCATTTCGAGGATCGGTGGCAGAAGGAATTTTCACCATTCGCCATTGGGACTAGAGGACGGGAGAGGTGGCTGTGCATGATTCCTAACCAGATTGTGTTCCAGAGTCCTGGGTTGGATCTCAAACCTCTCTGAAATGCGCATGTAATGTAAATATAGATGTGTACAATACTGTTGGCCGGTATATCTCCAAAGGGTCCGGCTGCGAGTAATTTTTTTTATTATTATTATTGATTTTCCGAGCATGCGCACTTTAACCCACTAATCTTATCTGGTATAGAGAACCTATAGGTTAACATGGAATCCAAACCATGGAAGCATTCACATTACGTAGCAAGCTGTGCCAGAGGTGAAGGTCGGGTTAAGAGTCTTTGTAAATCTCAGTCGAGACCAGGGTTTGAACCAGAGACCTTTTGATCTCAGTCAGACGGTTTAACCACTGGGCCTTCAGACCATTCACGCATACTGTACTAATGATTCGTCCGTTAGATAGGGATAGTAAACTTCACGCCCCCATTGAAGTCTTTCGGAAGGGTAGGCCTGAATGGGCCATCACCGGATTTCACTCTCCCTTCTTTCACCCATCGAGCCCTGAGGGTAAGTGGTAATGCTCGGTCTTTACGTTCTGGAGGTCGTGGGTTCAAAATCCCTTGCAGCCATCCAAATTTCGGTCTTCCATGATTTCCCGAAACCACTTTAGTCGAATACCAGTATGGTTCCTTCAAAAAACCATGGCCGAATTCCTTACCGTTCCGGGCCCCTATCTCCTCCCGGCTCTAATGACCTCTATGGTGATGAGAGGGTACAGCCCGACGGAAAATCGGAATTCCTTCGTTCATATATACATAACACAACAAACGTACCACTCTTAAAATCATACATGTAAATACTTAAACGTATGGATGAAGTGTAACTTTGCTAAGTGTATCTCGTGCGGGAGGACTCAATGAACTTCTGGTGAAGACCATTCAAGTCAAAGACAAACTCAAATTATAACCCCCTGGTAATTTGGAACTCGCCGAAAGCTCTTCGTAGTTTAGGAGGAGTGATACTAGAGGTGGGCGCCGCCTGCAAAAGTCTCGGCGGCGGCGCGCCGAGCATTTACGGTCGGCGGCGGCGTAACGCCGGCGGCGTGGCGGTGTGACAATTTTATGTAATATTAATAAGAAACAAAAATGTTCATTTATTTCTTCAAAATTTTATATATTTTGCACTCTTTGTAGTTATTGTGAATAAAGACAATTTTATTTACGCGATTTAAGCTTAGTCTAGAATCTAAAATCTAAATTTTTCCGCAGAAATAACTAATCCAGCCACAAAAAATACCCTTTCGCCCAGCGTGCTTGTGGCTGGCGCAAAAAGCAAAGGATTGGCAAGAAGAGAAGGACGCGGAAAGGCATTTTTCTTGTTCCAATAACTTAAAAGATTTGCATTTTTATTTTCTGATGGATCTGATGAAGCTAAATCTCTCCAACATTCTTGATCGATCGGATCATCACTATCAGTACCATCTGACCTAGCATAAACACGATGCTATTCATCAAGAGTTTGTGCAGTAATCATGTATCTTTGGTGGAGCTTCAAGAAGCGATAGGGTCAACACCATCGTTTGTTCTTACAATTTCAGTGATTGCTTCCTTGATATATGAGGCACGAAATGAAGGTCTGGTCTTTTGTATTGACTCTAAATAAGTATCTACGTTTTTGAGACCCACAAAGCAGTATACAAAAGTGATGTTCTAAGAATGATGTTATAACAGGGAATAGTTTGTTAATTTTGCGCTTAAACTGAAACATAATCAACGATTCGTCATCTAAGACAGAATTTACTATATTAATTATTTCAGAACGAAACAGAAGAGCCACATTAATACAATATGTCTTTTGAGACGACATTGCCTCAAGTGCTGAGCGAAACTTTTTTCAAAAATTTTACTAGATCCTCTAAGAGATTCTAATCACTTTGATTAGTCTTTAGCTCATCTTGTCCAATCTTTTTCAACACGTTGTTTGATAGGTCGCATTTACAAACTTTCCAGCATCTTTAAAACGCTGACTTGGTGTTGCAGTTTTGATAGAAGGAATATTTTTAATAGTAGTTCGTGCCTACGACTTGTTTCGTATTTGTCAAAAATTTTGAAGCTTTTTATGTTTTTGTACGGAATCTTAAATATTTCAAGGAAAAAACGTAGCCTATGTTACTCCCTGCCAAATCAGCAACCCTCCAGCTAAAGTCCTGTCAAAATCGATTCATACACTAAATAAGTTGTATATGAATTATTATTACTTGTTAATAGCTGAAAAATGTGTCATATTATATAACATTTTCAAGTATATTCTAGAAGATTACACAAAAAAAAAAAAAAAAAAATAGAACACTTTGGTTAAAATATGACCATTTTCAACCACCAAATCTCCCGTACACCCACAACTACGGACAAGAAACCCCCATAGTGAATGATACAAGACTGATAGAGGCTACTACCACAGACAAACACCAGTGGTCTACGCAAGGTAGTAGTGGCTGCAAAGTGAAATATAGGGACACGTACTATGTCTATTTATATACATAAGATTTCCTTATACAGATGGTAAGTTCTTTTCAATTACTTCATCCGATCTTTCTGTTTGGACTGATTCCGTCAAATCATTTTCTAAAATAGAATCGTTAGAATCACCTAGGGATTGTACGACATTATCAAAGGAATCCAGAAAGTCTTGTTCTATTCCTTTGGCATCAACTTCTTGCTCCAGCAAGCAATATCTCGCTGCATTGACTTTTAATTTATTTATTTATTTTATTTTTTTATTTTTTTATTTTTTTTACGAGCATTTCAATTTCTGGAACTCCATTTATGCCATCAACCGTCAAAAAATGATGGAACCCATGACAAAGACACAGATCATGTCCCATATTAGCTAGAGAAAGTGCCCGTCGCACGTTTGTTTCAGCATCGCTAAACTTCTAAATATTTCCAACGAAAAGTAGTTTGACTCTGAGTCATAAAACACAGATACAGAGAGCTTTTTAATTTTAGTTTTAATGAACTATGTCTTCTTAATATCTACTTATTCACTCAATTAAACTATTTTTTTTAAAAAAAGTAGTGTCTTGTTGGGAAGTGTTGCTCAAGGACACGCCGCGAAGCAAGTGTCGGCGGCGGCGGCGGCGCGCCACTGAGACACGGCGGCGTCACGCCGGCGCGGCGCCCACCTCTAAGTGATACAAGGCATAAAAGGCTATCGGTGAGATGCGAACAGCCTATTCACGGAATAGTGAAACAAGATAAGTAGACTGAAGTTTCATGACTATATTGACTATTGACGTTTATCTCCTCGCAAGTCGTTTTAGTTACAAATGCGGTAACAACTTCAAGTCAATTAAAATTTTTCAGTAATGACGAACAGTAAATAAAAAAAGGACAAATGACACATGAATGAGTAGTTGGCAAAATGCCTTTATCGTGACAGTAGTCACATTTCATGAGGAACCCTTCAACAGTTGCTTACTTTATGAAAGTAACAATAAAATTTCAGTTGTGTGAATTTTGTTAGTGAGATTTCACTGAAGACTATTTTTTTTCTTATGGTTTTACGCCTCGTCGACGTCGAGGTCATTAGAGGCGGGAAAGGACTGGGGGCAAGGAACAGGAAGGAATTCGGCCATGGCCTTTTGAAGGAATCATCCCGGCATTCGCCTGGAGTGATTTGGGGAAACCATGGAAAACGCAAATCTAGATGCCCGGACGGGGATTCGAACCGGCGTCCTCCCGAATGCAAGGCCACCCACCACACTCGGTCGTTCTTAATAACTCTTTGATTAATATATCAGCTTATATCGGGAATCTGGGATTCATAACCCACTTTGCACATATAAATTTGAATTTCAAATTGTTTCCAGATCTTGAATCTACATTTCGGACTGTGCTTAAAATCAAACGGTCATTGAGTCCTTCCCACACCTTAGTGAAAAAGAATAATGACTGCCCTCCAACTTGTAATACTATTCGCAACTTTCAAAGTCATCTAACGAATGAATGAGAAGAAGACACTAAATGTCTGTATTAAATCATCGTGCCATATGTGCTAAACAGCAGTAATTACGCTGGTGGAAGAAATTTTCAGCATCCTATATGTTTCCAAAAGACCTTGATTGAATCTAAAACATCCATGCAACACGTACGGCGTAAAGGAATAAGAAGCTATTTATAGTGGTTCGTAGGTCGGAAGTGGAGATTATGCTTGACTATCTCCTTGGTGTTTCCGAAAAAACAGGTCTAAATAGACCGAAACAGTATTTCATCTTATATCATTTACAAATATGCGAGGAATGATCAGAAACCAAGGTTACAAAAGCCTGTAGTGAAACGTGTACAATTTATTTCATACAACCAAAACAGACAACTGGTAGTATATACATTAGATTATTTTTCGACATTGTCTCCATATCGGTTTAGGCATTTGTCCTTTCTTGGGATGAGTTTGAATATTCCTTCTGGGTAAAAATCCTGTCATTACGTGTTCAACCATGAAGTGTTTCACCTCCTCGTTTGAATCGAATCGTCGGCCTCCTAGGTGCTCATTCAAGTGAGGTAAAAGATGAAAGTCGCTAGGAGCGTGGTCCGCGATAGAGCTAGGTTGGTCGATGATCCTCGTTGGTGACGTTTTCTCTGCCGGCCGAAAACTTTCGACGCCATTTTGCGTCATGTTGACGAGGCATTACAGATTACAGAATTTTCGCCGTGGTTACATGTTTTGCCTACAGAAACTGAGCGGATTTCTTCGCGATACCAGTTTTACAAACGAGTCGCCATTTGTGTTTACCTACAACTAGCGCTGAAGGTGGTGGGTGGCTGAAACTCTGTACAATTGCCAACCGCATTTCTTATAATTACCACGCACTACTTATTTCTCTACAACGGACGATATTCCAAGAATATCGGCCTTGTAAACTTAGTTTCTGATTACCCACTGTAGTAACACTCAATAACACCAGCAGAAACCCACCCCACAGAAATTTACAAGCGGTGTTATTTCGAAGAGATAAGATCCGGCGTTTGGGAGACGACATATGGCTTTCATTTTTAGCTGATTTACACATTCACTTCCTATGCCTTCTTCGGAATATCCAATTAAACTTCAAGTTCCGCACGTTCAGGTTCGAAGAATAACTCTCGGCTTCGTTGTTGATTAAACCACTGTCGTCCAGGCCGTAGTTAGACAAACTGGAGACCTATGCAGGGGCAACCCAGAGCACTAGCCACTATGCCGCCATATACAAGTATTTCTTTTTGTTTAATAATACTTTTACGTCATGTCGGCGTCGAGGTAATTAGAGCGAGGAGAGAATTGCGCAAAGGAACGTAAAGGAATTCGGCCACGGTATAATCCCGGCATTCTCCTTGTATAGAATATAGCATTGTTGATGTATTAGGTTTCCTAACATTTCGGTTTTCTTTTTTATATGAAATCAGAAACTTCACGGCTTATAAATGAGCTCTGTGATGTCATTGTGTACTGTGTGCTCACGAGTTGGTAGAATGCTGTAGGAAATTACTGTAATAGTATCTTTGACCGGATGCATAACAGCCAGTGAACGAGCAGACACTGATTGGCGTGAGGCGTTCTGTTTTACCAGGAAACAGCAAAACATAGAAAGTCGTTCCACCAATGGAACTTGTTAAAAATGGAAGCTGTAAGATTTATGAGAATGTATTGAAACACAATACATTTTTTTGTAACAGAAATTGGCAGAGAAAGATGACAATTACTATGGTGAACATTAATGAACGAATCAGCGACTTAAAAAAATAATAATTTAGTGTACAGTGCAGGAAATTCTGACTGTTAAGTAGGTTTATTAATTGAGATAGATAAAGAGAAAGAGAGGAAGTATTATTTGTGCTAATGAGTGGAAATCCCGTCCGTTTTTACTCACAGGCATTCAAGTGTCCTTAGATGCAGAAAGATTTCAGCAATTCAGAGATATTAGCAACGCCTGTGGCCAACAGCATGTAAGATCGTAAGACGGGCAGAACTACAAGGAAGCGTGCAATTAACAACCCATTAATATAATTACCTCATAGCATTAAGTGATTTCGGAACACCACGGAAAATTTGAATCTGGCTATCGAGAACGGGTATTAAAGCCCCTTCTTCCCAAATGTATGGTAACTTAATCAGCACTTACAACAATAGGCATGTGTCCACTAAGAATAAATCAGACTCACAGCAGTTTTTAATGATTAATCATGCTAATAAAATAATAATTTCGTGTTGTCGTAATGATCTGGTGATACGGTTACTATTGGCTGCGCATTCCGCCCCTATCTTAGCCGCCTTAACCAATCCCGGCAATCCTGCCGGGTACAGGGGACCTAGAGTTTAACGTAGAATCCGAACTACGGAAGCGTCCCGGCGTAATTCACATTACACAGTAAGCTATGCCAGAGGTGAAGGTCTGGTTAAGTGCCCATGAAAAACCCCGCCGGGATAGGGATTCGAACCGGTGACCTTTCGATCTCCAGTCAGACGCCTTAACCACTGAACCACCAGACCGCTAATCATCATGCTAAGGAGATAATAAAAAACAAAATTATTTATTATAAAAGATAAAGATTATTATTATTTTTAGAAAATAAATTCGGCAAAAATCAGGCATTGAGTCACGTGACCGCCAACGCCAATGAGAAAGCATTACGTCACGCCACCCGAAACGCCGAAGTTGTTGACATTTTCATGGAACAAAAAAGGTTACTTGGTAAATTATTCGTTTCTAGCAACTTTTGTCACGTTAATACACTTGCTTTCAGTTATATCCAGAAAGACAAGTGTAATTCGCTATGGAACCAGGATTTAGCAAAGCAAACAGTAGCAATTTGCCCAAAATTGACGTCGTAACACTTTGCAGATTTTTTCGCGTCAAACATCGACTTTTTCTCATCGGAATTCCGCAATGTTAAAACTTCGATGCAAGTATACACAAGTGTCAAATATACATTATAACCTTAAATAGCATTATTTAAGTTTCTTAAACAATAACCTATTCTGTGCCGTATCGTAACTTTTCAGTTGCACAACGTCTAAGATATGTTTCTTTTTGCTTTTGTATACACCTTTTCTAGAAAAGTATGTCCTCAAAAACAGATGTGGAAAATTTTAAAGCTATGGCACTGTCAATTTCCAGTCTGCTTTAAGCTTTATACCAGCCTAACAATATCACCTTTCAGTTAAGATATCTCGAGAACCAAGAGAGATATTTAAAAAAAAAAAATATTCTTTACTTTCGATTTGTTTCATCGAGCTGCATAAGAATCTATCATCAGATTGTGGCACCACGGTAATGATTGTGCTGCCAGAGTGTATTTGTTGTATTAAACGTAACACTAAAGAAAGATTTTAAATCATAAAACCAAAACAACATCAGCTCATACCTTATTATGTTATCAATACTTGACAAGTAGTGGTTCTGCAAAATTCATCAATTTTTCTTTATGTTTAGAAATATGTTGAGCGCAAACTCTTACATCAAAATGATCTTCATAATTATAGATTCTTGAATCTGCACATAAACTATGAGCATCCTCCCTCCTTGCAAGTATTAACCACTTTTTCCGTATTTGTTCATTGTTTCGAACATTTGTAAATAACTTGTTGGCGATTTTATAGTTGTGTTTTACACTGAGGCACAACACAGTGCTTATAAAACGAGGAATTCATTTTTAATGAAAGAAAACTGACACCTGCCATATACATACACAATTGTTTTGTTTTGTTTCGGGTGGCGTGACGTCATTCAAGACGCCATGAGTGTCTTGAGCGTTTTCAAGGTAAATTTAAATTCTTTTTTAAAAACGCAAAATACATAATGTAAATGTTCAATTTTTTGAAAAATAAGACTTTTTTGAGTAAAATAGATAATGAGGTAAAGTATTAACCTATTTTTCAAATTTAATCAACTAGCAAAATACCAGAAAGTGAATTGAATTTGACTAACCTTGAAGTACAGCAGTATGATGGGGTTGATGAGGGTGGAGATGGCATTCAGGACGGAAAAGCAGAGTGTGAATGAGACGATGAGCAGTAGGAAGTTGGTTTGTCCCTTGAGATTGCGCATCGTAGTCAGCACAGAGTTGGAATCGCTCTCAGATCGAGCTAGAGCGGCGGGACTCGGTGGCGTCGGAGGGGCGTCTCGAAACACTGAAGCAACAAATACGAAACAAACTAAAAGCTATATCTCTGTTAACGATTTTACCCTAATTTATCTCGTAATTCAAACACACATGACTGTGCAAAACTTCTATACCTGGCAGATTGGCCAACCGTTTTATAGCACCAGAACACATAATATGGGGAGGTACCGTCTGTAAACTTTGGATATATGTAATAATTCACTGGACACATCCAGTATGCTCGTGGACGATTGAGCAGCTAACCGGTTCCATAGTCCAAGGAAATAGTTTAGAAAGCAAATGAGGATGGACATTTCTACGAGACATCGCTCATCCATCGGTCTTGTGTTCACTGTAACATAACGAGTTGACGCGTGTAAATACTGTGCAACAAGTTGTGAACATCTCTCAAAAAACAAACAAAAATTATCCTGGCTGTTTACCAAGGTATGTTGAGACGGAATTCCTTGAAACTGTTCAAATAAACAGGTTCAAGGGTGTTTAATGTGTCGCAATAAGTACCTTGCATGGACCAGAGGAAATTTTACTGTCAGCAAAGGAACCAAAGTGTCCGGTAGAAATTAATATGTTAGTGATACCTGCCATTATACACTGTTTGCCCCCCCCCCTTTTCCAAAAAAAATGAATCATCTAGAAGGGAAGGTGGAAACGAAATGAAACTTCACTGGTTGAAGGGTATTTGACGTAATTTCGGTGATTAAAAAATAGAGTCAAATTTACAAAGAACTTGGTACTATGAGCCCACTTATCAATATGAAGGTAAAACCCTTCTGGCCTTGATGCATGCATGCTCTAATTCGGTTGGGAAGGCAGTCATAAATACAAAACAATACATTTTCCATGGATCCCAATAATAGACTGGCTCTTTGGGACGTGGAAAGTTGTCAATTTACAGATAAACTATTGCATAATAAAACAGATAAATATACACCAAAAGATGTAGTCACAGCATAAAATATATATTAATTATATCAACTACATTTACACAAACTACTGGCAATCCTTCGATGGAGTAGAAGTTATCGATTAAAAACTCTTTCAATATTTTCCTGAAATTAATCTTGTCATTTGTAGGCCATTTAAGATGTGTTGGAAGTTCACTGAAGATATGTATCCCTGAATATCGGACCCCTTTTTGAATAAATGATAATGTCTTGTAATCATTGTGAACATCATTTTTACTTCTAGTGCCATAATTGTGTATTTTACTATTTGTTTCAAATATATAATTTGTTGTGTGAGTGGAGACTTCCCGGCGTAGTGATGAAATATAATCTTCACGGGTGTTCAGTCGGATGGTGTCAAAGTAACACGACGTTTCGACAGCAAGCTCGGCTGTCTTCATCAGGTATCGGTGTCTGCTGGCTGTCGTAAGCTGGCTGTCACCGCGTCGACTGACTTAGCTCCTCGACGCACAGGTGGGGCGGGTGCGCTCTGATTGTTCGGACGCCCCACGCGGGCAGTTAGATAAGGAGGTGCGTCGAGGAGCTAAGTCAGTCGACGCGGTGACAGCCAGCTTACAACAGCCAGCAGACACCGATACCTGATGAAGACAGCCGAGCTTGCAGTCGAAACGTCGTGTTACTTTGACACCATCCGGCTGAACACCCGTGAAGATTATATTTCATCACTACGCCGGGGAAGTCTCCACTCACACAACAAATTATATATTTGAAACAAATAGTAAAATACACAATTATGGCACTAGAAGTAAAAATGATGTTCACAATGATTACAAGACATTATCATTTATTCAAAAAGGGGTCCGATATTCAGGGATACATATCTTCAGTGAACTTCCAACACATCTTAAATGGCCTACAAATGACAAGATTAATTTCAGGAAAATATTGAAAGAGTTTTTAATCGATAACTCCTACTCCATCGAAGGATTGCCAGTAGTTTGTGTAAATGTAGTTGATATAATTAATATATATTTTATAATTTGTGACTACAAAGGACATTAGTGTATATATATACTCAGCCCCCAAATTTCTTGAACGGCTCTCTGAATGAAGTTCTACTGCTAATCC